>CM069159.1:22501186-22868686 GCA_035221665.1 Okamejei kenojei
ATCTTCACGAGTCTTCCTGAGCTTACCGTGTTTCCCGAGTACCTGCCGTTAGTGTTACGAGCCACTAAGAGACGACCCGAGCTCCGACGTTGCCGCTACATACATTCTACATGCTTCCACGAGTTTGATAGTTTGATTTTTTTTATAAACTCGGGAGAGCTCTTGAATTAGCTCGTACAGTGGGACAGCCACATATGTGTTCTGGGTAGTTACTGGGACAGGAAAAAGGACTTTAAAAAAATGAGTCAATGACAGAATGGATATAATTAATTCAGAGTCAATCACCATAATCGTGGAGTGTTGATCCTTGTGTATTTTAACAACAAATAATAGAGATTAAAAATAATCCATTTTGGATTATCACAACATAAACACTGCCTGGGATCAGTTTACAGCATGAAAGTGATCATAATACGTACACATATATACATGCACATATGATGTACAAGTTAATTCTAGCCCAATCTCATTAGCTCCTGCCCTAATTGACTGCCCTAATTACCATACTCAATGCCGCTGGGAGGTAGGACATTAAGTGATTGCTCCCCCACATATTCTGACATTACACTGTAATATAATGTTACATTAAATAGTTCTCCACTGGCAGCTTTATTCAGAGGAGTTATGTTACATCTGGTTTGATTGTGAGTGGCTTTCTCAGTGCGTATTTGCAATGATTTTTTAATGCATACAGTGTCCGCCACAACTGGTCTGAGAGTGCATATCAAATGCATGTAAATGTTAGCAAAATCATAAATCTCATCATGATTTTACACCGTAATGCACATATTAACCTCAGGCAGAATAAACTGGTTAATTCTGATGGAACAACTGGCAGCACAGTGGTGCAGCGGAAGAGCTGCTGCCTCACAATGCCAGAGATCCAGGTTCGATCTTGACTACGGGTGCTGTCTGTGTGGAGTTTGCACGCTCTCCCTGTGACTGCATGGGTTTTCTCCGGGTGCTTCGGTTTCCTCCCATATTCCAAAAATGTGCGGGTTTGTAGGTTAATTGGTTTCTGTAAATTGCCCCGAGTGTGCAGGACATAGAACTACTATATGGGTGATCGATGGTTGGTGTGGACTCAGTAGGCCGAAGGACCTGCCGTATCTCTAAACTAAACTCTAAACTAAACTAAATCCTAGTTAAGATGTAGTTGTCACAGACTAAATCAACGGTTGAAGAACCATGATGCTACTTGTTGTTTTGCAACACCCATTCTTTAACTTTTCCTTTGGTTTCATCTGGGCTGATGGTCTGCTGCTTCAAACGTCGTACAGGCCCACTGCACGGCAGCCAAGAGGAAAGGTATTGGCAATGTGATAACCTTGCTTGACTTAAGCTCTGAAACCCTTTGCAAAGTTATCCATTTGGTTTACTTAAATTGCTAGGCATGCAGAATATAAGATAAATTCACTGGCTGGGTTGTTTTTTACATCAAAATGTCAAACATTTTTTTCATTTCGAATTCCTAAATGAACAGTGTGCCATTACTGGAACCATTTATATTTTGAGATTGAGCGAAACTTTGATTAGACACTTTAGTTTGATGATCTTGCACTTGTGCTTAGTAATCTCTGAACTTTCACAACTTCTTAAATTAGTCTTCACAGTGCACAACCTAATTCTAGCCCAATCTCATTAGCTTCTGTCTTGAGTGCTGGAGGTGCCAGAGGCAATCTTGCTGGGAGGTGAGAAGTTAACTTGTTAAAGAAGGAACTGCAGATGCTGGAGAATCGAAGCTACACAAAAGGCTTGAGAAACTCAGCGGGTGCAGCAGCATCTAAGCAGCGAAGGAGATAGGCGACGTTTCGGGTCGAGACCCTTCTTCAGACTGGTCAGGGATCAAGGAAACGAGAGATATAGACGGTGATGTGGAGAGATAAAGAACAATGAATGAAAGATATGCAAAAAAGTATTGATGATAAAGGGAACAAGCCATTGTAAGCTGTTTGTAGTGTGAAAGTGAGAAGCTGGTGCGACTAGGGAGGGGGAGAGATCGAGAGAGAGGGAATGCCAGGGCTCGAGGGCTGAGGGAGAGGTGGGAAGGGGAGGAGACAGCAAGGGTTAACAGAATTGAGAAAATTCAATGTTCAAGCCCAGAGGATGCAGACTCCCCAAGCGGAATATGAGGTGCTGTTCCTCCAACTTGCGGTGTTGCTCACTCTGGTCGTGGAGGAGGCCCAGGACCGAGAGGTCAGATACAGAATGGGAGGGGGAGCTGAAGTGCTGAGCCACCAGGAGGTCGGGTTGGTTAATGTAGAGGTGTTCGGCGAAACGATCGCCAATCCTCCGCTTGGTCTCACCGATATAGATCATCTGGCATCTGGAGCAGCGGATGCAGTAGATGAGGTTGGAGGAGGTGCAGGTGAACCTCTGTCGGACCTGGAAGGATTGATTGGGTCCCTGTAAGGAGTGGAGGGTTGAGGTGAAGGGACAAGTGTAGCATTTCTTGCGGTTGCAAGGGAAAGTGCCCGGGGAAGGGGTAGAGGGGGAGGGAAGGGAAGAATTGACAAGGGAGTTGCGGAGGGAGCGGTCTTTGCGGAAGGCAGACAGGGGGGGAGATGGGAAGATGTGGCGAGTGGAGGGGTCACGTTGGAGGTGGCGAAACTGGCGGAGGACTATGTGTTCTATTTGCCGGCTGGTGGGGTGAAAGGTGAGGACCAGGGGGACTCTGCCCTTGTTGCGAGTGGGGGAATGGGGAGAGAGGTCAGTGTTGCGGGGTATGGAGGAGACCCTGGTGCGAGCCTCATCTATAGTGGGGGAGGGGAATCCCCGTTCTCTGAAGAATGAGGACATTTGTGATGACCTGGTGTGGAACACCTCATCCTGGGAGCAGATGCGGCGTAGATGGAGGAATTGGGAATAGGGGATGGAGTCCTTACAGGAAGCAGGGTGGGAGGAAGAGTAGTCCAGGTAGCTGTGGGAGTCAGTTGGTTTGTAGTGGATGTCAGTCAGGAGTGTATCACCTGCAATAGAGATGGTGAGGTCAAGGAATGGTAGGGAAATGTCGGAAATGGTCCAAGTGTATTTGAGTGCCGGATGGAAGTTGGTGGTGAAATGGATGAAGTCAGTCAGTTGTGTGTGGGTGCAGGAGGTGACACCAAAGCAGTCGTCGATGTAACGGAGGTAGAGGTCGGGGATGGGGCCCTGGTACGCCGAGAACAAGGATTGTTCGACGTACCCGACAAAGAGGCAAGCGTAGCTGGGGCCCATGTATGTGCCCATAGCTACGCCTTGTGTTTGAAGGAAATGGGAGGAGTCAAAAGAGAAGTTATTGAGGGTAAGGACCAACTCCGCTAGGCGGAGGAGGGTGTCAGTGGACGGGTATCGGTTGCTCCTCTGGTCGAGGAAGAACCGGAGGGCTTTGAGACCGTCCTGGTGGGGGATGGAGGTGTAGAGTGACTGGACGTCCATGGTAAAGATGAGAGGATGGGGGCCTGGAGAATGGAATGCGCGGAGCCGACGGAGAGCGTCTGAGGTGTCTTGAACATAGGTGGGGAGGGATTTAACAAAGGGGGATAAGATGGAGTCAAGGTATGTGGAAATGTGTTCGGTGGGGCACGAACAGGCAGAGACAATGGGTCTGCCAGGGCAGTCGGGTTTGTGGATTTTAGGGAGAAGGTAAAATTGGCATGTAACAAATGAGAAGTTAACTTATTGGTCCTCCACAAAGCATAGGATGGTAAATTCCAAGTATTACAAACGAACATCAGAGTGGTGTAAAATTTTGCCAGTGATGTATGTATAACCCTGATATATATTTTTTCCTGATAATTACAACCAGCATCTACCAATAAATGCCAATTATATGGCACATTGGCCTCAGCGAATCATAATATTTTATTCATTTATTAATATAATTTAATTAAGCCTTTGCATTGTTTTGGTGCATTGATGTATTGAGGCACTACATTCAAAAGCCTGATGGCTGGTTTAAAGAGCAAGGCAATGGAGATACTTTCCTTTGTGGGGATGAATTGGAAAGGCAACACTGGTTTTGCCATCATGAATGATCTAGCCTGATATCTCAGTGACCCCCTGTTAATTTAGTGAATGCCCCACAACCCTATGGCTCACTCAATCATGAGACCATCACACTAAGATCATTATGACACAGGCCCAAACCTGGAAGCTACACATGAGTTCAGGGAAGACTTCTACTCTGATCCTGATAACTTCGTAGATAGACACAAAATACTGGAGTAACTCAGCGGGACAGGCAGCATCTCTGGAGAGAAGGAATGGGTGACATTTTGGGTCAAGAATCTTCTTCAGACTGATGTCAGGGGAGTGGGCGGTATATAGATAAGGAAGTGTATAGATAAGGAAGTGTAAGATGTGAAAACAGGATCAAGGGAATGGAGATCTAGGAACATGCAGAAAGGATCATGGTTAGCTGGGATAAGGTAACAACAAAATGATAACTTCCTGACTGCATCCAGAAGGAGACAATCAGACTCTTCTGGGAAACTTTGTTGCCTGTTATGGGAAAGAAGCAATCTTCGTACAAGGCATGACTGGCAATGAGGAAGGCTCACTCCAAACAATTTATTTCATTGCTAATGGAGCAATGGGTGTGTGAAGTTAACTAAAGATTCCTGCTGTTAATTGCTTTCCTTCTGGGAATTTCCCAAATATGGATGTTAGATAGGGGCAAAATTAGATTAAATTGTGATGGCATCCAAGGAGGAACAGGGTACCCACACTGGGTGAACTGGTAGAAGAGTATTGAAACCTCTGGCCTTTCAGGAGTGGTGAGTTACAAAGCAACTGGCATCTGAACACAAAGTGGTGTTGTGGCTGGATCACGCTGACAATCCTAGAAGCTGTGCTGTCAGAATAATGAGTGAGAGACAGCCCCTCTCTGCAGGAGCATAGAATGCCTTTATAAGCTAGGACTAGATGATGTTATGCCTTGCATAAGCAATGTCATCAAATTTGATTTAATGATCAAAAGAGCATCTCTGTTGGCATGGATGTGAATCCTGTGATAAGGTTAAAATGTTATTTATATTCCAGCGTTTCAGCTGAGAGGGTTTTAAGTTGCTCAATGAATATTCATCCCCTATTTCCCAACAATCAGCAGCTCTCACTATCACACACCTGCTGAACTGCCACTCATGTCAGCTACTTAATTAAAAGTTTAATATTTTGTCACCTTATTAAAAGATGATAAACTGTTTAATTTGACAAATGCCATTCGGCTATATTTAGCAAGAAAAATTAGTAGCAAAAATAATCTATTCTTACCAAAGCATTCCAGACTGCTTAAAACCAAAATCCAATGACCAAGGTTGGATAACATTTCTTGAGGTTTCTCTTGGAGTTCTAGGTTGACTTTCATATTTATTTGGGGAGGTTACGACATTGCTGATAATGGAGACAGTTTTTAATTTGATTTGTATCTTGTTTTTCTCACCTATCTCAAGTTCAGATTGTGTGAAAATCAATGAGGGACCAATGTCATATCTCTGCCTTGGTAAAATAACGGTAATTGGGTTGTGATATTTTATTTTCCTCATAGCCATAATTTGTAAGACCATAGTTTAATTCTGAGTTGTGCTGTTCCGTAGAGTAGACAGTTTCGAAAATCCCTACAACCGACTGTGAAAATAGACGCTGTCCTTTTTAAATTTAGATAAAATGTACCATTTGTGCAACATTTCTTACTAGCTGATCTACAGCGATTCTTCTACATCATTAGCCTTGTCTTCCATTGGTGTGTACGCAAATCAGTTAGAAAAATGACCACAGTTTAACCATGCCCATTTTAGTGTTGTCTTTTTTTACTTCTGGTTTCAGAGATACAGCATGGAAACAGGCCCTTCGGTTTATGCTGACTATTGATTCCCTGTTATTGCTGGTTCCATGTTATCTCACTTTCACATCCACTGACAATTAACCTACCTTTGGGATGTGGGAGGAAACTGGAGCACCCTGAGGAAACCCACGAGGTCACAAGGAGACTGTGTAAACTCCACGTGACTGAATCCAGGTCTCTAGCGCTGTGATTCAGCAGCTTTTCCAGCTGTGCCACTGTGTTGCCCCATCCTGTGCATCATAACAATACTAATTTATAAGAACAGAGAATCATGAAAAGTAGAGGCAGAATTATATTTGGCCATTTGCGATGGTTTACCTTTCAATATCATCACAGCTAATCTTTTATCTTTGCACTAACGCCATATCTGATTTCTTTATCTATTGATCTTTGTCAGACGTACAGTGCCCTCCATAATGTTTGGTACAAAGACTTATCATTTATTTATTTGCCTCTGTACCCCACAATTTGAGATTTGTAATAGAAAAAAAACACACGTGGACGTGGTTAAAGTGCATATTGTCAGATTTTAATAAAGGCCATTTTTTGTTGCAAACATTATGGAGGGCACTGTATATTCAGCAACTTAGCCTTTGCAGCCCTGTTGGGCAGACAGTTCCAAAGATCCTCAACGCACTGGGTAAAAATATTTATTTTCCTCTGGGTGAAGCACATAGACTACTTTGGGAAGAAAATCAGTGATATTTTTTCCAACACAATGTTTAAATTTGGAGAATATAGTAATCTTGACTGATATTAGTTTTCTTTAAACTAGAGAGATACAGTGCAGAAACCGGCCCTTTGGCCCACCGAGTGCGCACTGACCAGTGATCATCCCATGCACTAGCACTATCCTACACACCAGGGACAATTTACAATTTTACCAAAGCCAATTGACCTACAAAAGCGTATGTCCTTGGAGAATGTGAAGAAACTGGAGCACCCGGAGGAAGGTCATAGTGAGAACGCACAAACTCTGTACCGACAGCTCCTGGAGTCACGATCGAACCCGGATCTCTGGCACGGTAAGGCAGCTGCTCTACTGCTGCACCACTGTGCTGCCATTAACAGCTTTTCTTTATGAGCTCGGAAAATGTTTGCACTCAAGACCATTCGGAATATGTGTGGTTCAATATACCAACAAATTTCATTCACAAACTAAGTCCTTAGAAGATTTTCTTTTAATGAAGTGGAGGTAATTTTGACATTGAAATGAAAGTCATTCAGCATCTCCGCTAATTGGAAGACCAAAGGTATTGCACATAAAAGCAGCCAGTTTCAAGACGCAATTTATCTCTGCAATGCAAAAGTCACCAGTTCAGCTTTTAAACCAGATGTGTCTGCGTGCTTTCAGATGGAGGCATTTTCCAGGTTTACAGAAAATCAATTTTATTGAGCATTCAACACTGGAATAAAAGCTTTATATATGTATAGTCAGTGTGAGGGACTAATTCTCCTTGGTTTAACCTTCAGCAAGTGCACCAAGCTGCAAAGGCAGTAGAAAATAGAACGGGCAAATCTGTGTGTCGGCACATGGAACCACAAGTACACAGTGAAACGAGTGCAGTTTAACCTTGCTATGATTTCTCCCCCCAGTAATGAGTGCTGAGATAATGAATGCATGCAAAGTCTTTTACTGCCTTGGCAGGTGCCTTCGTATTCATTAGACAAGGTATTGAAGCTTAACAGCCCACAGCAGGGGCTGAAATTTATACCAGACTAGTGACTCTTAGTTAATCAAATGTTAGTTAGCTTCTTCAGCAGCTACGAATTGGATACTTGTTGTTATCATCTGGGCACTAATAACCGCAATAAACTAATGGCTGATCCATGCAGAAATATGACATTTCTTTCCAAGGGACCTCCTCATGCTGTTACGGGTTATAATTGTGCCTCTCAGGAAGGGAAAGGAAACATCGATACTGGGAATAGGTCAATTCACCAATTATTCTGACTACAGTGACTGCAAAATCTGGTCCACAAATAGTGCTTAGAATAACATAGGCACACAACCCTTACTTTCCCCCAGAATATGGTTTGGCGTGAATCCGTAAACGTGCACTCTCCTACTGCACATTTCTCACCATTCTCCATTCCAAGCACTACTGTAGTGTCCCTACTGTGAAAAAGAATGGTCCTTTTGACCCGAGAGTGTGGAAGTAAAAATCTACAGATGCTGATTTATACACAAAAGTGCTGGAGTAACTCAGCGGATCAGGCAACATCTCTGGAGGAAAGGAATATGTGACGTTTCGGGTCGAGACGCTTCTTCACACTGAGAGTCAGGGGAGAGGGAAACTAGAGGTATCGATAGGTGTGCATCAATCCATCTTTTCAAAGATGCTGCCCTACCTGCTGAGTAACTCCAGCACTTTATGTCCTTTGGTTCTTTTGACAGATGCTGTTTGATGATAACTTTGTCAGTTTTACAAGAACAATTTTTTTATTCTCTTCTTCAACTTCATACATGCCACTCAGTGCTCACTGACATAGATGGATACCTCATGCAACATCAATGATGGACTAGCAAGAAACTGAAACAGGGAACAGGTGTAATAGGAAAACAGTTCCTGGAAATGAAATGTAACTGAACAACATCGAAAATTCCAAATTAAAAGTAACCTCACAGCAAAATGTGGCAAATCAAGATAGATGTAAAGTGCAAAATAAAAAATAAACATTTGTCCTGAGACTTCCTTCCTGCTCCTGATCACCTGAGGTGTAACTTATGATGCTAACGTGGTATCCACCTTCTAGTAGCCATGTAAAAAGGATAGACTTACTAGAAATAAGCAGAATCGAGGGTTCCAAGGAAAAGGCTTTCTAAGGTGTAGTGACAATGATTTTGTGCAGAACAATGAGGAATGTATGGAAGATGAGCTGCTTTGTCTGAAAATATATGGGTAGGAAGAATAAAGAAATGGGGAAACCAAAGCACAATGAAAGATAACACAAAGCATGGCTGAATTGGAAATTGTGTGATCGAGAATGCATGAGTAAAGTTTTGTGACAAGGTGAGGGGCCGATCATTTAAAACTAAGATGCGTAAAAATATTTTCTGTCAGAGGGTACTGTATCTCTGGTATGCTCTGCCCCAGCAAATGGTGGAGGGTGGGTCATTAGAACGATTTAAGGTGGACTAAAATAAATATTTAAAGGATTGAGAAATTGAGAACTTGAGGGAGCTGTCGAGAAGAGGAATGTGAGGCCAGTTTAGGTCAACCACCATCATATTGAAAGATAGGGCAGGTTTGAGGGGTCTTTTGATCAACAGCTTTAGAGATATAACGTTGAAACACCGATCCATGCCGACTACGATCACCCGTATAGTAGTTTTCTCCTACAAGCTAGGGACAATTTACAGAAGCCAATTAAGCTACAAACCTGCACGTCTTTGGGATGTGGGAAGAAACCGGAGCACCTGGAGAAAGCCCGAGCGGTCACAGGGAGAATATACAAACTCCATACAGACAGCACCCGTAGTCAGGATCAAACTTAGGCCTCTGGAACTGTAAGGCAGAGCTCTATCGCTGCACCACTGTGTGTTCGTGTGCGAGTAGTGCTGAGTGAAAGGGAATTCATTCATATGTATCATAGTCTCACTTAATGGAAGTAATATCAGAATGTGATCCTTAACTAAGATCGCCCTGTAATCCTTGCTGTTCACAATATTCATGTGTCTTTACTGGTGGGTAAAGCAATGCATTATCTATTTTTATCCAAATGACTCACTTCTGATGGTGTTTCCTCTTTATACTTGGAGGAAGTGGATCAAGATTTACTTACAAAATTCTTAAGGGGTTGGATAGGCTAGATGCAGGAAGATTGTTCCTGATGTTGGGGAGGTCAAGAACAAGGGGTCACAGTCTAAGAATAAGGGGGAATTCCTTTAGGACCGAGATGAGGAAAACATTTTTCATACAGAGAGTGGTGAGTCTGTGGAATTCTCTGCCACAGAAGGTAGTTGAGGCCAGTTCATTGGCTATATTTAAGAGGGAGTTAGATGTGGCCCTTGTGGCTAAAGGGATCAGGAGGTATGGAGAGAAGGCAGGTACAGGATACTGAGTTGGATGATCAGCCATGATCATATTGAATGGCGGTGCAGGCTCGAAGGGCCGAAGGGCCTACTCCTGCACCTATTTTCTATGTTTCTAAAACAAAAAGGATAATCGGTCTTAGAAATGAAGAAAAGATGAAAACTCTGATAGCTTAGGTTAGTAAGTGGATACATGGTGAACTGTTTGAAACTGAGCATTCATGTAAAATGGCTGAGACTGCATTAGAAAGTCATTGAACATTCTCTTCAGATTAATGCTTCCACTGTTACCAAAGCAACACAATGGACTACTATTTTGATATTAGGATTTCATGCTATTGACCAACATCAAAAATACCTCACAGTGTTTATAAAGAACACTTACAAAAATCAACTGAAAGAGTGGATATTACTTTCACATTACACAGGAGTAAAAAATACTGAGATATACAAAGGTGATCTTTGATTTTGTTAATGTAATGCTTGTTTAATTAAGGATTGCAACTGTTGAAAAATTATGCAATTTCAAATTATTTCCCTATTTGAGATTGTTCCCATCTCTGCTCTTAAAAGATTCCTTAAACTAACTCTTGTGGTCTGGACAGCCCTTGTAGTTAGTTTTAATTTAGTCAGGTAAAGGAAGACCTTTCTCTGCTGTGGGAAAGACCAGGAATTTGACTCTGCTTATTATCCAATTCTGGAGGATTTATTAAATGAACTGCGCTGCGTTTATGTTTATACTCCAGGGAAATCAACTAAAGCATTGAAAAGAATGGGAAACATGGAAATCAATTACCTTTTCCCCCCCAATGCTCTATCATGAGAAATCTCATCTTTTTTTTTTTACACGATCTTTGAAAAGAGTTATGCCTACAAAACTGAAATGTGGTTTAGTATAATACAGTAACTGTGGTCCTGATGGAGCCTTCATATAACAATACTTTAAGTAGCCAGGTATAAAGTTGAAGAGATTCTATTGTAAAGCTAAAGGTAACAGCTTACAGTTGTAAAGTGGACATTTTATGAAGAATATTCTGCAGTAAAGATATTGGGGATTGGTCCCATTTGTGTTAACTTAATTAGTCTAATGCTGATTTTATTAGTCAGTGTTAGAGTACATTTAACCTTAACACCCCCGTCCTGATGAAAGGAAACTCTGCCTAAGATATATGCATCCCATTTGAAGCCAGCTTAATATCACTCTATTCGTCTGTGATTACTACTACAATAAAATCACATGGATATTAAAAATTATTCCTGTTTTGTTTCCCTCCATGACTGAATGGAATGTTTTCATAAATACATAGGTGAATAGTACATATACTGTACATCAAAATACAATCAGAGGTGGTGGCTTATTTACAAACAGCACATTAACCTGCATATGTGTTGACCCTGTAAGCTCCTATTACGTACAATGTGTTCCTGTCAGTGACATTGTCACAAAGTGGAAATGTACCTCATTACTCCACCTCACATGGAGATGGTTTGAACTAGCAGTCAATACTCATACAGATATTTTGCACTAATTTCTCTTTAAAATTGTTGTCACATCACAGTTACCTTACAGTATGTCCACCTCTTCATATGTAATAAAATGCTGGTGACTGTACACAAAAGGCTGGAGAAACTCAGCGGGTGCAGCAGCATCTAAGGAGCGAAGGAGATAGGCGACGTTTCGGGTCGAGACCCTTCTTCAGACTCCAGTTACGTCAAGAGTCGAGACTCTTCTCCAGACTCCAGTCTGAAGAAGGGTCTTGACCCGAAACGTCGCCTATCTCCTTCGCTCCTTAGATGCTGCTGCACCCGCTGAGTTTCTCCAGCCTTTTGTGTACCCTCGATTCTACAGCATCTGCAGTTCCTTCTTTAACACAAATGCTGGTGACTTATCACTTAGCAGATGATTCATTTTACTGGAGACTCAAGCAACAAAACACAAGGTGCAACGGGACAGTAAAACTAATGGAACTGGCCATCAATAAAGCAAGTAATAACGATAACAGCAGCAGGCAAACGCTCAAAAGTTATTGTGATGTATGGGAAAGAGTTAACGAGAATGTTTTTACTGCATTGGTAACCTTTTTTTTGTGCACTTCTCAGCAAATGAAATTTAATTAGCTATTCAATAAAGCTTCATAAATTTATCGCACAACTATTCTGAGGTACTGACCAATTTGTCCCTTACTTTATGTGTAGGAATGCTGTTGTTAAAATATGTAGCTTTTGAACGGAGGATTAAGCACATTGTGTTGTGGCTATTGATCTTCATTGAAACCCCCACAATTGTGTACACCGTGCATATATTTAGAAATCCATGTAGAAACAAAATTGCCTTCTACATTGCCATGGATTGTACTTTCCTCAAACCAAGCAGATAATCTTTCTGGATTAAAAAGGTTTCCGATGTATTCTTTCACAAATCTTTGAGTCTCAAGTTATTAAGTCTTAATTCAATAATCTTCATGTTTATATCAAGCTAACGGTTTTGCCCTTCATTATAATCAGTTGCCATCAATTGTAAAGCATAGATTTTTTAATTGATTTTCTTAAATGACAGTAATGAGGATCGGCTGTACGCTGGGCCCACACTGACGGTGTATTGCATTACTTTACAACGTCAAGTCGACTTAATGACATATTCCCCTGGTGAGTTTTGAGGAACTTACATGACTTTTTTTTTTCCAATTGTGCATTCAACAGGCATATGCCCTGGTGAGGCAAACATTAGTTATTACAATCATATTGCACTACACATGGAGTGTTTTCACTCAGTCATATTTGGAGATTCCCAGGATTATGTAGCGATGGAATTTAATTCATTTTGCCATCTCATTAATTTAAAGCATAATGCAGCTAGGTAATATCCAATTGCCCTCCGTGACCCTGTTCTCAGTGAGGCACTCAAGTGACCCCGGAGATGGGAAGAGTGAAAATCCCCTCTATTGCAACTTCCCACTTTGGATAAAAATATCAGAACAGTACACAATAATCCAGGTGTGTAGGAAAGAACTGCAGATGCTGGTTTAAACCGAAGATACACACAAAACGCTGGAGTAACTCAGCGGGACAGGCAGCATCACTGGAGAGAATGAATAACCCATTCCTTCTCTCCAGAGATGTTGCCTTTCACGCTGAATTACTCCAGCATTTTGTGTCTGTAATGCAGATGTGGTCTGAATGGGATTCTATACAATTTCAATAAGACTTTCTTACTGGTGTAATTAAACATGTAGCGTAAGGGTTAAACTGACAATTTCAGGTAAAATATGAAATGGAGTTATCAGCTAAGTTAGCAGCCCTACATTCCATAGCCTCTCGAAAACAAGATTCAGATGCGTTATCTCCAAGACGACCTTGCATTGTCTGGGAACACAGCTTTTCCCTAGCTATTCTAAGGGGAACAAAACACAACAGCAATAGTTGGGTAGACTACCCATGCCGCCTGCCGCTAGTAGTAGCGCAGAAATGATGCAGACAATTTCTCCCTTAAAATTTAATATTGTGAGTCTGTCTCTTTGCTAATCTGTAAACCCACTTGAAACAGAGCGTAGTGGAATTACGGCCATCTCGAATTGTATTCCAATAACCTCTCCGTTAAGAACCAGATTAGCAGAGGCAAATTATCAAAACAAAATCATTCCTGGATACTGCACCAGATGTTGTCACTGCAATCACTGCTCCAGGTTCGCTCTTCAGTAATCAGCTTTCTAAAATTAACACAGTCCTATCAGCTCCCATGATCCCATCCCATCACATGCGCAAAACGGATTTGCCTACTGCATCCGGTGTGCCCTTAAACCTTGAAAGGTCACAGCAATAAAATAGTACAGTTCATTGTTAATAAAGTAAATTGATGCAGTTTGTTCACAAGTTACAGGAATAGAATTAGGCCATTCGGCCCGTTGAGTCCACTCAACCATTCAATCACGGTTGATATCTGCCTCCTAATCCCATTTTCCTGCCTTCTCCCCATAAACCTTGACCCCCGTTCTAATCAAGAATTTGTCTATCTTATTTGTCTATCTATTTGTTAACTGCTTGAACCTGATTGCATCTGGAATCAGTAGAGCTTTTCAACCAGGTTATCACAGACCTGCAGAAACCACACATCTTAATTGGTGGAGTAACTCAGCGGAACAGGCAGCATTTCTGGAGAGAAGGAATGGGTGGCGTTTTGGGTCGAGACCCTTCTTCAGGTCCTTGACCCGAAATATCACCCATTCCTTCTCTCCAGTGATGCTGCCTGTCCCACTGAGTTACTCCAGCACATAATTGGTGTAAAACAAGAATCTGCACTTCCTTCCTACACATTGGTAGCTTAGTTATAAATAAATGGTGATGACAAATGGTTGGCAACATCTTCTCACGAAAAGTTATGGTGTAAGTGGACTGATTGTAAGGGGAAAGGCACTGAAGTAGTGTTTCTGTTTTTCAAAGCAACTCTATCCCATTACTATTATTAATAACCCATTTAGATGCCATCCTATAGAGCACCAGCCTGCTCCCTGGAAGGAAAATGAAAGTAGCAGCTAAACATGATTGCCACCAACAAGGTTGAACAAAGCTTACCTGTTACACTGCATTTTTTACCTTAATGAAATAAAATACCCCAAGGAATTTTAAAGAACATAATGGAACAAAATTTGATTGATTAGATAAGACTACATTGGTTTACACCAATGAAATTCCTTGTCCACGTGAAGCTCAGAGAGTAAAAAGTGCACACACAGTAATGATAAATACAACACTAGATGCAACAAGTGCAAAACAGCAAAATAGTGCAATATAGTTGTGCAAAATCCAGGAACTGCAAAGCAATATTAATAAACAATTCGATGAAGTGCGGACCCATTGCAATATTCCATCAAACTGTGCACGTGCTGCAGCCACGTTCAAAGTTGTGCCGTTGTCGGCTGAAATTAAGTTAAAGTTAATATAGTGAATAGAGGACCCGTGGAGGCATTTGTAAAGTAGAAGGAAATTTACCCACGGAGCCGTTGCGTGCCCCATTGTGAGGCCAGGCAAGAACAGGCAAAATACAAGCTGATTTTTGTAAATGAAATTCGGGATCCCATTGTGACGTCTTATGCTGCTGACGGGCAGGGGAAGTGGAAAAGTGGTTTGAAAAGTGATTTTTGTAAAGTTTAATATGTCAATAACTTGTAAAATATAACATAAATCTGAACAAAACTTGGTGCTGCAACATCCCAGGACAATGGTGAGTAAGGTGGATCAAAAATTGTAGTGCTATCATGTACCGTTTTGGTGGGGTTTCGGGATCTCACGCACTCACATACATACAAATAAGATGAGAGTTTTAGTAATGTGCTAGACCAAGTGGGACCCGTCGGGCCCCATTCCCCCAACGCAATAATCCATCACTCACCCGTTCCCCCAACACAACCTGTTTCCACCACTCACCCATTCCCCCATCGTAACCCGTTCCCCCAACGCAGTTTTCCAACATTCACCCATAGCCTCGATGGGAGGCCTGGTCCCTCAACGCAACCCGTTCCCCGACGTAAGATTCCCCTGCCTTCCCTGGCACTGGACTTAAAAAAAAAAATCCAGTTGCACTTCCCCTGCCTCCCCAGCACTTCCAATTCCAATTCCACTTCCTCTGGCCATTCCCCCTCCTGTTCAAACACTTGCTGCCAGCACCAAGTGTTCTATGATGTCAACATTGTTGCAAATGTCAGGTGGAGGACTGTGAGATCCCATTGTGATGTCACAGCTGCAACTGCCAGCACTGAAGTGTTTAAGTGATTATCAAAGTGGAATTAGTAAACTTAAAAATGTGGACGTGCAGAATCTTCTCAGATTCCTATAAAACTAAATTGACCGATGCATTTTCAGGATTGTGTCATCATTGTGAGAGGCCCACTTTGGGTTTCTAGTGATGCCGAGGAACTCAAAGCTGTCGACAGTTAAATCTTTCATCTTGCTGATATCAAGGGTAAGTTATTGTCCTGACCCCATGAGATTAGGTTCTTGATTTCTTACATATATTTTGTTTCATCATTGTTGTTGATCCAGCCAACTACAGTGGTAGCAGTCATCAGCAAAGTTGAAAATCAAGTTGGCCACACAGTCATGGGTGTACAGGGAATAAAGCAAGGCCCTTGGTACACAACCCTGAGGGGCATTAGTGTTGAGGATCAGGGTGGAGATGTTATGACCAATTCTAGGCAAATGAGGTCTGTCAGCCAAGAAGTCCAGAAGCAGGATGCAGTTGGAAGCTCCAAGGTCAAAGTACAGGACCAGAAGTTTAGGGATAGACAGCGTGTCCACATATGGACATATACAAGTGGATAGCTAAATTTTAGTTGCCATTCTGTAAGGTGTAGGTTCTCAGTGGCTAACGTGACCAATGCGGAGCACACAAACTCTGCCACTTGTGAGTAGGGGGAAGTTAATTAGATGTCAGTGGGATAGCATGAGAAGAAATGCATTTCTTCTGCCATTTCCACTTAGATTCCATATGCACGCGATGAAGACTGGAGATTCTCTGTGCCTTCCCACGTGCCCCTACATCATTTTAATCAGCCATGGGTGGGAGTTTTGACTTCCTGCTGAAAATATTGCATTCTTTGCAGTGATTTGAGGTGCCTGCTGTAGGTAGGTGCCTGCTCATATCTCTGAGGCATACAGGAGGGTGGGGTCACAGGAGTCCAGTAGACCCTGAGTGTCAACAGCACTCAAACTGCACTATAATCCAACATTGTGTTGGGTTTGAGGTTCTGATCTTGGAATATTTTTCCTTGCAGGGAACGAAAGGCTGTATTGGTGCAGCAGAAGAGCTGGAGAAATCCAACGTTAACGATCACTTTTGTTTTGAGCCAACTCCTAAAATATGGGAAGTTATGTACATTTTCTAACGCCATGCCACGGATCATCATTCTCACAAATTATGTTGTGCACAGAGGCAGGCTAGTGGTGGACTGTTTGGATGCTGTGGATGTACAGGATAAGGCCCTTCTGTGAATGAGTCCACAATGACTTGAGTTTGAGTTTGCTTTGAGAAAGACTATACATAATTCCAATCAAGCCATCCACAGTGTGCAGATACATGATGAAAGGAATAGCATAAATAATGTTTAGTGCAAGATAAAGTCCAATAACCCTTGGTTCTTGGCTTCAGAATGTACAAACCTGCAAGCAATATTTCTGCACCCCAGCTTATTGACAGAGGTAGGAGTGACTTACATGCCAGAGGGAAAGCAACACTTTCTTATCTGTTCTGCAACTCCACTCCAGAATGGCATTTGTTTGAAGTGGGGTGTGATAGTGCAATATAAAAATGATTGCAGGAAGTATTGGTGTGATATCACAGCCTCACCTGACTTCACAGCACTGGGCTTGGGTCTGCGGTGAACTCACTGCTTACAATAACAGCTTGCATGCCATTCTGTGGTAGGTGTAGAATGGTACCGATTCTCGAAGGGAAGCCAAATTTGAAAATGATTCTGCACAGTGTATTTGGTTGATCAAGAGCTTTCACAAAATCAATAAGGTTTATATAAAGAGTTGATGTTGGTCCTCACAATTTCCTTTGAGTTGTCGGCAAGACCATGGTCTGGAATCCCCATTGCTATTTATAAAGCATCTCTTCAGGCATTGGGAGGAGACTCCTTGTAATTAATTTTAATGTTGCTAACATTAAAGAGACTCTTCTGCAGTTGCTGCAATGGTATTTCATGGGAGGATGTTGTGATCAAGAATGAGCTGGTCTGGCATCTCTCCAATTCCCCTGTGGAGTGAGGGAATGTTCATGGTCCTCTGGCTCATTTTAACGTGGAACTAAGATACATAATCAAGGCACATGCCTCAGCTCTGGATGGTAGAAATGAAACTAAGGAAGTTTCTTCCACCAATGTCATTCCATCCTTCTGGTTGATTTTGGATGCCAGAATGAGAAAGGATGAAAACCTCTGGAAAAATGTGACAGGCAATGAAGAAGCAGGGAAATGTAGACACAAGGAACTGCAGATGCTTGAATCTTTAATAGAACATAAGATCTCTAACCTAAAATAAACTAAACTAAACGAAAACTAGACTAAACACAAAGTGCTGGAGTGACAAGGCAGGTGAAACATGCTGCCTGCCCCATTGAGTTACTCCAGCACTCTGTCTTTGATTCAAAAAACAGGGACAGCCTACTCCAGTGGAGCCCTCCCCTTGCTGAAATGCTGATTTATCACCAACACCATGTTTCACCCTAAATATAAGACCTCATAGCAACATCCCTGATCAAACAATGCCAGCAGGCAGGTTACATCACAGTCTGAGTGAGTAACAAGAAGATTGTCTGCATCAACCATATCGCAACAAGCACCAATAACTGTTGAACTGACCACTCTGTCATCTGTCTCTGTTACCTTCGTCAGTCAGGTCCCTAAACACCCAAAGCAACAAAACATTGCCACAGGAAAATCAATGCTGTTGGTCTCAAGGTGCATCTCAAGGCCATCCAACAAAAAGCATGAAGTGTCAACAGCACTCAAACTGTACTATAATCCAACATTGTAGTAGCTGTGAAGATATTCTTTGCCTCTCTGCCAGAAATGAACAGAATTGGTTTGTGAAAACAATCGGAAGGCTCAGGAGCTAATTAACCACAAAAGCAGGGTGTTCTTGCTGTGGAAGCTCCACTGTGTCTCAAGGGAGATGAAACTGTTGTGCTGGCACTGAAGATTAATTTTAAAAAGCTCAAAAGGCAGATGGTCGGTGAAAAGAAGGCAGGAGATCCAGCAACCGGCTGATAATTACATCTGTGGTTCTTCAGCACTGTTACAAGCCTCTAAAGCCAAAGCTCCAATGACTGCCCACTGGTAGTCAAAGGTAGAGGAATGGTTGGCAAGGACAGAGAGGCAGTCAGCTGAAAGGAGTGCCTCAACAAATTTCCCAGGTGAGATACTGCCCTTGATGCAAGTACTTTCAACTTCAGGTAGATAGGGTGATAAAGGAGGCTTTTGGTATATTGGCCTTCATCAGTCAGGGTATTTAGTATAGAAGTTGGGATGTGATGGTACAGTTGTACAAGACATTGGTGAGGCCACAGTTGGAGTATTGTGTTCAGTTCAGGTCACCCTGCTCTTGGAAGGATGTTGTTAAGCTGGAAACAGATCAGAGAAGATTAACAAGGATGTTGCTAGGACTTGAGGACTTGAGCTATAGAGACAGGTTGGGCAGGCTAGGACTTTCTTCTTTGGAGCACAGGAGGATGCAAGGTGATATTATAGTGTACAAGATCATGAGAGGAATAGATAGGGTAAAGGTACAGTCTTTTACCTAAAGTAGGGATATCAAGAACCGGGGGTCATTGGTTTAAGCTGAGAGGGGAAAGATTTAATAGGAACCTGAGGGGTAACTTTTTCACACAGAGGGTGGTGGGTATAAGGAACGAGCTGCCAGAGGAGGTAGTTGGGCCAAGTACTATAACAGCATTTGAAAGACATTTAGACAGGTACATGGAAAGGAAAGGAAAGGCCAAATGCAGGCAGGTGGGACTAGCATAGATGGGGCATCTTGGTCGTCATGGCCAAGTTAGCCAAAGGGCCTGTTTCCATGCTGTATGACTCTATAATTCTAGCTGCTTTCTACAGCAAGCTATCTGTACCAATCGCAATGCCATCTTAGACCAACAAGAGATTAAAAAAAACATATTCGCTGAGAAACAACAAACTCTCTGGAGCAGCTGGTGTCTCCGTGGAAATTCTGAAACTTGGTAGGGAGGATTTTCAGTCACAAATCCACGATCTTGCTTCCCACATCTGGGAAGAGGATATGCCAGGGTACTCCAGAGATGTTGTGATTGTCATCATCTTATGGATAGGAGACATCTGGCATAAGACTGAGCCATAGAAATCAAACAGACCTCAGGTTTGATGCTTGCCCTTTGCAGCACTGGAGATTAAAGAAAAACTAAAGATTCTAGAGCCCCAGTGGTTGATGTAGATGTGGATATTAAATAAACACAGGACAGGGTAAAGTACAGATCCCATTTAATCCCTATGACTGAGGGGAATGCTTCACACTAAAGAATGACCAATAATTCATAGGTTCACCAGTTACGGGAGCAAATTTAGGCCATTCAGCCCATCACGTCTACTCTGCCATTCAATCATGGCTGATCTATCTTTCCCTCTCAACACCATTCTCCTGCCTTTTTCCCCATAACCCCTGACACCATTACCAATCAAAAATTCAGAATCAGTTATCACCTTCAAGCCACAGGAATTGAATATAAAGTAGGAAAACAATTTTCTCATGAAAATAAAAAATCCTCATGACTTGCAGCTTTTTAGGCTCTTTGATTCAGTTTTGCGTTTGTTCCCTCGTTGTAATTACAGTGACATTCTGCACAGAGATACCAAGTTGATTATGTGTATCTGAATTAGTTTCTCATCTGGCTAATTTATTAAGATGTTCTTCGTGTTACAAAAGGGCATCCAGGCACATTATATATTCTAATTCTAGATTTGTTAAATATATAGACAAATCCATGTTTCCCAGCTTCCATGATAGCATCAGAAAGCTCAAACGTCCTGTGAATAATTATAGAATGGAGCCTCAAGATAACAAATGGCAGTGTGTTGTTAGTAAGATGCAATTAAAGTTTCCCACTCCCAGTGTTAGTTGGAGGCACTCTTGCGTTCAGCTTCAGTATAATTGAATATAGATGAAAGTCTCACCACACATCACTTAATCACTTAATGAGGCCCAGCTCCACGTCCGCCGCATCACAGCCGATGACACCCGGTACTACTATGTTGTCGGCGCGTTGGATCAACAGACGGCCGGTCGCCTGGTCCCTTACCTACACTCGCCGCCAGATCAGGACATATATGAGGGCCTTAAAGTGCTGCTTTTGCGGACCTTTGGGCTCAGCCGCCGGGACCACACAGCGCGGCTCCTGCACATGGGTGGCCTCGGCGATCGCAAGCTGTCGGAGCTGCTGAGCGAGATGCTCATCCTAATAGACGGTCATCGGT
This sequence comes from Okamejei kenojei, assembly GCA_035221665.1. NCBI lineage: Eukaryota > Metazoa > Chordata > Chondrichthyes > Rajiformes > Rajidae > Okamejei > Okamejei kenojei. Next base: position 22,522,041 of record CM069159.1, read on the forward strand.
CCTGCCTGCTCTTTGAGCACGCCATCCTGGAGCAGATTGCAGACGACATCCGCCTGTTGCTCGCCGGGGAGAATTTCGTGGACCCCCTGATGCTGGCAGAGCGTGCCAACGAGCTGTGGCAAGCCAAACATTAGGGCGGTGGCTCGATCGATCGAGTTAGTAGCGGTGCCTTGGAGGGCCCAGAATCATGCCTAAGCCCACCGAGTGTCCAGCTGCGCCGCAAACAACCCTGGTAAGGGGAAATGGTGTTATTACACCAGCGCTGAGGTCACGCAGCCCGTCAGTAAGCCCGCCCTGCTTGTATTTGGGAAACTCCAGGGCTGGCCGCCTGTAGTCGCTGCGGTGGTCAGCCTAAAACATCGCCTCTCTGCGTGGGATCGGCACTCAGGACGACGGTTCCTGGTCCACACGGGTGCAGAGGTTAGTGTTTTACCCCCGTCGGGGATAGACACTTGTTCCGGCAAGCGGGGGCCTTCTCTCACTGCAGTCAACGCAGCTTTATACGGATGTATGGAGTTTGCACGATCCCGCTCATCTTTGCTCCCTGCCATTTCACCTGGACCTTTAGGGTGACCGATGTTTCCCAGCCGTTGCTGGGCGCTGATTTCCTGCAGGTCCAATCCTTGTTGGTGGATGTGCGGGGGCAACGCCTCATTCGTCTACCCTTTTGGTTTCATGCTTCGGGTTCTGGGGGGGCGGGTCCTGTGGCGCCACCCGGTGATTAGGCCACCTGTATTCGAACCCTTGGCAGTTGGGGGTAGGGTCACGTGATTGGGTGAAGGAGGGAAGCAGTTGTCATGAGGTTTAGGGGTTTGCCCTAGTACAAGTATGGAGACCTGGGCCAGCCCTCCCCCATTCGCGTGTGTGTTGATCTCTCTACCTGAGCAATAAAGTTCTCTTTGTTTTCATCATGCGCGGCTTGTTTATTCGCCCGCCATAGTATAACCATAATGTTAATGGGGAGAGCTTATCTTCTATGATCATTATAACTGTGGTTCAAATAATCCTGGAAAACCACAGATGGCATGTGTACTCCAGATGCGCAGAATGATTAACATTACAGCAGAAGAAGTTGCAGTGACATTCCGCAACTTGTAATTAATCAAAATCTGGTTTCTTCGTAGAAGAAGATGTTCCAGGTATATTAAGTAATGACCACATTGGAACTTGAGAAATAGGGGCCGGTCATGATTGGAGGCCTTTGAGTGTGCTCCACCATTTTATAAGATGACGATAGAAATTTTACATTACAGCTTCAGTATAATTGAATATAGATGAAAGTCTCACCACACATCACTTAATACATTTTCCATCTTGTGCGCTACCTCTTTTTGAGCCTTTGAAAGAGATGGCACATTCATTGTCAGTTAGCAACAGCTTTCCACAAATGGGCTAATACTTTGTAATGATTGCAATGGGTCTAATCCTAGAAGAATTACTCTCTGATAGAGTCCAGCACATTCAACCCATTAGAATGAAGTTGATTTTAATCTGGATTCCAGTGGTAAAAAGCCAGTGCGCTCCTCAATCACCAAACAACCAGACTTCCTTGTGTCTTTTATGTTGCCTGATTTAAGAGAACACAAAATGGAAAGAACACTCTTGTCTTTAGTATTCATTCACATAATATTAAGATTCATGCCATATTTCCCAGGGTGGAAATGCCAATGACTAGAGGGCACAGTTTTAAGATGAAAGGGCCGAATTTTAAAGAAGATGTGTGGAGCAAGTCTTTCCTTTACACTTTGCCACTGATACAATGATGACATTTACGAGGCTCTGGGATAAGCACACGGATATGCAGGGAATGGAGGGATATGGATCATGTGCTGGCAGAGATTTAGTTTGGCATCATGTTCGGCAGGGACATTGTGGACCAAAGTGCAAGTCCCTGTGCTATAATCTTCTATATTCTATATTCTATTTACTCTGCACAATGAGTGTTTTATTTTCAGTCATTTGAAACTGACACTTGTAATCAATTCTCTCTTCCCTTTTGCTGCTGAATTACCATTATAACATATTGTGGCGCCACCTGGTGGTTAGGCCACCTGTATGCGAACCCTTGGCAGTCGGGTGTCGGGTCATGTGACTGGGTAAAGGAGGGAAGCAGTTGTCACGAGGTTTAGGGGTTTGCCCTAAAGTGTAAGTATGGAGAACTGGGCCAGCCCTCCCCCATTCGCGTGTGAGTTGATCGCTTCACCTGAGCAATAAAGTTTTCTTTCTTTTCACCATGCGTGGCTGGTTTATTCGCCCGCCATATTGGTGACCCCAACGATCCAAATCAGTAATTTTCGATTTCAAACATGTTCGCAGTCAACGACCAACCTCAACAGCCCAAGGTTGCAGACATTCCAGCCCAGCAGGACACTGTCTCCTGAAGCTGCCCGTGTTCTGGACATCGCAGCCCCAGGTGTGGTTCCAACAAGCCGAGGCCCAGCTCCACGTCCGCCGCATCACAGCCGATGACACCCGGTACTATTATGTTGTCGGAGCGTTGGATCAACAGACGGCCGGTCGCCTGGTCCCTTACCTACACTCGCCGCCAGATCAGGACATATATGAGCGCCTTAAAGTGCTGCTTTTGCGGACCTTTGGGCTCAGCCGCCGGGACCACACAGCGCGGCTCCTGCACATGGGTGGCCTCGGCGATCGCAAGCCGTCGGAGCTGCTGAGCGAGATGCTCATCCTAATGGACGGTCATCGGTCCTGCCTGCTCTTTGAGCACGCCATCCTGGAGCAGATTGCAGACGACATCCGCCTGTTGCTCTCCGGGGAGAATTTCGCGGATCCCCTGATGCTAGCAGAGCGTGCCAACGAGCTGTGGCAAGCCAAACATTAGGGCGGTGGCTCGATCGATCGAGTTAGTAGCGGTGCCTTGGAGGGCCCAGAATCATGCCTAAGCCCACCGAGTGTCCAGCTGCGCCGCAAACAACCCTGGTAAGGGGAAATGGTGTTATTACACCAGCGCTGAGGTCACGCAGCCCCTCAGTAAGCTCGCCCTGCTTGTATTTGGGACACTCCAGGGCTGGCCGCCTGTAGTCGCTGCGGTGGTCGGCCTAAAACATCGCCTCTCTGCGTGGGATTGGCACTCAGGACGACGGTTCCTGGTCCACACGGGTGCAGAGGTTAGCGTTTTACCCCCGTCGGGGATAGACACTTGTTCCGGCAAGCGGGGGCCTTCTCTCACTGCAGTCAACGCAGCTTTATACGGATGTATGGAGTTTGCACGATCCCGCTCATCTTTGCTCCCTGCCATTTCACCTGGACCTTTAGGGTGACCGATGTTTCCCAGCCGTTGCTGGGCGCTGATTTCCCTCAGGCCCAATCCTTGTTGGTGGATGTGCGGGGGCAACGCCTCATTCGTCTACCCTTTTGGTTTCATGCTTCGGGTTCTGGGGGGGCGGGTCCTGTGGCGCCACCCGGTGATTAGGCCACCTGTATTCGAACCCTTGGCAGTTGGGGGTAGGGTCACGTGATTGGGTGAAGGAGGGAAGCAGTTGTCATGAGGTTTAGGGGTTTGCCCTAGTACAAGTATGGAGACCTGGGCCAGCCCTCCCCCATTCGCGTGTGTGTTGATCTCTCTACCTGAGCAATAAAGTTCTCTTTGTTTTCACCATGCGCGGCTTGTTTATTCGCCCGCCATAGTATAACCATAATGTTAATGGGGAGAGCTTATCTTCTATGATCATTATAACTGTGGTTCAAATAATCCTGGAAAACCACAGATGGCATGTGTACTCCAGATGTGCAGAATGATTAACATTACAGCAGAAGAAGTTGCAGTGACATTCCGCAACTTGTAATTAATCAAAATCTGGTTTCTTCGTAGAAGAAGATGTTCCAGGTATATTAAGTAATGAGCACATTAGAACTTGAGAAATAGAGGCCGGTCATGATTGGGGGCTTTGAGTGTGCTCCACCATTTTATAAGATGACGGTAGAAATTTTACATTAATTCCACTCTCTGGTCTCTTATCCATTGGCCCTCTTAGAGTTCAAGTGTACTTGGCTCAACCTTGAAAAATCTCAACAGTTGAGTATCGACTCTGGAGCAAAGATTCCCACAAAGAGTGAAGAGGTTTATCCTCATTAAGGGCCTGTCCCACTTACGCGACTTTTCAGCGACTATCTTCGACCTTCAAGCTCGGGGGCACTCGCGGGAAAACCCTCGAGCTGGATTGACCGTCAGCGATGAAACCGCGAGCTGTATTGACCGTCTGCACAAATACACATCGCAAAGGTGGGGGCCAGGGAAAGCGGGGAAGCGCTGTCTGAAATTCACACCCGCGATGAACAGGAAGGTAAAAGACGGCTGGCACAGTGTACAGTAAGTCCTTTAGAGAGCGCAGGGCGGGGGGGGGGGGGGGGGGGGAAGAAGGGGAGAGAGGGGGTGAGAAGGGTAAAAGAGGGGGAGAGAATGGGGGGAGAAGGAATGGAGACAATTTTAAGAAGCCAGACAACTTTTCATAAAGTTTAGCGGCCATTTAACATTACCGGTCAGTTTTCCTTGGTTCTGAAAACTTCAATGAGCCAATTAAAATGCCCGGTCAGCAAAGGAAATTGCCTACGGCTACCTCAGATGCCTATAGCGACCCCACTCCACTGCACTACGAGTTCAAAAGAACCATGCCGACCAATTTTTTCTCGCAGAATAATGTTCAGCTTGCTGAAAATGTTTTCTCGACCAAACTGAGGCTGCGAGTATGCGGGAACTTCCCTCGAGCATGAAGGAGAGTTCCAGTGACCTCCTAGGATTACGTGTTGACCATGCTGCGAGTTTGAATTCTTCTAAACTTGCAAATTAGGATGCCGCAGTGGGACAGCCCCTTAACTGTTTTAATCTAAAGGGAAACTCCTGATACTGAGCAGAAGCACTGAGTTTAATTCATTGTTAGTCCTTATGGTTTTTCCTTTGCCTGTGGCATATTATGTTGCCCTGGGTTACTTTCTATGTGTCTGAGATAAGTTAAATACTGGAACAGTTCACAATAATTTAATTGCTTGTTTGATTATTTTACAAGCCCAAACGCAAACATTGGATGCGGATGATTTGAATTGGTATAGTCAGATCAAAAAAAAAATATTAGTGACACGTTTTTTTTCCGACTGGAGAGGTACATGGTAGAGTTCCCCAGATGTTAATACTGGAGCCACTGTTTTTCTTAACATGATTGAATGTAAGACTGTAGGACACAATTTCCAAATGACACTGAACAGTGAATTGTGAGAAGGTCAATTAAGGGAGATAGAATGGTCGGCGAAATGAGGCGATAAGTATGGTATGAAATTTAATGCTGGGAAATAGTTACATTCTGGTACGAATAACGAGAAGTGGTAATTTATACTAGAGGGGGCAATTCTAAAGAAGTACAAGAACAGGGAGATCTCAGAGTTTGTAAGCGTAGTTTGTTAAACCTGGTAGGACAAGTTGACCATGTGGTTAAAAATGTATTTGGGTTTTCTAACCTAGAGGCACACAGCTCAAATGTGAGAATGGCATTGTGATATTTTATAAAACACCAGTTTGTTCAAAAGTGGAGTACTGAGTCCAGCTTTGCATGCTTCACTTGAAGAAAGATATACTGGCCTTATAGAAAATATGCAGTGGAGATTTACCAAGGATTCCTGGGATTGGAGAAGCTTTGTTTTTTTCCCTGGGAATGGAGGAAATTGCCAAGAGAGTTGAAAACAACTTTTAAGTTCATAACGGAGTAGATTGAGTGACACTGCTTCCATTGGCGGAGAGATCAAAAATAAGGAGACATAGAATGAAGTCAGAAGTATATGATTTTGTTTTCACATAATAAGCGATCGGGTCTGGAATATAATAATGGAATGATGCCTTGATATGACCATCAATGAGCTATATGAGGCACCTCAGTGTATCAAAATCACCAACTTCACGATCCATGCATGCATCAAATCCCCAATTACAGGCATCAATCATTTCACCTTTGAGATTCAATCAATGGTACACATAAGCTGCGCAATTGCATTTCAAGACTGATATCTTTGCTGATCTGCTTTTGTTTGTATTTCAGAATTATTGGATCTGTTTTGTTTCATCACTTTTCGATTGACGTTTTGTTTACATAGGCCTGCATTTCCTGCCAGTTTTCAGAGGCCCTGTAATGCTCCTCATGAATGCTGTGGCTACACTGATTCAGGGTAAGAGAGTTAGCAGATAGACACAACATGCTGGAGTAACTCAGCGGGACAGGCAGCATCTCTGGAGAGAAGGATCTCCAGCGATGCTGCCTGTCCCGCTGAGTTACTCCAGCATTTTGCGTCTATCTTTGATTTATACCAGCATCTGCAGTTCCTTACTACACATAAGAGAGTTAGAAAATCCATTACTGCAAAATGAGGCACAGGAAGGCAGACTATCGGATGGGACAGAAGCCAGGAGTCAACGGACTTGCATCAGGAACATGCTGAAAGCTTTGCGTCATGTTGTGCCTATTCTTGGGTTTACTATGCCCTGTTTAATCTCGCTCATTGATCAGCAATTACTCCTCAGCAATCATCCATGAAACAAATTAATAGCTTTATTCGGGGGCCACATTGGCGTCAATATTGGCCCAGGTTGCAGCAACGATGACACATTCAAATTACTTAAGTGCATGAAGGTAAAAGGTCAGCCATGCTTTATTGAATGGTGGAGCAGCTGCAGAAGTTTGCTTCCCTTTAACTTGTTCTTCTGAATTGTATCGTGAGTACACGAGGCATAAAAGCCAGAGCAAGAATCCAAAGTCTTTCTTTCTAAGGGCAGTTGAGAAACAGATTGTATTGATACATTTTGAAAGAGGAATGAAAGAAGGAGGTTGCATGCTCTTCATTGCAAGGATTGGTATCAAGACTGAGGGAGGGTGCTCCAATGTCAGAGAATCAAACATCATGAAACAATATGTAAAATCCATAGTTTAAAATCCACGCGCACAACACCTTAGAACTTGGAGTACTGTGGCATCAAAAGCACAAAGGTATAGACTTAATTTGGGGATCTGAAGGGCAAGTTTCTTAGTGTGGTTGTTACCTGCAATATATTGCCAGAGGAGGTGGAATTATTTAGTAAGAGTCATTTAGACAGACAAGTAAATAGATGAGGCAAAGAAGGATATGGCCTTAATGTAGACAAATGGGATTAGAATAGATGGTCAAAAAGATCAGCAAGACATGTGGGTGAAGGACACATTTCTGTGCTGTACAGCTATACGACTAGATCATGCCTGAAGTAACTTTAGTGCACTTTATCTCAGGTTTGCATTGTCCCATGTTGAATTCCTAATTTGGGGAATTGGAGAAGGCACTTCTGGGCAAAATTCCTTCCTCCACAGCTGTCATATTTGCAGAATCACTTGCGTATTTGATGATATCAGTGCGTATGACGTTCATCTCTGCCTCACCAACAGAAATTGGGCAAATGATGTACAACCTACACCCTTCAATTTAACTCAGTCAAATTAAGAGCAAACCAAGCAGCAAGTCATCAGGCAGATGGGAATTAAAATTGCCTGACTGGGACACTGATGTTTTGCTCTCTGCAGAGTTTTTAACTCATCCGAGCATTGCCATCATTATTGCAAGGTCTCATGGTGTTTAATGAATACAATCTAAAGCCATATACCTGCTGCGATTTCTCCAGCTTATATGCTCATGTCTCACTGCGGTATGGGCTGCAAGACTCAACTGATGCTGGGAGGTGGGTCTGTCAATAAACACTCATGAATTACAGCACCTCTGCCTCTCCTTATCTTTCCTTCCTTCCATGGCAGCCTGCTATTGTGTTTTAGCAAAGGAAAAAGGGTACAAATCTTCCGAAAATATTTCACCAACTTGGTGATTATTGCAGGTCCTCTAAATAGGCACCAGGGCTAATTGCGATGTTTATTTGGTTCACTAAAATAAGTTGAACTTCAATTTTGCAGCATTAACCTCAAAAACATTTGAGATATCCAGAAGTCCAAAACCCCACTCTGCGTGCAACTCCCCACCAGTATAATATCTCCAAACTTGAGGAAGGACATTCTTGCTATTGAGGGCGTGCAGCGTAGGTTCACGAGGGTAATTCCCGGGATGGCGAGACTGTCATATGTTGATAGGTTGGAGCGGTTGGGCTTGTATACTCTGGAATTTAGAAGGATGAGAGGGGATCTTATTGAAACATATAAGATTATTAAGGGTTTGGACACGCCAGAGGCAGGAAACATGTTCCCAATGTTGGGGGAGTCCAGAACCAGGAGCCATAGTTTAAGAATAAGTGGTAAGCCATTTAGAACGGAGATGAGGAAAAATATTTTCACACAGAGAGTTGTGAGTCTGTGGAATTCTCTGCCTCAGAGGGCGGTGGAAGCTGGTTCTCTGGATGATTTCAAGAGAGAGCTAGATAGAGCTCTTAGGGATAGTGGTGTTAAGGGATAGTGGAGTTAAGGGATATGGAGAGAAGGCAGGAACGGGGTACTGATTGTGGATGATCAGCCATGATCACATTGAATGGTGGTGTTGGCTCGAATGACCTACTCCTACACATATAGTCTATTGTCTATTAAAAATGTCCACTTACTTGGCCTCTACAGCCTTCTGTGGCAAATAATTCCACAGTTTCACCACCCTCTGACAAAAGACATTTCTCCTCATCTCCTTCAGAAAATAATGTCCTTTGATTCTGAGGTTATGACCACTAGTCCTAGACTCTCCCACTAGTGGAAACATTCTCTCCACACCCACTCTATCCAAGTCTTTCATTATTCGGAATGTTTCAATGAGGTCTCCCCTCATCCTTCTAAACTCCAGTGAGTATAGGCCCAGTGCGCATCATAGGTTAACCTACTCATTCCTGGGATCATTCTTGTAAACCTCCTCTGGACCCTCCCCAGAGCCTTCCTCAGATATGGTGCCCAAAATTGCTCACAATATTCCAAATGCGAATGAGCATAAAAGGTTATTAATATGTTTGCCCATCCAATTTTTTTATTGCTTTAATACCAAAGCACAGAAAAAGCACGACGCATCTTGCTCCCTCATGCATGTGCACTGACTGACCTAGCAAGGATAGAAGGCTGTGACCTCTTTACTCTGGTATAACCTTTGATTGTTCCATGAAAAGAACCTATATCTTATTCTTCCAACTTTCTACCCCCCCCCCCCCCCCCCCCCCCCCAACAATCAGACTGAAGAAGGATCCCAACTATCCACGTTCTCAAAGGATGCTGACCTTCTGAGTTTTGGGTGTTTTTTTTGTAAAACAGCAACTGCAGTTCTTTGTTTCTATAATCTATTGTCCTATAACGATTGAGTACAGACAACAAGTAGAGCCAGGCATAGAAGTATTCAGTTTTTGTAACAAAATGAACAAGACTGGTATTCAATTTAAGCAGGGAACTGTTAACAAATCAACTGAATTGTTAATGTGAACACAATCCAGCTAAATGGCTTAATGTACTGTGATGCAGCAAAGGCTCTCACCAATCCATGGGCCTAACCTCTTGCCAGTTTCCCTCACTGTTACTTAAATGCCAATAGCACCCAGCTTAGAGGGAGGGACAGCTGCATCAAATAGTCAATGCCCCATCAAATGCCCCAGTTCACTTTGTGAAAGTGGTCCCTTACCTTCGGCTTCACCATTGAAACCCACTAAACATTGAACAGTAGCTGCAGTTGTTGGTCTGAACTAATTCCACTGCAGCAGGCTCATCCATCATTTCATGTGTATTATTCTTTTAACAAAATGATCTATGTCAGTTACTTCCATTTAACATAGTCCTTCAAGTTTTAAATGCTGTCAGCAGTTTAAAAAAGTTCAAATTAAATATTTACAATCAGGGTCTGCCTGCATGCCTTTTGTTTTCTTTCCTTTAAAACAATCTTCCTTTCTCTCTCTTCACTTTTCTTTCAGCTTTGATATTGGCCTTTATTTAACATTGAACTCACCAGCTCCAGCTTCCATTCCCTCGTTGATATCCCAAACTCCATTTTTGGGATATAAATAGTTTTTGCCATGCACATTCAGATCTCGAAAACCTTACTTTTTTCCTGCTATGTCATCAACGACTTACTCTCATGGCAATGTGCAAAATCAAAGATGTTAATAAAACTACAAGTCAGAACCTTCTTCCCAGGGTGGAAGTGTCCAACCAAGAGGGCATAGCGATAGTATTAGAGGGGGAAAGTATAATGGAGAAGTGCGGGGCAGTTTTGTTTTACACTGAGGGTAGTGGGAGCCTGGTACACATTGCCAGGGGTGATGGTGATGGAGGCAGATATGATAGTGGCATTTAAGAGGCTTTTAGATAGGTACCTGGAAGTGCAGGGAATAGCGGGATATGGACCATGTACGGATAGACAAGTAACTAGGGATCACATCCGGCACAAATATTGTGGGACGAAGGGCCTTTTCCATGCTGTCCTGCTCTACGTTCTATGTTAAAACTCCAAGCTGAGAGCAGACACTACTACATCTTAAGCCATGGTGACCCGCCATGGTGTTGTACAGACATACTGAGATAGTCAGCAAAGAACAGATGGCTTGGAGTTTTGTTTCTGTCACCAGATTAACAAGCACAATTTTTATTTACTGTGCAGACTTTAATGAGCCTCGGTATAGACACATCTTATATTATGGAGCAGATGCTTTGTGAACTACTTGGTAGAACTTTCAGTACAGTGATTTTCATCTTATTCTGTGGTAATTGTTCATATTTAGCTGATGTACATACAGTCAAGGTATTTCAACGGCATCATCCTTCACAACCGCAAACCATGCCAACCTTTTGCATTTAAGCTTGAAACGGTTTGTATTGCTGCCCTTCATACTGAATTATGCCATCTGCCTTTGCTTTATTAGTCACATCTTTGAGGAGGCCACGTGAGACTATGGGTAAGATTGCGGAGCGAAGCTTAAACTAACTGGATTCCACTGCAATGTAATCAACAGAAAATTGGGAAATCATATAAGTCTGAGGATTATAAAGTATGGCTTATATTAATAGGATTGGGGCAATTCAGATGTTGCAGAAAGCAATTTTGTCAATACAGTAAACCAAACAGTACTGGTGCTGAGTGTTTCTTACCTTGTTGCTGTTTGTTTACTGATATAGGGCTGAGTATGAATTAATTTAGTTATATGCAAAAAAAACTTATTGTTTTATAGTATTTAATTTAAGTATTTTTTTTCTTCATCCTTGATGGAGTTATCATTACCTAACTGCTGAAATCTTTATTTAGCAATCTTTAAAACAACTCAAGTATTATCTTCCAGGATGTAATTGCACCTAAAGTGTTACTTATGTTTTAGTACAATACTGGAGATCTATGAGAAGGTTTAGCGGACAATAGATCTGCATTCACTTGAGCAAAGAAGACGAATGAGTGATCTAATTGCGATGTTTAAGACGATTAAAGAGATGATAGTACAACAACAACATTCAAAAGTTGGAGCCAGACTGTTTAAGCTGCTACCAGGGAGTAGCTCTTCACATGAAGAATGAATGAACAATCACATGGCAACGTTGTACAATGTTGATCCTTTTAAGTAAGCAGGGACATACATAGAAAGGGAGCGCAATAAAAATGTATCAAACGGGTTTGGGGTTTGCGTGAGTGTTATTAAAGAAGAGGTTGGTCCTCTGTTCATCAGAGTTTAGAAAAATGAGAGGTGGCCTTTCTGAAACAAACCAATTAAATACAGGGCGAATACAGATAGAATAACTCCTCTGCCTAAAGATTCTCAAACCAAGGATCACTGTAAAAATATATCAAATAAGATCAAAACAAGAAATAGACCCATCGCCTATTCACACTAATCCTGCTTTAATCCCTTTATTTTAATCCTCCCCACATTCTAATCTGTTCCTCCCACTGCCTTCCAAACCCTCCCTCACCCCTTTGGGTCCCACTATTCACTTTCACACAAGGGCCAATTAACCCGCCGACCAGCTCACCCATGGAACGTGGGACGAGCACCCGCAGTAAACCCACATGATCACGGGAAGAACGTGCAAATTCCGCACTAATAGCATCCGGGGTCAGGACTGAACATATGTCTCTGGTGCTGTGAGGCAGAATCCGTAATTTATTTATTATTCATGTTAGTTTATTTCTTTATTATTGTCACGTGTACCAAGGTAGTGAAACGCTTTTTTGTGGCTTGCTATTCAGTCAGCAAAAAGACTAAACATGATGACAATCAAACCGTCCGCTGTGTACATATAACATTCAGTGCCAGATATAGTCCAGTAAAGTCTGTTTAAACATAGTCTGAGGGTCTCCAATGAGGTAGATGGTAGGTCAGGACTGCTAGGGAGCTCCCCGACCGCGGGTGAACAACAGAGGACAACAGAGGAGGATGACTGTACTTTGGTGCCTTCCCTCACAGTGGGAAACTCTGATTCCGCGGTGTGGGGATATCTATGTTAAAGACTATTGTGTTCTGTGCTCTTTTTGTATTCGTATGGCTGTATGGTGACCACCAATTGGTGCATGTGACAATAAATGTCTCTTGCCTCTCTAGTTGGTGCTAAGATGGTTTATTTGCCTGTCTGGGTGGCTGTTTCAATTTGCTTCGAAAAGGAGCTGCATTCCTTTCCACAAAGCTCATCTGGTGAATGAACAGATCTGATCAATTTCATGATCAGAGGCATTCATTGCAGTGTGGTGATACTGTGCCTCATGAAAGCACAGTGAGTCCGAACCCAATGCACTGCACTCATCACAACACTGTTGCACAGTGTAATGTTTAGCTGTAACTGCTCAGAATTGCATCTCGTGACATGGTGGTTTCTTTTCTTCTCCTGAACTCAGCTAGTGAAATTGCCACTTGCAAGAAAAGGCTTTCTGCTCATTGATCTGGAAGGGAAGACTGTGCAGTGAAGGAACACGCTACTAAAAATCTGCCCTACACAGGTCAAGCTACTAAGTGTTATGGTGAAGAAAGACTCACAGCAGCTCGAGAATACCCATTTAAATTTTACATGAACCATCACTGCTTGCTGCTTCTAAAATGAGATTTTATAACCTGATTAGCATTTTCAATATCAAACAATATTTCCCCTGGACAGGTTCATCTGAAACAATGGCAATATTCTCTCTAAATGGATGGACTGAATTTCAATGAGGAAGATAGATTCTGGGTCGGAATCCCATTCCTTCTCTCCAGAGATGCTGCCTGTCCCACTGAGTTACTCCAGCATTTTGTGTCCAGATAGATTCTGGTGTCATTTTGTCAATTTAACTGTACAGTGAACACAGTAAACTGTGAAACAACGTGACAAATGCTTACACCAAGATTACTGGCCATAGGCCAGGGCTTATACTTGCCACAGCAGGTGCCTAAATGAATAGGGAGAATACCAGCCATTTATATAAAATGTCAAACGATTTCCATTGTAACACTTACTGCAAAATAACAGACTTGCATTTATATGCAGAAAAGCCTCATGATCTTAGCTTATCAAAGCCCTTTTGCAGTGGTGAAGTGCAGTCGCAGTTGTAATGCACTGGACGCAGCAGCCATTTTATGAGATGCCACATGTGATTTGAATATTAGATGTTGGCCCGACACCAGGAATACATCCTCCTATTCTCCGCTGATAAAGCGCCTTTCTGACCAACCTGAGGGGGCAGGGTACGCCTTGCTTTAACGCATTACCCAAAATATCCGTGCGACAACTTTGTGGAAGAATTGAACAATTAGAATCTGGTCAGCGTTTATCCCTTGATCAATATTACGAAAAGCATTTTATTCGGTCCCAATCACTACAAAATGAGTGTGTGGGATCCTGTTGCTTATCTGGTTATTAGTTATTGTGTTTCTTGTATTGAAACAACAATGGTATTTCAGAATTACTCTATTGGCTTTGTAATGACCTGAGGCTATGAAAAGTACAATATAAAAGTATTTATACAATTGTAAAGTCAATATTAAACTCAGGAAGATTCAACATTGTGCTGATACTAATTTAAGAGGCTTTTCTCTAGGCTTCTATGGATGCAAGGCTACGGCCTACACTATTGAAGAGAGCAAGGGTGTGTCAGTAGCCTAAGGATAGGGTTAAACATACACACTGACCTCTGCTCACTACTTTTGTTTCTAGCTGGTGGAATACGTTTAAAAGCAGAACATTAACTTGTGAAATAATAAACAACTGAAAAATACGAGACAGTTCCGAAAATGTTCAATGCAATGAGCATCCTCAACATTGTCTAGTATTTTGCTGTTATTCAATATCTTTTAACACCCAAAAAAAGGTCTGCATTTGTTTACCGTGAAATATATCAACTTTAGCGTTATTCTTCACAACTAGTCCCAATGCCAGAAGGGAGATACCTCAGAGTAATTATTCAGCATTTTGAAATATAATTGTACTTTTGCAAGAATATCGATTTGATCCAAGGGTCCAAATAAGGTACCCAGCATTGTTAATATTTAGATTATTCCTCAGTGTGAGTAGCACCTACACGCCCATTCAACGCCCATGGTTCCATGGGTTATAACAGCATCAGCATGGGAACTGATTCATTCTGGACATTAATGGACTGCTGTTGATTCAAACTGGATCAAAAATCAGGTTGTCTAAAACAAGCACAAATCAGCTAGTTGATGCAATGTAATCAAACACAAGCAACATAAACCAATCCTCCTCCATTGAATTCCTCATTACATATTTACTGGAAGTTCACTAAATCAACCAGGCAATTTGAATGTGATAGAAGAAAGAAAGACATTAGAAATGAAACATGTTTAGATTTACTTACGCTTCATAATCTATCATTTCATTAATTCAGTGACATCATGTTTCTACAGCAGGTTTCATGACAAATAAACTGAGACTGACGACTGAAATTCCTGAGCAGAAAATCCCCACCAATAGTCAGTGTTATCTTTTAAATTGTAATTTAATTGACTGTAATTAACTGGGTGCATAAAACAGGATAATTTTAAAATATATATTATTAAGATGTTATTAATTATTGATTCCTGCTTATCAACCCAACTGCTGTTTTCATTGCAAAGTTTGGATGTGTCAAATATATACATAAAATTGAACCAAATCCATGTCAAATGTGACTTACATATGTTCCTTTTTGGCCTTGCTGAATGTTATTCCCCTACTGGCAAATTATAATGGAGATGTCTTGCAGGACTTGTCATCTGTGGCATATTCTGGCAGGTATGATATGATGGTACTCACCATTTACTGTGACGTATACCCAGCTGCCATTGTGGAATGTGTCGTATTGCTGGTCCAACATAAGCACCTTACATTCATACCATCCCTGGTCCTCTGAGCGAAGCTGGTCGATTCGCAAAGATGCCTTGTCATATAGACTGGCCCGACCTACACAAACAAAATGAGAAAAGGTATACATTAACAGTGGAAATTCAGAAAATCCAGAAATTGATGTCATGATTGGCACAGTCACATAGAATTCTCAGACACAAAACCGATCTCGATGGCAATGTTGGACATTCTGAAATCAAAGACAGAGATGCAGGAACCTAAAACAAACTCGCCATTGTAACATTGACATGGATCTATTTTGTATGAGCAGCGGCTGCTCGCTCCAAGGTTACACACAGCCGTGCTGTAGTGTTGGTGACAGACCTTCAGTAGAAGACCACACGAGGGGCCAACCTGGAATAAACAGCTTGGCAGAAAACAGGCCGTGATTTTAGGCCAAACAGAAGATTTTCTCCATTAAGAATGATTCCCAAAGTTTATTGAAAAATAAAACCACCTTCAAAATGCTTTGAATTTTTTCAGAACACTCAAGATCAGTGGAAAATATACAACCAGTCTATTGAGTAATGCCTACTTTGTTCCATCGCAGCCATTCCTATCAATTTTAATGAAATTAAGATGTTATTGGTCTTCACTCAATGTTTCCTTAGGAGTTCCCAAATTGTGGCTGAGCAATAAAGAAGGAAGGACGAGGGAATACAATGAATAACATTGCTTTTTGTTTCCATCTCTTCTCAGCTAGAGAGGTTGCAGGGAAATTAACTTGTGAAATGATGTTTGACAATTTGCTGCAGTGCCAACTCCTGGTCTCGTAAGACCATCAGAATATTTTTGTTCCCTTGATTTTTCTTTTCCAGTACATGTGGAGGCCACTTCATCATTAACTTTTCCAAACTGCAGCTGAGGCTTAATTTAGAAATGAATTTATAAGCAGTCATTTCTGATGAACTGGGGAGATCCCATCAGCGGTAATAAATGGTCTTGGTTCAAAGGCGGTGTTATTTTTTCTTCCAGAGGTAGAAGGAGACAAAGTTGGCAGCACACGTATAAACTGTTGGCATAGGGGTGTCGTTTATCAAACTGAAGTGCACAGTTCAGCTGCCAGGTATAATTAGCATAAGTAAAAGAGCCATCGAAGATCTGCCTTTGGCATGGCTGGCACTGAAAATGCATCTTGCACAGCGGCAGTGGTGTACTGTCATTATTTGCAATGATCGTGTCTTTGGTGCAAATTTTAAAAAATGGTTGATAATTGGCAGCTGCTCTTTATTGGCCAGAGGGAACAGTTGGACTACGAAGAGCAGGAATCATGGATTGTCTTTTAGATCGAGTCAGCTTCCTCCCAAAACTCTGGACCTGTAATTACTAACAGTGCATAAAAATAATTAAGCAGCTAATTACTCATCCTGTAGGCACCACTGTTATTTATTGCCAAAGGAAAATTGGAACATTCTGTCCACCATAAAAATCTCGTGAGAACTGTGAAGCTGGTCTTAATTGCAAGGTTAAGTCCCCCTCTGATATTAGTTAAGCTGCTCGACCCTACCAGTGCTGTTCACTCTTGATAGGTGCCACATTTAACATCATTACTGATTGTCCTACCTATCAAACTATCCTCTCCTACCAGTAGAGGTGGTATGGTGGCACTGTGGTAGAGTTGTTGCCTTACAGCGCCAGAGTCCCACGTTCGATCCTGACTATGGGTGCTGTCTGTACTGAGTTTGTGCGTTCTCATAAGAATACTGAAGAGCAATAACATCTTAATTTCATTTGTTGATATGAATGAACAATAGCATTTCCAGGTAGTTGTCCAGCATCTCACCAGGACAACCACCAATATATGGCAGATATGTGGTAAAAGCTGGTGGAGCAGCTGCCTCACAGGTCCAGTGGTCCAGCTTCAATCCTGACCTCCAGGGTGATGTTCTCTCTGTGATGGCGTGGGTTTCCCCTGAGTGCTCTAGATGCCACCCAATTCCTAAATAGCAATGGATTGGTAGGTTAATTGATAATTTTAAATTGTCCCTAATGTAGGTAGATGGTAGAATCTGAGGGGAGTTGATGGCAATGCAGGGAGAATAAAGTGTGATTAGTGTAAATGAATGTTTAGTGATTGGTTAGGACTTGGTGGGCTGAAGTTTCTATTTCCATGCTAAATGACGCCAGGTCTCTGTGCCCCAGTCAATGTTAAATGTGATTCAATGAAAACCTAAAAACTGATTTATGTGCAAGGTAATAAACTTTATTTATTGAAAATATATACCTCATTCATGAAAAACACATATGCAGGGAATACAACCGGCACACGTCTTTCTGATCATTCCTTGTGCTAATAAATCAGTACATACTCCTATAATGAATAAATGTAATTCATGTTTCCTCTTTATACAACCCACTCATGAAGTATTATACGGGACTCTTGCACCCTTAATGTCCAATGGCAGAAGGACCCCAGGCTCTTCCCCTTCCCACAAAGCCTTTGTGATGACTGCACCAAGTTTCAGTGCTTGACCCTCAGAATGTACTTCTGCCCCTGTATTATTGATCGCTGGATATTTATTTGTGTGCTTTGTGATAATGGGCCTGTAAAGCTGCAGCGAGTAAGAATTTTATTGCAGGTACAAATGACAATGAAACACTTGACGATCTTGACACCCTGACACATACAATTGGCAGTATTTGATTTCAGACATGTGCTTACACTGGAAGACCAACAAGTTTCAGGCTGACCGTAGTTCATCTTTGGCACAGTGATGATCCTCCAGCAGCAAGTGAGATTTGCCTCAGAGTATGTCCTTGAGAGCAGCCCAGTGTTCTCTACTAAGTTGCTGCTCCAGGACAAACAAGACAAGGACCCTTGTGCAGAAGGGAGTACACTCTCAATTAATGGCAGCATCAGATACAACAATGGCTTGCCCCCCATTATAC
Organism: Okamejei kenojei; assembly: GCA_035221665.1. NCBI lineage: Eukaryota > Metazoa > Chordata > Chondrichthyes > Rajiformes > Rajidae > Okamejei > Okamejei kenojei. The sequence continues at coordinate 22,540,211 of CM069159.1, forward strand.
TCAGATCTTAAAGAACCACACATACAAAAATATATCACTACATTAGAGTTAAGGTAATACATTATTTTACTTCGGAGTCACGTGAGTGACTACGTGAAGAACCCGCCACGCTGGCAAACGGCATTACGTCGACGCTGACGGCGGAAGGAGGAGCTGCAGTAAGGAGCAGCTCCTCGCAGCGGTCGGAACGGCCCCGCAGGTAAGTGCAGCAAAGTCGGGATGTTTTTTAGCGTACGCTGGGTGTGCCCAGCAAGCGAAAGTAAAAGTAAAAATTCAGAGTCGCGTAAACGTGCTGATTTAGCACTGATAATAAAGAAAAATGGAGAAATCGGCAAAGAGAAATTCGCGGGTAAAAAGATCTTCCCGGGGTGAAAATAAAAATACGGGACAAGAAGCTAGTGCGGATCCGGTTCCGATACCGGTGGCCGCTGATATACCCGATAGCGAGTTTCTAGATTCTCCAGTAATAATAACCACGGAGGGAAATGCTCCTAAAAAATGTAAAAAGAAAATCTGAGAGGCCCGTGGTTTCTGATGACTCTGATACTGAAAGTCCTCCAGATAATAAAACTATGTGGTTAAAAATGGAGCATATGGAGAAAGTTCTCCAGAAAATCATGAGACAAGGGTCACAGAACCCAGAAGGATCCCAAAAAAGCTCTGAGGGGTTTGATTATTCTGAATATGGCTGTGGGCCAAGTTGGGAGTTTGAAAATCCGGACCCAGGATTTGGGCTGGAAGAAGTCTCATGGGGTGAAATCCCAATTGATTTAGGGCTGCAGAAGGCAGACCCTGCTGGTGGTGATTTGGATTTTGAATGCACACCACAAAGTAAAAAGAAAAGGCCAAATGTGCCTGGGATAGCAAAAGAATTTGCTATACCTGAAGGAAGTGGTGAGGCTATGGAAGAAAACCTAGCTGCCAGTATTAATTATATGGTGTCTCACCAACTTCAAGATTCTGTGATGATTGAAACATCAGAATTATATAAGACACCAGGAAATTGTGCCTCATTGGAAGTGCCTACGGTTAATCCGTTGATATGGACATCCATGACTCCAAGTATGAGAGCTCAAGAAGTGAGATTTCAAAAAACTCTCAAACTAATTTCTGCTGCCGTTACGGCCTATGGAAGACAAATGGAGAGATTGGAGATGGATAAGATTCAAAAAGATACTTTGGGCTTATTGTGCAATTCTTTCTATGAAATTAACTGTATGAGGAAAATGGCGATTCGGCCCATATTTCACCCTAGATTTGCAAGCCTGTGTCGAGCAAGTGGCGTTCAAGCTCCTGTTTGGAGAAAATCTGCCTAAACAACTGAAAGAGTTGGATGAAGAAGCTAAATATTTTAGCGGTGTGAAACCTTTCGTCTTTGGACAAAAAAGATATTTTTCGCCCCGAAGGGGTTTTGACTTCGGAAATAGAGGCAGAAATTTGTCAAGGAAGTATTATCGTCCTGCACAGCCCAATGCTTACCCATATTCAGGGAGAAGGAGACCACCACGCTCATATGGAGAGGTATTAAAGACTTGTGTTATACTTAAAGAAACTGCGGATAAAACTCCAGTTGGAGGGAGATTACAAAAGTTTTATAAAGACTGGCTTACTATTACTTCTGATCGATTTATATTACAAGCAGTTTCAGGAGCCATTATTACATTTAAAGAAGGGGTTAATCCGCCTGTACAGAATAAACCTGCTTATGCTTTCGTGTTTACTGCTATTGATAAAGCAGAGATTAATGTGGAAATTGACAAATTATCTGGAAAAGGGGTAATTGAAAAAACTTATGAACACGAGCATCAATTTGTCTCTAACATTTTTCGGAGAAATAAAAAAGATGGTGGTTGCAGAATTATTCTGGACCTTACAGATCTAAATAAGTTTGTAGAATACAAACATTTTAAAATGGAAACATTTAATACTGTAAGATATTTAATTTCAGCAGGTTGTTATATGGCTAAGATTGACTTAAAAGACGCTTATTATTCTGTACCTATACATCAGAGTTTCCGGAGGTACTTAAAATTTAATTGGCTGGGACAATTATGGCAGTTTAAAGCTTTGCCAAATGGATTGAGTTCAGCTCCCAGGCTCTTTACGAAACTGTTGAAACCAGTTTTAGCCCAATTAAGAGCACAAAAACACATCGTTATGGCTTATCTCGATGACATTCTAATCATTAATGATAATCAAGAGTCAGGTGAGACCTCAGTTTCAGTTACTAAAGCTTTGTTTGAAAAGCTAGGGTTCTTGATTCATCCAATTAAGTCCCAGCTGCAGCCAGCACAATCAATTAACTTTTTGGGGTTTGTAATTAATTCAGTGACTGTGTTAGTAACTTTACCAACAGATAAAGTTGATGATATTTTGGTAACCTGTAATAATCTCATTCACAAACCTTATCCTTCCATCGAGAAGTAGCGAAAACCATTGGTAAACTAGTAGCAGCATTTCCTGCAGTAGAATTTGGTCCATTACATTATCAAAATCTTCAAAGGGACAAAATAAGAGCTCTCAAAGAGAAAGCAGGCCACTTTGATAGGCCTATGCAATTAACAAAAGAAGCTGTGTTGGAATTACAATGGTGGGTTGAAAATGTCCCACAAGCTGCTAAAAACATTCTGATTAAACAGCCTGAAATGGTTTTACAAACAGATGCTAGTGCTCTCGGATGGGGGGCAACAGATTCATCCTCCAGTTGTGGAGGTAGATGGAAAGTTCAAGAAGAAATGTTTCTTCAAACTTATGGTATTAACTATTTAGAGTTATTGGGTGCTTTTTATGGATTAAAAGCATATTGTTGTTCAAAAAAGGGTCTACATGTATTAATACAGTTAGACAATAAAACGGCGGTTGCATATATTAATCACATGGGGGGAGTTAGATCAGTATCATGTGATTGTCTGGTCAAAGAAATATGGCAATGGTGTATTGACCGCCAAATTTGGATTTCAGCAAATTACATTCCAGGTAAAGACAATGTGGTGGCAGATAAAAGATCAAGGATATTTAAAGATAACACAGAATGGATGCTTAATCCATCAATATTTAAGAATATTGTAACCCAATTTGGTTTACCAGAAATTGATCTGTTTGCATCAAGGCTTAATCATCAATTGCCTAAATATGTGTCTTGGGAACACGATCCAGATGCAGTAGCAGTAGATGCTTTTTCATTGAACTGGGGGAATATGTTCTTTTATGCTTTTCCACCATTTGTTTTGATTCAGAAATGTCTGAAGAAAATAGAACAAGATTCTGCCACAGGATTGTTGGTAGTTCCAAATTGGCCAACACAACCTTGGTTCCCATTAATGCTGAATATGATTAAAAAAACCATATATGTCAATTCCTAACTGTAGTGATATTTTGATTAATCCAGTAAATAAAGAAATGTATCCATTATATGCATATATAATTTATTAATCTGCAGGTTTTGACCAGACCACTACAGGAGCTGGGATTGTCGGACAAAAACTATGGAAGTTATAGTCGCATCATGGCGAGATAGCACACAAAAACAATATATGACACATATAAAGAAATGGGAAGAATTTTGCACAGTCAAATATTTCTTATGATACTGTGAATATTGCAAATGTTTTGGAGTTCCTTGCCAAATTGCATTTTGAGCAACATTTAAGTTACAGTGCCATTAACACTGCACGCAGTGCCTTATCATCTTATTTAGGACTAATGTCTGACCAGAAATCAATTGGATCACAACCATTAATATCTAGATTCATGAAAGGAATCTTTAACATCAATCCACCCAAACCAAGATACACAGAGATTTGGGATGTGAGCATTGTACTTACCTTACTTAGGCAATGGACTCCAATTGAAGGATTGTCATTGGAAAGATTAACATTGAAATTAATAATGTTAATGTCATTGGTCTCAGCTCAAAGAGTGCAAACTTTACAAATGTTGCGTTTAGACTGTATGCATGTGACTACAGATAACATTGTGTTCTATGTTTACGATCTGATCAAACAAAGCAGACCAGGGAGATCTGGAGCTAAGGTAACCTTTTAAGCTTATCCTATTGATCCTACTTTGTGTGTGGTTAAACATTTGAATCAATATGTTAAAGTTACTGAAACTCTTCGAGGAAATGAAAAAACGTTAATGATTACGCATAAAAAGCCACACACAAAAGCTTCAGTTCAAACTATCTCAAAATGGTTGAAACAGGTGTTGCATTTAGCAGGAGTAGACACTGATGTGTTCAAATCTCACTCCACCAGGGCTGCAGCTACGTCCGCGGCGAAGGTGCGGGACGTACCACTCGAGCATATTTTAAAAATCGCAGGGTGGAATAAAGAAGAAACTTTTTCAAAGTTCTACAATAAACCTGTTCACACTATGACAAGCTTTGGCCACGCGGTGTTGGGATCAATATAATCACCTGCTTTGTATACTATTGATTACTATAACCAGTTATGTAGTCACTTATATCGTTTATCACTTGTAATCATTCCCTCGGATATAAGGAGGGTTATTATATGTTCTTTAAACCATTAAAAAAGTTAATTATGGAAAGAACTAATATTAGTCTGGTTTCTCATGTATGTATTTACTTAGCCGGACTGTCGTACTAATTAAATATTACGACATAAAAAACACAGAAAGCTTTAAAATCTTCACGTAGTCACTCACGTGACTCCGAAGTAAAATAGTAAGATTAAACGAGAACTTACCAGTTCGAAGTTTGATCGTTATTTTATGAGGAGTTACGATGAGGGATTACATGCCCTCCACTCCCACCCTCATAAAATAAATGATCAATCTGGTAGTTCTAAGTCTTTTATGAGCCTTACTATGTTACTTCGGCTATTTGGTGTTCTGTGTTTTTCATGCCGCTGCTTTGAAGTATGCCGTTTGCCAGCGTGAGGCGGGTTCTTCACGTAATCCCTCATCGTAACTCCTCATAAAATAACGATCAAACTTCGAACTGGTAAGTTCTCGTTTAATCTTACATTATTATAAAACAACTTGTCACATGCTTTCACGCTGTATTTCAGAGCATGGAAACATTTGAAAATTGAATATTTCATCCATTAAATAGGTTGCTCATTCAGGAAAGGGAAGAGAACAGGGAGATAAATTCAGCTCATCCGCAAGTGCATAAACAAGATGAGCAGTCACCCTTCTCTTCAAACTAATAGATTAAAGAGTCTAATTTACCAGTCTAAACCAGGGATACGGTAGAATCGTTATTGCAATGTAAAATCCTGTATGGAACGTAATACAGAGGGACCGAAAGCAAAAGTGCAAGAAAACTTATGATTTTGATTTTTAAACAATAATAATTAAAATCTGAAGGGATAAGAGTTCTTGCTGCAAAAGCCAATTTTAGGGCCAGAGATTGATGGTGAGAAGGATTTTCAGGTAATTAAAAATTCACTGACATTGTTGACAACCTGTAACCCTTCCTTGTGTATGAAGTGGGTATTGACGAGGAAGCTCTGTTGCTTCTTGCCCCTGATGTGACTGTGTGCCAAACCTCACTGTGCAGCAAAGGTTCTGAAGGAACAAGCAAGTTCTACCTTCCAGGATGCTACTTTTACATGTGTACTTTGAAATACCAGAGCTTTCTCTCCTAGTTATCTTCCCGCCATTGTTAAGCAGCCCCTTAACACAGTGTGGCTTTCCTCTCAGAGTTTAGGATGATTTCCTTCTGTTCCAGATATGTGACAGCTGCTGATGCCAATCTGGGACCTATACTCTGCCATAGTCAGATAGGAGGCACTGACGGGCTGAGTGGTCGGTCTGTTTGGAAAACAATGTTCTCCTTTAGACTTTACTTTAGACTTTGGAGATACAGCACGGAAATAGGCCCTTAGGTCCACCAATTCTGCGATGACCAGCGATCCCCATACACTAACACTATCGTATAGAAGGATGAGGGGAGATCTTATACAAACATATAAAATTATAAAAGGACTGGACAATCTAGATGCAGGAAAAATGTTCCCAATGTTGGGTGAGTCCAGAACCAGGGGCCACAGTCGTAGAATAAAGGGGAGGTCATTTAAGATTGAGCTGAGAAAAAACATTTTTACCTAGAGAGTTGTGAATTTGTGGAATTCCCTGCCACAGAGGGCATTAGAGGCCAAATCAGTGGATGGATTTAAGAGAAAGTTGGCTAGAGCTCTAGGGGCTAGTGGAGTTAAGGGATATGGGGAGAAGGCAGGCACGGGATATTGATAGTGGACGATCAGCCATGATCACAATGAACGGCGGTGCTGGCTCGAAGGGCCGAATGGCCTCCTTCTGCACCTATTTTCTATGTTTCTATGTTTCTATACACTAGGGACAATTTACAGAAGCCAATTAACCTACAAATCTGTACATCTTTGGAGTGTGGGACAAAATCGGAGCACCCAGAGAAAACCCACGTGGTCACAGGGAGAACGTACAACCTCCATACAGACAGCACCTGTAGTCAAGATCAAGCCTGAGTGTCTGGCACTGTAAGGCAGCAACTATACTGCTGCGGCTTCTGTGGCTACCAATGAATTGACTCAAGGTTTTGCAATGTTACATGAATGGTCCGGGGCAAAGGTTTCCAGGAGCCAGAGAGGAAAGCCAGATTGTCTGATCAGCTGAGAGGGTTATTGGCTGCAACCTTCCCTCCATTGACCAACTGTACACTGCAAGGGCCAGGAAGCGAGCGGGTAAGATCATCTCTGACCCCTCTCACCCTGGCCACAAACTCTTTGAATCACTTCCCTCTGGAAGGCGACTCCGGACAGTCAAAGCTGCCACAGCCAGACATCAAAACAGCTAATAGCTCTACTCAATGACCAATAATCTGTAGCCTCCTTTTGCTCTGGTATTTTATTTAATTCACGTGTTTAATCAATAATGTTTTATTAATAATGTTTAATGTTTTATGTATCATTCTTAATACATTTAGGGCGGAGAACCAAGGCAAATTCCTTGTATGTGAATACTTGGCCAATAAACGTATTCATTCAAAGTTACACTGTGTCAAGGAGATTTTTGAAAACACCTTCACATCATTTATTCTGTGGCTTTGAAATCTTTTGATTCTAAGAATAGAGTGCAAAAGCCATGGAAGTCTGTTGCTGAGCATATGAATGTCGTAGGCTGCCCATTGGAGCTTTCCGATAGCCTAAAACCTTGATGCTGGGGACATTGCCAAGGGTGGGGAGCGGATGTTGATTTGCTTATGCTGCCCACAAATTTGTCAAATTTTGCTAGCAGTATCTTTCTGGTGATGATATTCTATTGTTATATATGTCACTGAAGTATTCAGAAGGGAGGGATTACGGCTGCCTGTAAGATCATGACTGTTCAAAATCAGGAGATACTATTCAATTGGGCAAAGGATGTACTGGAACCCATGGTGAGTTTCATCATTAATGTCTTCTTTTGTCAAGAGATGGCTCGTGAAGCACAGGCTGCCCGTTGAAATTAGGTTTCTATTTATTTATAATAGCCGTGAACTCAGCCAGCCACAGTGTTGTAATCAACGTAGAACAGAGCTGTTATTGCAAGTACATTCTGAGATAAAAGGATCTCAGCCATTATATAATTCTCATCAAAATGCAGCTGATATGTAGAGGACTGGTGAAGGACATCATTGTAATGAAGAATCTGAACCAGATGATAGTTTTATTTCTCAAATGTAAAATGGTGGTGAATAGTCTGTTTCTTTCAGGACAAGCGCCTAAGCTACTGGGAGAGGTTGGGCAGGCTAAGACTTTATTCCTTGCAATGCAGAATGCTGAAGGGTGATTTATGGAGGTGTATACAATCACAAGGGGACTAGATAGGGTAAAGGCAGAGTATTTTTCCTAGTGCAGGGGATCCAAGAACTGGAGGGCATACAATTTCAAAACTGATCCTTCCTCTCTGAAAAACTGCCATTCAAGTACTACACTTCCATTAGCCATTTTTGCATCCGTGTTGCTACTTCTCCTTTTAATCCTTCAGCTTCTCATGTTCTGGCAAGCTTATTATGTGTTAGTTCAGTGTAATTTGTTGCCATGTTTACCAAGGTACAGTGGAAAGGTTTTGTTGCATACAATCCACACAGCGGAGAGACAATGCGCGATGAAAATGGAGCCATTTATAGTGTACTAGACCGGGGGGGGGGGGGGGGGGGGGGCTGCGGCGTGACACACACACTAAACAACCCCCCCACACACACGCACACACTATCCCCCCCCCACACACACACACACACTAACCACCCCCCCCACACACACACACATTAACCACCCCCACACACACTAACCACCCCCCCCACACACACACACACACACACCACACACACACACACTAAACACCCCCCCACCCACACACACTAACCACCCCCCCCCCACACACACACACACACTAAACACCCCCCCCCACCCACACACACTAACCACCCCCCCCCCACACACACACACACACACACACACACTAACCACCCCCCTTGATATTGATATCATTCATTGCCTCCTTATAACCCATCCCTGCCCTATCTCGAGGGGCAGAGAGAGAGTGGGGCAGAGAAAGAGAGGGAGAGGGGGGGGTGGGGGAAAGGGGGGAGAGGGGGCGGAGGGGTGGGAGGGTGGAGAGGAGGAGGGAGGGGCGGAGAGGAGAGGAGGAGAGGGGTGGATAGGGGGGAAGAGAGGGGGAGAGGGGGGAGAGGAGGGGGGTGGGGGAGAGGAGGGGGGAGTGGGAGAGGAGGGGGAGAGGTGGGGGAGGGGAGGGAGGAGGGGGAGAGGGGGGAGAGGAGGGGGGAGAGGTGGGAGAGGAGGGGGGAGGGGGGGAGAGAGGGAGAAGGCGGACTTGAATTCGGCGAGTGGGCAGCGCGGACGGGGCTGACTGCGAAAGGGCGGCGGGCCTCGTCAGGTCTCGGAACCTCTCTGGACCTTGCGGGACCTCTGAAGCCTGAATCTGGACAGCATGCATTTTCTTACTTATATACATTTTGCCTGATGGGAGAGGGGAGAAGAGGGAGTGGCCAGGGTATCCTTGATTATGTTGCTGGCCTTGCCGAGGCAGTGTGAAGTATAAATGGAGTCAATGGAAGGGAGGCTGGTTTGAGAGATGGTCAGTGTACTGCATCCACAATTTGCTGTGGTCTTGGATGGAGCTGTTCCCAAACCAAGCTGTGATGAATCCTGATAAAATGTTGTCTATGGTGCATCTGCAGATGTTGTAATACTTCCCAAGCCTTCTAAGGAAGTAGAGGCGTTGATGTGCTTTCTTGGTCATTATGTAATCAAAAGTCATTTGGAAGTCCACATCCATTAATTATCTCTTAAATTCTCATTTATCTTGACAGCAATTAATTTAACCAAGTATAATTTTCCTTCAATAAATCTGTATTAGAACTTCCTTATTGGGCTGCGCATATTTAATTGACTGTTTATGTTCCTGAAATAATGTACATGAAACCTTTCCCACCAAACTGATTATCTGGTGTTAACGAGGTTTATATTTTCCTTCTTTTTCGAACAAAGGTTTTTGTTTCTCCATCTTCTGTTACACCAATGTCCAGCAAATGTTTATCTTATCAAATCACCTAATACCCACTTCACCCTCTTCCTAAAACACTGTCCTTATCTAATGCCTCAGCTGTTCTTTATATCTCCACTAAAGAACCGCCAGCTTGGAAACCTAATTATCCTCATCGGTCCTCAGGCAAACCACTATTGAAGGCCTAGCGACCCTTTATCTTAGTCATTACACTGTGCCTTTGCCCTTTTTATTTCCATTTTCAATTTTTTTTCTCCGTTCAGCCAGATGTTCTCTTATCATACATGCATCTCTTAGACTGCGTTATCATCTGGGCAGATCTGGCATCACTTGCCCTCGACTATCCATTGTTCTGCATTCTGTACCTTTCCCTTCACTTTGCTTGTTGCACTTGAGTTTGGTTTGGATGGATTTATGTATAGTATCACTTGATTTGATTGGATAGCACGCAAACAAAGCATTTCACTGCACCTTGGTGCACATGACAATAATAAACCTAAATGTTGATAGGAAGTACCCAGTCCCTTTTCAGAACCAAGCATAGCTACATGTACAGAGGTGCCAAGTGTCCCGGATTCGCCGTATTTTGTCCCGGCGAAATAACCATATTACGGTGTTCCGGCAGCCAAACATGTTGTTACGGAACACCGCCGCGCCGGTGTTCCTCCCGTGGTGAACGCCGGCGCCATGTGCCCCCGGTTTGCTAGCCCGGCAGCTCGCAGCCACGCCCGGCCCAGAGCCCGGGCAGCGCCGGCCCGCGCGATCAGCGACACGGCGACGTTTCTTGCTGCCAGCCGGCCGCTCGCGGCTGCCCCATCACCGGGCCTCCCCCCCACCCAGTGCGCAGGCGCAGAACCGCCGGCAACCTTGCCAAGTGCGCATGTGCCGCACCCGCCCGCCGGCAGCCCGCTGATCTGCACCAGTGCGCAGGTGCATAGCCGCCGGCAACAACCCCAAGTGAGTAGTTTGTTACTGAGAGAAATGCATTTACCCCCATTTGTTACGGACAAATGGGTTGAATGTTACTGTGAACTAAATTTAGGGTTGGCATCTCTGCATGTATTTTCTGACTGTTCATCATGCACTCAAATTTACTCGTCAGATCTCTTCTTAATTTGCTATATTTGCTAAATATGCTCAGAAAACCCCATTGGGGTACATCCTACAAGAATATCTTACAAATTGGCTCCCACGTGCCACAAAAAAACACTTTAACTTTTTATTTGCCAATAAAGATTTTTTTTTGAAAATCATTCTGTTATAGATTAGACGTCAGGATGATGCAACGGGGGAGTTGCTGCTTTACAGCGCCACAGACCTGGATTTGATCCTGACTGCGCCCTTTGTATGTTCCCCACCCCCCCCCCCCCCCCCCCCCCGACCGCATGGGTTTTCTCCGGTTGCCCCAGTATCCTCGCACACTCCAAAGAGTACAGGTTTGGAGGTTAATTAGTTTAGGTAAAATTGTAAACCGTCCCTAGTGTGTAGGATAGTGCTGGTGAACGGGGTAATTATTAGTCGGTGAGGAATCAGTTGGACAAAGGGCCTGTTTCTAAAGACTATGTTAAGTCAAACATTAACTGTTTGACTTAACCCCTCCCTTCACCACCTCCAGTTTAAATTCCAGTTGGAATATTTTGGAGGACCAAGTAACCAAGAACCAAGAACTTTAATCGTTGACCTTCACTGCACTTGCTATTATTAAATATCGCTCAAAATTAATATATTGCATTGTGTTATAATTGGCTTTCTTCGGAAGTCAGTTGAAAAAATTGCAGGAGAGTTTTGTATAACCCATTATTGTTACCTAATCTGTTTTCTCAACCTCAATTATTGTTTGTTGTTCATGACAGATTGTGCTATTAAATTGTAAACTGAGTAGGAAGCCATTCCCTTTTGCAGAGGCAATTCCTGTTTAGGGCCCTCTAGCCATAATGTTAAATGGCTCAATTACACCTTTCCTCCACAAAAGACTTAAACATTTAAAGCAACTTTTATTCCTGTCATTCAAAATAGGATAGAGAAGCAATCTGCAAACAAGAATGGAGAGCATTATAAAATGAGCTACCAGATCCCGATCAATCATATTGTGCTGTCACCTTTATCAAGGCTAGATCCCAATCGTCAGATGAACAGAAAAGATTCCCTCTCCCTTCTTTGGAGAAAGATTATCTAGCTAAAAGCTATTGATCAACTACTATCTATTGACCCAGTTCAGTTTGTGTTTAGGGATCCAACTTGTGCACTGATTGAGTGCAATGTTTAGCTTAAAACACACCAAAAGGCTAGCTCTCATTCATTGCCATTGACTTAGATTACCATGAACAATATAATATTAAACTTTCTTTCTCCTAATATTCCAAAAGCTAAGAAAATGATCTGAGAGTCATACAACACAGAATAGGCCCTTCGGCCCAATTTGCCCTTGCTGACCAAGATGCCCCATCTACACTAGTCACACCTGTTTGTGTTTGTACGTCTAAACTTTTTCTGTCCATTAAATATTTAATAAAACATGGGGTAATGAAAATTAAAAGTGTATCTTAGAAATATGGAATAGGATTCAGAAACACACCAAAAGAGCAAGGAAAAGCTATATCGGAGATGAATAGAATCCTTCTGATACCAATCCTGAAACCAAAAGTTTAATGAGTTAAAGATGGCAGATTATGTGGTGTTTTGAATGTGGTCCCAGCTGGCCAGTTTTTGCCCTCATGCTACAGTTTATTTGTCCATTTTTGGTCAGAATGGTGATTCTGACATTTTCTTCAAGCTTGGGAATTGCAGTGCGGGTTAAAAGTACAAGACACAAAGTGCTGGAGTAACTCAGCCCGTCAGGCAGCATCTGTGGAGATCATGGATAAGTGACGTTTGTACTTTGTCTCAAGAATGGTCCCGAACCAAAACATCACCTATCTATGTTCTCCACAGATGCTGCCTGATCAGACTGCTGACCAGTCTGAGGAAGGGTCTCGACCCGAAACGTCATCCATTCCTTCTCTCCAGAGATGCTGCCTGTCCTGCTGAGTTACTGCAGCATTTTATGTCTATCTTCAAAACCAGCGACTGCAGTTCCTTCCAACACATGCTGCCTGTCTTCCACGTGCCACAAAAACATTTAAACTTTTTGTTTGCCAATAAAGACTTTTTTTAAATAAACTAGCATCTGAAGTTCCTTGTTTCTAGGTTAAAAGTGCAACACGACTGGTTGAGTGGAACTTGCTAAGTTCCACTCAACCAGTCTCCACTCAATCTAACGTCTGTCACGGTAGTGCAACGGTAGGGTTGCTGCCTTACAGCGAATGCAGCGCCGGAGACATGGGTTCGATCCCGACTACGGGTGCTGTCCGTATGGAGTTTTTATGTTCTCCCCGTGACTTGCGTGGGTTTTCTCCGTGATCTTCGGTTTCCTCCCACACACCAAAGACGTACAGGTTTGTATGTTAATTGGCTTGGTAAATGTAAAAATATTGCCCCTAGTGGGTGTAAGATAGTGTTAATGTGCGGGGATCGCTGGTCGGCGTTGCCCCAGTGGGCCGAAGGGCCCGTTTCTGCGCTGTATCTCTAAACTAAAAAAAAAACTAAAAGTGTCAGCACGACATGAGATTTTGCAACTCAAATGCAAGGAGTGAGAATTCCTTATTGACAACTGTGTTATTTTTAAATAATTTCCATTTCTATTGAAGATATATCAGGACAGATTTTCATTACAGTCATCACTGTAATGGTGGAGCAATGGAGCTAATTGAAAAAGGTCATTTAAATCCAGTCATGCAGGAACTACATCTTAACAAAGAATTATGTCAAAACTGCCTCACAATACCAAGCCAGCAGTCTTAATCTTATAAAACACTTATAGCTAAAAGAACAGATGATATTACTGAAGGTCAATATTTTCATTCTCACAGGATTGTCCACTTTAACTTGAGTCTAACAGCTTCTTCTCAAACATCTTGAAAGTGATAATGTCAATTCGGTGTCATTTCTACGGCAATGATGTCACTTGTAAGTAAATATGAACTCTAACTATTATAGTATTAAGTTCCATCCAGTGTTAGGGAGCATATATCTCCCTGTACAATTGCTGGTAACAGCTTGTGAGATTTGGTTCCATTCACTGCCACAGCAGACAAATGCCATGATCTCAGCAATGATTATAATATCACTTTTGAACTGCAAAGCTGACAAGACTGAGAACTGTATTCAAGCTGTAAATTGTGCTGCTGCCAAAATTTGCTGCAGAAGATATCCTGAGCCTTCGAGATGGATCAATAAGCACTTGAGTCAAGTTAAATTATGTCAGATTTAGTAAGCAGACTTACATTTCTTAAGTAAGAAACATACAGAGTCTCTTGCCCAGAGTAGGGGAATCAAGAACCAGAGGACATAGGTTTAAGGTGAAGGGGAAGAGATTTAATAGGAATCTGAGAGGGAAATGTTTGCACTCAAAGGATGGTGGGTGTTTGGAACAGTTGCCAGAGGAGGTAGTTGAGGCAGGGACTATTCCACCATTTAAGAAACAATTAGACAGGTACATGGATAGGACAGGTTCAGAGGGATATGCAGGCGGGACTCGTGTAGCTGGGACGTGTTGGCCAATGTGGGCAAGTTGGGGCAAAGGACCTCTATAGCTTTTGGAGAGGAAGTGTGATACTGAAGGACACATTAACTGTCTTATGTCCAGTTCTCACCAGCTGTTACTCAAGCTTCCTTTTCAACCTAACCTTCACCATAATTTGAGGCGAGCAAGCAGCCTATGCGTGATCACTTTGACATTGTTGGAAGCGATCAGTTCCTTGACAGTTGTCAGCATCCCCACACCTTGTATCAACGGACATTGAATGGCACTACTAGGTCAACAGGAATAGCAGGTTCATCCATGTTGTAGGTTGGAAACTACCAACCAAAGTACTTCTGAAATATCATTAAATTCAAAATAAAACTAATTGGGAGCAAAGTGAAATGACCTCTAAAAGGAATCTCAGCTTGGAAGGTGCCTGCCTAATCTGATGCAAACAAGTCTCCAAATTTATGTTGATTTCTAATCAAGAGAGTTGCAAGGCCAGTCAACATTAATGCGCTGTTGATTGCGGTGGTGACTTGGGGGGGGAAGTGACTTATCCCCTGAGCCAGGACTGACTTATCCCAGTTAAAGTTGGCTTCCAATACTTGTTCTTGAAGGGAAGGTGAACCAGCAGTCTGAGCATAAATCATAGAGTCATACAGTGTGGAAACAGGCCCTTTGGCCCAACTAGATCACACGAGCCAATATGCCCCATCTACACTAGTCCAACCTGCCTGCATTTGGCCCATATCCCTCTAAACCTGTCCTATCCATGTACAGTACCTGTCCAAAAGCTTCTTTTGACTTGCCAGTGATTGTGACAGCCAAAATTTGCAGGATAAAATGGGCTCCTTGATTTTTCAGTACTGCACTAGAAAGCCCAGCAGAGGGAATGGTCAAATGCCTGAAAACTACAGGAAGACAGGACGCCCGCCAAACCTAGGAGGCAGTAGAAGGTTTGTGGAAGTCAAGCCTCTGTACCTAGATGCAATGTGCGTGTGATTGAGATCAGTGATTTATTATCAAATTCCCATACTGCCAAATGCACCTTTGAAATCAGCTCCTGCCCAATGTACCTTGTCAACCAAGGTGACAATCCTTTTTGACCACTATATCTATCTTCACTCCAAGATTCCTCTTCTCTGCAACACACCCCAGTGCCCTGCCATTCATTGTGAAGATCCTGCACTGGTTTGGCTTCCCAAAATGCAACACCTTGTACTTATCTGCATTAAACTCCATTAACCATTCCTCACCCCACTTGCCCAACTGCTCAAGATCCTGCTGTAGTTTTGGATAACCATCTTCGCTATTTATGATACCACCCACCGTCATAACCTGCAGGTTGCAGGTGCTGTAAGTATGTGCTTTATACTCTCCATCCACTATAATACTGCCCTTGTGCCTCTCTCCTTCCAGACAGCTAAGATGTCCAAGCCAGCAAAGTTTAAATAGTGAGGAAGAAACACCGTCACTTGATTTGATACTCCAAGCCACCAAATAATTCAGTCTTTCTCACTTTTCCTGCAGCATATTTGATAATGTGCAGAATTGGCTTGGAGGAAGGATTTTTGCGCGGGGAGTCACCAGATGGACACAAGCAGACCTTGCCTAAGACAGGACAGAATGTTGCCAGTTCTCTGGAGGCAAGATCACACCCAAATGAGCATGTCAATGAGACAGCCTAGATACTAGGCTGATAATTACTTGTCAACCTGTCACATGGCTCAACTTCAGTGTTAAAGAGCATACAGGGGTCCAACACCACCCTATCACAGAGTTTCGAGGCAAGCACTTCCCATTGACGGGCATTGCAGATTGTGCAGACTAAATTAGATTAGATTAGATTAGATTTTATTACTTGTCATTCGAACCTCAGAGAGGGTCGAACGAAACTCCGTTTCTACAAGCCATACAAACAGAACAATTCATAAAAAAACACACAAACAATTCAATTCACACAAACATCCATCACAGTGAATCTCCTCCTCCCTGTGTTGGAAGGCAAAGTTCTTCTCTCTCCCCCGCACCATTTATCTCCCATGTCGAAGCCCCAGGCGGGTGGTGTTAAGTCCCGCGGCCATTAAAGCCGTGCTGGGCTGGAGAAGTTGTGTTGCGGGAGCTCCGGAGAGCGGTCTCCCACCCGTACCCGCTCAGCTCCCAATATCCCGACAGTCCACCGGTAGTAATCTGCAGCTGGAGCTGGAGCTGGAGCTCCAGAGTCAGGCCGCAGCTGGAGCTGGAGCTCCGGAGTCGGGCCGCAGCTGGAGCTGGAGCTGGAGCTCCGGAGTCGGGCCGCAGCTGGAGCTGGAGCTCCGGAGTCGGGCCGCAGCTGGAGCTCCGGAGTCGGGCCGCAGCTGGAGCTGGAGCTGGAGCCCCGGAGTCGGGCCGCAGCGGTGAGCCACCACCGCTCCCCAAGCTCCGAGGCTGGCCAGCCCCACGATGGCAGGCTCCGTGACTGGAGCCCCCAGGTCGTCCTGGTCGGAGGCCGCTCCACGGTGCTAGGCCCCAACGACAACGGAGACCCGACAGGGAAAAAGTCGGGTCTCCCGTGCAGGGAAGAGATTTTAAAAGTTTCCCCCTCCCCCCCCACCCCCACCCCCCACATATACACAGTTAGAAACAGTACCAAAAAAAACACGAACAACTACATTTAACTAGACAAAAGAAATGACAGACAGGCTGTAGGGCCGCTGCAACGTGAGTCGCGCCGCCTCTGTAGAAGGTGTGTGAAGCTAAGTGAACTACAATCAACATTGGTAAAACCCCACGTGGGAGACCAGTGCAAAAAGGCTTTATCTACAACCCCTAGACACTGACTGCTTTCTGCCTATACTCCAATTGAGTTAGACATATTTGTCAAAAGGCATTGCATTCTGTTTACATCTCTATTGCATGCTCCCAGTGCCCTCTGGTAATGAATGGTTCAACTATTCAGCCAGTTTATATTAGTTAGCCACTACAAGCAATATGATTTTGATATCGAGGAAGGTCTGGTCCAGAAAACACTGTGCAAATGGTTTTCACACAAATGGCTGTTTAATTGATTCTCACAAAACATTATCCTGGATAGTTGGTTTCCCACCACCTCATGGTTCAAAAGCAATTTTATAATTATCACCAACTTCAACAAATGTTGTCTGTCCTCATTGACACACATGGATACCTACTTAAAATATTCTATCCAAATAAATTGGATGGGAGACTGGATTGTACCTTGACAAAGCCATGCTGATAATCCTCAGTTAATTCCTGCCTCTCCAAACGCAGATTAACTATTTCCCTCAGAAATGGTTCTAATCAGATCCTTACCACTGATGGTAGATGCAAGGTTCTTTGGCTAGATTCATTCATCTAGATTAGCTAAAATCTTGAGCTCTGCTTTAGCAGTTCTGGCACACCGATTGCTATTAAAAAAATTGCCTGCTTTAATTACTTCTACAGATTGTTAGCAAAATTCACACAAGCCCTTTTCCAACATATACTTGCAATGCTAGAATTAACCAATGGCATTTCCAGAGAACATGGATTGGTGACGTTATGGGTTGGGACCTTCTTTTCCAATGTGGTGGCTGACACAAATGCATAAAAACACTTTGGTGACCATAAAGAAGTAATTTGTCACTCATGGTATCCAAAGAGCGGACTTATATTTATATTGCAGCTATTCTGTCAAAGATTGCTGCAGAGAAAAATAGTTCTCATTAGTCTTACTGCAACATACAAGTATAAATGAGTGATAAATAGCTTGTAAGCCACTGTTTTTTTTGTTTTATATGAAATGCAACACAATGAATATATGGGACCCAAGGCAAATGAGAGTTGATTACTGACAGATATTTCTTGTGAAACAATGATTGCTGATTATATTTTCAGCTGCTGCAACTTGGTCATTAACATATTTTGATAGTTTCTTTGTGGTGCAGTGAATTGTTAGGCAGTGTGTGATTAATAATGTATGTCACAGGACTAATAAATTGGAAATTAAGGTCAATACATCAGCCAAAGTCATGTCTCTGTTCCACTTAGGCGATTTTTTTAGGCGACTACAGGTGACTAGACTGTCGCAACATGGTCGCTGGAGTGTCACCTATATGGCCGTGAGTAGTCTCCTCAATCGCCCAAAGAATCGTAGCGTTTTTCTGGTCGCCGTTGGATTTTGAAATGTTCAAAACTTTTCAGCGACAGTCAGCGGGAGTTGGCTTGACGCCAATGAGGGTAGCTTGACTTCTCCTGACGTAGGTGCTGTCGTAGGTTGTCGCCAGGATGACGTAGGCTGTCGCCGGTGCTGACCGGTGAATTCCATTGGCAGCTACCTACGTCAACCTACGTCTACGGGCGATAGGTACCGGCGACTGAATTGTCTTACCTTGTCGTAGCTTGTCGGGGGTGGACGTAGGTTGTCGCAGGTGGACGTCCTAATGGGTCGCCGGTGTCGGTAGCTTGCCGCAGCTTGGCGTCGACTAGGTGGTAGGTTGTTGTAGACATTGTCGTAGGGGGGTCCAGTCGCTGTTTTTTTGGCGACCTGCTACGACTATGACAGTCGCCAGCAGTCGCCGAAAAAAATCGCCTAAGTGGGACAGGCCCATTAGTCTATGATAGGCATGTTATATATTCTCCCCTTATCACACAAAATGAACAATATGCCGATGCAGGGCTGCATGTTAAGTGTGACACAGTTACTGTAGTATGAACCAATTTCGCATTTTCTTCTGGAACAGATCTTCCCCAACAACACAATCATATACATTGGCTGATGACTGAAACCATGCATTTACCATTTGCCAGCGGCAGGTGCCAGCACAAACTGGTACAGGTACAAGCGACTATCTAAAAGCAAACTTTCTATCCAGTAATAAATAGCAATATGTTTTCAAATAATAATGTTGTTAACTGTTGACAGAAGTGTTTTATAATCTTAGTCATAATATTATAAAGTTGCCTAAAATGACTGCTGTGACGACGATTCATTATTTATTTCTGTAAAGGAAAATCTCTTGGAAGTATCCCAGTGAGGTAAAAGTTCATACGCTCAGGGGAATGAACACTACATTATTTGTTTTATATTTATTCACTCATAGAATATAGGCTTCACTGACTAGGTCAGCACTTATTCCTCATCCTTAGTTGCTTTTGAACTGACTGACTTTCCACCACATCTCAGAAGTCTACACAGCTGTGGAACCAGAGTCACAAACAGTTCAGTTTGGGTGAACAAGGTGAATTTTCTTCTAAAAAGGATATTAATTAGATCATATGTGATAGGAGTGTCATAAGGCCATTCATCCCATCAAGTCTATGCCACTATTCAATCATGGCTGATCTATCTTTTCCACTAAACCCCATTCTCCTGCCTTCTCCCCATAACCCCAGACACTCATATTAATCAACTCCATCAAACTCCGCCTTAAATTATCCATAGCCTTCCATGGCGACAAATTCCACTGATTCGCCAGGTATGCCCTATTATTCTGAGGCTATGGTCTCTGTTTCTAGACTCTCCCACTAGTGAAAACATCCTCTCCATGTCTGCTCTATCCTGGCGTTTCATATTAGATATTAGAGATGGCTTTGTGGTCACCAACACTGATAGTACTTTTTAATTTAATTTCCATGTTATTGAATGAACCAGGATTTTAACAAAATGACCAGCTGCCATGTGCAAATTGGATTCATATTCACCAAGTCACTGCACTACCATTGCCCACGGCCATAGTTGCTGTACCAGTGCACAAGGGGGTAGTGCCAGCAAAAAGGTTACTTCATGATGAGTGGGAAGCCAGAGGATTGGGAAACTTTTAAAGAGTAACAGAAGATAACTAAAAAGGCAATACGAGGAGAAAAGATGAGGTACGAAGGTAAGCTAGCCAAGAATATAAAGCAGGATAGTAAAAGCTTCTTTAGGTATGTGAAGAGGAAAAAATTAGTCAGGACCAAAGTTGGACCCTTGAAGACCGAAAAACGTGAATTTATTATGGGAACAAAGAAATGGCAGATGAGTTGAACAGGTACTTTGGATCCGTCTTCGCTAAGGAAGACACAAACGATCTCCCTGATATACTAGTGGCCAGAGGATCTAGGGTGATGGAGGAAATGAAGGAAATTCACATTAGGCAGGAAATGGTGTTGAGTAGGGCCTGATGGTCTGCATCCCAGGGTACTTAAGAAAGTAGCTGTAGAAATTGTGGATGCCATGGTGATCATTTTCCAATGTTCTATATATTCAGGATCAATTCCTGTGGATTGGAGGGTAGCTAATGTTATTTCATTTTTTAAGAAAGGTGGGAGAGAGAAAACAGGGAATTTTACACTAGTTAACCAGGTGGGGAAGATGCTGGAGTCAATTATAAAAGTTGAAATAGCCGAACATTTGGATAGCAGTAACAGGATCGGTCTGAGTCAGCATGGATTTACGAAGGGGAAATCATGCTTAACTAATCATCTGGAATTTTTTGAGGATGTAACTAGGAAAATTGACAAGGGAGAACCAGTGGATGTAGTGTACCTAGACTTTCAGAAAGCATATGATGAGGTCCCACATAGGAGATTAGTGGACAAAATTAGAACACATAGTATTGGGGGTAGGTACTGACAAGGATAGAAAATTGGTTGGCAGACCGGAAACAAAGAATAGGGATAATCAGGTCCCTTTCAGAATGGGAGGCAGTGACTAGTGGGGTACCGCAAGGCTCAGTGCAGGGACCGCAGCTATTTACAATATTCATTAATGATTTAGATGAAGGGATTAAAAGTAACATTAGCAAATTTGCAGATGACACAAAGCTGGGTGACAGTGTGAACTGTGAGGAGGATGTTATGAGGATGCAGGGTGACTTCGACATGTTGGGTGAGTGGGCAGATGCATGGCAGATGTAGTTTAATGTGGATAGATGTGAGGTTATCCACTTTGGTAGCAAAAGCAGGAAGGCAGATTATTATCTGAATGGTGTTAAGTTGGTAAAAGGGGAAGTACAACAAGATCTGGGGGTCCTTGTTCATCAGTCACTGAAAGTAAGCATGCAGGTACAGCAGGCAGTGAAGAAAGCGAATGGCATGTTGGCCTTTATAGCAAGAGGGGTTGAGTATAGGAGCAAAGAGGTCCTTCTGCAGTTATACAGTGCCCTAGTGAGACCACACCTATGTGCTGTTTTGGTCTCCCAATTTGAGGAAGGACATTCTTGCTATTGAGGGAGTGCAGCGTAGGTTCACAAGGTTAATTCCCGGGATGGCGGGACTGTCATAGGTTGATAGAATGGAATGGCTGGGCGTGGAATTTAGAGGATGAGGGGGGATCTTATTGAAACATATAAGATTATTAAGGATTTGGATACGTTAGAGACAGGAAACATGTTCCCGATGTTGGGGAAGTCCAGAACCAGGGGCCAAAGTTTAAGAATAAGCAGTAAGCTATTTAGAATGGAGATGAGGAAAAACATTTTCACACAAAGGGTTGTGAATCTGTGGAATTCTCTGCCTCAGAAGGCAGTGGCCAATTCTCTGGATGCTTTCAAGAGAGAGTTAGATAGAAAAGATAGCGGAGCCAGGGAATATGGGGAGAAGGCAGGAACGGGGTACTGATTGTGGATGATCAGCCATGATCACTCAGTGGATGTGGTATATCTGGACTTCCAGAAGGCTTTCGACAAGGTCCCACATAAGAGATTAGTATACAAACTTAAAGCATACGGTATTAGGGGTTCAGTATTGATGTGGATAGAGAACTGGCTGGCAAACAGGAAGCAAAGAGTAGGAGTAAACGGGTCCTTTTCACAATGGCAGGCAGTAACTAGTGGGGTACCGCAGGGCTCAGTGCTGGGACCCCAGCTATTTACAATATATATTAATGATCTGGATGAGGGAATTGAAGGCAATATCTCCAAGTTTGCGGATGACACTAAGCTGGGGGGCAGTGTTCGCTGTGAGGAGGATGCTAGGAGACTGCAAGGTGACTTGGATAGGCTGGGTGAGTGGGCAAATGTTTGGCAGATGCAGTATAATGTGGATAAATGTGAGGTTATCCACTTTGGTGGCAAAAACAGGAAAGCAGACTATTATTTAAATGGTGGCCGATTAGGAAAAGGGGAGATGCAGCGAGACCTGGGTGTCATGGTACACCAGTCATTGAAAGTAGGCATGCAGGTGCAGCAGGCAGTGAAAAAAAGCGAATGGTATGTTAGCTTTCATAGCAAAAGGATTTGAGTACAGGAGAAGGGAGGTTCTACTTCAGTTGTACAGGGTCTTGGTGAGACCACACCTGGAGTATTGCGTGCAGTTTTGGTCTCCAAATCTGAGGAAGGACATTATTGCCATAGAGGGAGTGCAGAGAAGGTTCACCAGACTGATTCCTGGGATGTCAGGACTGTCTTATGAAGAAAGACTGGATAGACTCGGTTTATACTCTCTGGAATTTAGGAGATTAAGAGGGGATCTTATAGAAACTTACAAAATTCTTAAGGGGTTGGACAGGCTAGATGCAGGAAGATTGTTCCCGATGTTGGGGAAGTCCAGGACAAGGGGTCACAGCTTAAGGATAAGGGGGAAATCCTTTAAGACCGAGATGAGAAAGACTTTCTTCACACAGAGAGTGGTGAGTCTCTGGAACTCTCTGCCACAGAGGGTAGTTGAGGCCAGTTCATTGGCTATATTTAAGAGTGAGTTGGATGTGGCCCTTGTGGCTAAGGGGATCAGAGGGTATGGAGAGAAGGCAGGTACGGGATACTGAGTTGGATGATCAGCCATGATCATATTGAATGGCGGTGCAGGCTCGAAGGGCTGAATGGCCTACTCCTGCACCTAATTTCTATGTTTCTATGTTTCTATCACAGTGAATGGCAGTGGTGCCTCGATGGGCCAAATGGCCTACTCCTGCACCTATTGTCTATTCTATTGTCCATTCATGCAGAATAAGAAACATTTACTCAGAATAAAAATATAGATTGACTGAGAAAAAGCCAAATACTGATCAAATAAGATATTAGTAGCCAGTGATGATAGGGCTACAGGGAAAATAAGCTCAGAGTTACCAAGGTGGAGCTGTGGTTCTTCCAACTTCAATGATCAAGGACTCCGAGTCTGAAAATGGTCTTCAGATAAATTCTAAAACAATTGGCAAAACAATCTCCTAATAAAGAAATGTAAAAGGACTGGACAAGCTAGATGCAGGAAAAATGTTCTCAATGTTGGGTGAGTCCAGAACCAGGGGCCACAGTCTTAGAATAAAGGGGAGGTCATTTAAGACTGAGCTGAGAAAAAACTTTTTTATCCAGAGAGTTGTGAATGTATGGAATTCCCTGCCACAGAGGGCAGTGGAGGCCAAATCACTGGATGGATTTAAGGGAGAGTTGGATAGCGCTCTAGGGGCTGGTGGAGTCAAGGGATATGGGGAGAAGGCAGGCACGGGTTATTGATAGCGGACGATCAGCCATGATCACAATGAATGGCGGTGCTGGCTCGAAGGGCCGAATGGCCTCCTCCTGCACCTATTTGCTATGTTTCTATGTTTCTAAAGCTCTTTATTCACTGACCAACAGAAGGAAATAAATTGGCCATCAAAATTCCACGATCAAAGTATTTGTTACTGATGACAAAGTCTTGCTAAAACTTTTTCAGCCTCTTTACTCAGGTCCGGATATGGAGGCCTGGGTCGGTCACAAGGAACAGTCCTTTCCTTAACATACATAATATGTTCTTTGTATTTCAGTGCACAGTTTGCAATCATTACAAAACCCGGAGGCAGAGTTAACTGTGAGGTTAGTAACAGATGTCAGGGAGACAGGAAGGCTGGTGGAATATCAAGAGCCAAGTGTGTTTAATTGTCAGATGTTCTGGCAGCGCAGCAATGAAATTCTTACTTGCTGCACATTAGCTGGCCTGTCAACATAATAATAACTAATAAATATATAATAATCAATAATAATAATGGTGTGTCATGCAACCAAAGACGCAGTCCATGGTTGCTGAGATAACGGTAAGTGTGGTGCAGTGTTCAAAGAGCTGTTCTTGAACCTGCTGGTCATGGTTCTCAGGCCCCTGTAACGTGTACCTGATGGTAGTTGCAAAATGAGAGTATGGCCAGAATGGTGTGGATAGTTGGAAGATGAAAGCTAATGCTGTGAAAAGGTGAGTGCATATATTTTATTAGGAAGAAGGGGTGGCATGGTGGCGCAGTTGTAGCGTTGCTGCCTTACAGCGTCAGAGTCACGGGTTCGATCCTGACTATGGGTGCTGTCTGTATGGAGTTGGTGCGTTCTCCCTGTGACTGTGTGGGGTTTTTCTGGGTGTTCTGGATTCCTCCCACATTCCAAAGATGTGCAGGTTTGCAGGTGAATTGGCATCTGTAAATTATCCCTGGTGTGTAGAATAGAATTAGTGTACAGGTGGTCTGCACGGACTTGGTAGGCCGAAGGGCCTGTTTCCACGCTGTATCTCTAAAACTTGTAAGTTTTAAACTCCAGGAAACAATTCAAAAAATAATAAAAGGCACGGAGACAGAGTCTCATTCTGAGCATCATACTTTGGGAAAGATGTAACGGCTTTGGAGAGGTTTCAGGAGAGTATCGTCAAATGATTCCAGCAAAGAGGAATTCTGGCTAAATGGATAGACTGGAAAAACTGTTTGCTCTCCATGTAAAAGGGAAGATGTAGATATGTAGAAAAGTAGTGTCCATTGGTAGAGATTAAAGGGGCTGTCCCACTGCAGTGACCGAGTTTAGAAGAGCTTGCCCTCGATACAAACTCGCAGCATGGTCGACACGTGGTCCTAGGAGGTCCTATGAGGTCACTGGAACTCTCCTTCATGCTCGAGGGAAGTTCCCGAATACCTGCAGCCTCTGCATGTTGAAAATTTTTCCGCGAGTAAACGTTGGTCGGCATGGTTCTTTTTAACTCGTAATGCAGTGGAGTGGGCTCACTATTTAGTTACAGGCAGTCGAGGGCAGCCGTAGGCAATCTCCTTCGCTGACCGGGCATTTTGATTGGCTCTTTGGAGTTTTCAGGACCAGGGAAAACCGACCAGTAGGTAAAATGCCTGCTAAACTTTATTATACTTCTGAAAAGTGTCTCCACTCCTTCTCCTCCCCTTCTCTCATCCCCTCTCCCCCCTCTCTCCTCCGCGTTCTCTAAAGGACTTACTGTATGTTGTGCAGCCGTCTTTTACCTTCCTCTTCATCGCGGGTCAGAATTTCAGACAGCGCTCCCCCGCTTTCCCTGGACCCTGTCTTTGCTCTGCGTGTGTGTGCGTGTGCGTGTGCGTGTGCGTGTGCGTGTGCGTGTGCGTGTGCGTGTGTGTGTGTGTGTGTGTGTGTGTGCGTGTGCGTGTGCGTGTGTGTGTGTGTGTGTGTGTGTGTGTGCCCCTTAAGAAACCTTAACCTTTACCAATTGAAAGGTTGGTATTTCATTAAGAGCCAAAAGGCATGAAACAAAAGTGAGTGTTCAGAGTTTGGATTGCGTTGCCATGGGTGGCCATGGATGCATATTCCATTGTAGTGTTGTACGGGACATGTAAAAATATCTGAAATGTAACAATTCACAAGGATGTAGATGAGTGTTGGAGAATGGGATGAGTTAAATTATTTTTAAGTGGTGTTAGCACAGAATAGATGGCCTGTTCCTATTCCGTGATTTCTGATCTATGAATATCTCTTGCCTGTGACTTAAAGCACCACTAAACAGACTTGCGTCAAATGCCATTACAACATCATCAGTGTGAGCTCCAGGGATACAATGCGGTCGGCCAAGTTCAATACTCAGTGTGGCATTAATCCATCGGAAATAATACAGCTGCCATTCTATGTATTCATTCACAGACTGTGGACATTGCTGGCAATGCCAGCGTTGATTGTCTATCACATATTGCTCTTAAATTAAGGATGCAATTAAGAGTCAACTGCCTAGGTGTGGGTGATGAGTCAAAGAGAATGGAAATGGGCTCTTCGATCCAATTAATCTATGCTGGTCATCAAGCAGCTATTAGCAGCTATTAATACTATTCTTACACTAATCCAACTTTATTCTCTATAGATGCTGCCTGTCCTGCTGAGTTACTCCAGCATTCTGTGTCTACATTCGGTGTAAACCAGCATCTGCACCTTTAATCTCTACATAATTCCCTCCCCAGAATCAATCACCTACCTACACACTGGAAGAAATGTACATTAGCCAATTAAACTATCACCCATTTGGAGCCTCGTAATGGGCAGACCAGGTAAGGCTAACAGGTTTCCTATCCCGAATGACATCAATAAATCGATGGGGAGACATTGGGTCAGGGGATGAGCTGGATTGTTCTTGCCGACTGGTGGTAGGTACATCAGCCATGATTTAAATGGTAGACTTGACTTGATGGACCGAATGGCCTAATTCTGCTCCTATCACATATGAACATGATTTCTGACCGTTAAGGGTATTTCCATTTTAATTATATGAACTGGAAAATTGCCTCTTTCTGTGCAAGTAACCATTCTGTGATTCTTAAAGAAAATCAAGACTTTTGAAAATACTCAGAAAACATGGAAGATAGAAGGGTACAGCACAGGAATGAGCCATTCACACCACAACGCTTATGCTGAACATGATGACAAGTTAAACTTCTCATCTGCCTGTACATGATCCATATCTCTCTATTCCCTGCACTTGCATCTGCCAATCTAAAAGCTTTTTACATGCCACTAGGTATCTACTTCCCCACTACCCCTCGCAATGTGTTCCAGGCACCCATTACTCTCTGTGTAAAAACATTTTCCCCGCACATCTCCATTAAACTTCCCCCTCCTCATCTTATAGTTATGCCCTCTGGTCTGGGCCATTTCCACCCGGGGAAAAATATTCTGATTGTCTACTCTCTCTGTGCCTCTCATAATTTTATACACTTCTATCGTCATTCCCCAATGGCTGACGTTCTAGAGTAAACAATCCAAGTTTATTCAAACTCTCTTTGTAGCTGAAACCCTCTAATCCAGACAGCATTCTGGTAAACCTCATCTGCACCCTCTCCGAAGCCTCCACATCCTTCCTGTCATGGGGAGACCAGAATTGCACGCATTAGTCCAATTGTGGCTTAGGTTTTTATGGTATAAAAATGGATGATAACGATTTAGAAATTTGCAATTCTTTCTCGCCCCGCCACAGTTCTGCAACTCATATCAAATTCTCATAAAGGCCACTGAAAGCAGCAGCAATTAAAAATATGAATGCATTTTCACAGTCCCCTCTAGCCATGAAATGGGATCAGGATATTTCCAGTTAATTTTAGTACAAGGAAATTCTGAGTCAAATCTAACATTTCCTAACAAAGTTGATTTGTATCCGTCTCTTCCCAACTCTCACATCTACAGAAGGCAACCTGCTCTATCTACAGCACTGTCACTGGACAGGTCACAACCTCCAGATACAAACTCTAGAAGTTAGGTGAAAGAAGTTTGTCCTGCTTTAAGCTCTGTTAGTTTCTAACTGGGAGCCCAAACTGTTTTGTAACGTTACATTGCAAATGTATTGACACGATGAGAACTGTTATTCACAGCACCAGCTTGTTGGTAAAGTACAGCTCTCAGTTCAGTTTATCCTAAACAGGGTGCAGATGAATCATCTGTAGAGAGGAAAAGTTGGTATTATTTTGTTGAAAAGTAAATTTCTGCTTAATTACTGCTGCTCATGCCATCTTTGACTACTAATTACTTCATAATATTCATTGAGTTGACACATACAGCAGGAAGCCATCTACATCTTGTCGGGTGCGAGCTGCCACCAATTTCACACTCTCTGAGCTGCTGAATAAGAAAAGTACTCACTTCAAGAACAGATATATGTCACACTATATGATGTTATGCGGTTAACCAAAGTTTACTACCATCTTCCATGATGGGTTGTTATATTATTTACCCCCCTTCACCCCACCAAAAGGTTAAATTCCCACTTAAATCCCTTGAATAAAAAATCCTGTCTAGTAGTTCAGTGCAATATTTAGGAGGTGCTATACCAATAGAGATGCTATTTTACAGGCATGTAGTCGCAATGAGACTCCTTTAGCTGCTTCAAATTGAAGTAAAAAAGCAGCTGCCTCACAGCGCCGGAGATCCAGGTTCAATCCTGACTACAGGTGTTGTCTGGGCGGAGTTTGCACGTTCTCCCTGTGACCCCCATGGTGTTTGGGTGCTCGGCTTTCCTCCCACATTCCGAAGACGCGCAGGTTTGTACGTTTTTTTGGCTTCTCTAAATTGCCCCAAGTGTGTAGGATGCAAAAGTGGGCTAACATAGAAGTAGTGTAATCTATGGTAATCAATGGTCAGCATGGACTCGGTGGGCCGAAGAGGCTGTTTCCATGAGGTATCTCCAAACTAAATGATCCCATGAAACTATTCCAATAAAGCAAAAAGATGTTTTCCCTTGTCTGACGAGTGTATTCTTCAACCAACATCACAAGAGTGATGACCCAAAAATCCAGCTGTTCATGTCCTCTAAGAGTTCTGCCTGATCATCTGAGTTACTCCAGCACTTTGTGCTTTTCCTGATCACAATAACAGGTGAGGTGGTCGTTTTCATGTTGCTGTGTGCATAGTGTCAATTGCATTTTGGAAATCACAATAATGAATGCAATTGGTAAATGTTCAAAGTGTTGTTCTTTATTTTAAAATTTTGAAGGAAAGAATTAGCACTAACTGCAATCTAATAGCTGTGCAAAAATTAGCTGGTCATAGATAGAGAGACTACATTAGCTCACATTAGATTGGATCATATTTAGAATGTTGTGGACTGTTTTTCCATCAAATTTATTGAAAGCACTTTAAACTTGGCGTGATTGTGTGCTGCAGACAGAGCGGGTCGCTTTTGAAAGAGAATCTGGAGATGTGAAAGTGGGGAATAGACTGGCACTGAACTTGCTGGTAATGAATTTATCATCTGCATTAAGAAACTCTCAATGTTAGTGAAAAGCATAAGATTCAGAGTGACCCTTAGATACCAGTCACCATGTATTGTGGCTGCAGCCTTGAGTTCTTGGATATGTATTTAGTTATTAAACCAGTCCCACCGCATGATCCATGGCTCTTTTAATTACTCCGTAAACACTGTCCAAAACTGAAATTCATAATTTCTGCCAAATTAACAAGTAGTAGATCAAATGGCACAATCCTCTTATCTACCAGTCTCACTCCACCCACTGCAAAGGACATGACCTGCATTTTAAATGGACCTAATTCCTGACCCAAGGAGGCCTTCGGTTTCACGTCTTTACTTTTAATACTAGGCCTTTATCAATCCTATTTTATTTCCTGCCTTTCCTTCCCAGGGAGGAGAAATCTGAGGATATTATAATGGTGCAAAGCACTGGTATAAGTTGTTTTCTAGTTACATTGTTTACCAGAAGGCCACTTCTGAGATTTTCTGAGGATTGTCCATGTCTGGTGCTGTGAGGCTGAATAGATTAATCTAAGGTATACATACAAGGTCTAATACAAAACTACTTGAACTTAGTGACATCTTAAGCTGTTCTTTGTTGATGGTGTTGCAGTTCTGCAGCATGCTTTTTGAACTGAACCACATAACTTTTCTCAAGATCTTGGACCTAGATAATCTGTTACTGGTGCAGAATATACATGCACAGATTGACATTCTGAAGTGTGATTTGTCACAGAGAGTGTAGAAAATGGCAGGCACAGGGTAACATGGAGTAGGTGTTAACAGGGGATGGATGTGAAAATTTCACAAACAACGTGAGAATGCCAGGGATCTCAGAGGGAGTTTACAGTATGTCTAACAGGTGATTTTCACATTTGGGAGTAAACAGAAAACAGCAAGATGACTGAGTAATACGAAAGGAAAAAAAGTACCATTGGTTACAACCTTTACATCACAAATGCAATAAAGGCAACTTGTCCATAATAACAAAATCTGTGGGTCAGTTTTACACATTCATTATAAGCTGCAGAGTTGCGAAGGGAAGAGTTGCATCTTGTGCTCCTTTAACTTATTCCCACAAGGAAAGAGCATGGAGCAGTGGAGCAGCAGTAGAGTTGCTGCCTTGCAGTGCCAGAGACCTGGGTTCGATCCCAACTACTAGTGCTGTCTGTATCGTCTTTGTACGTTCTCCCTGTGACTACGTCAGTTTTCCCCAGATGCTCCCGTTTCCTCCCACATTCCCGAGACGTGCAGGTTTGTAGATTAATTGGCTTCTGGAAATTGCCCCAAGTGTGTAGGATGTGAAACCGGTCTAACATAGAACTAGTGCGCGGGTGGATGTTGGTTGGCAGGTTAGGTTGGGACCCTTCTTCTGATTGAAAGTAGCATCACAGGTAGAATGGATGGTGAAGGCTGAAGAAGGGTCAGAAACATCACATGTCCTTTTTCTCCGGAAATGCTGCCTGGTCCGCTGAGTTATTCCAGCACTCAGTGTCTATCTATAGTTTAAAGGAGTTTGACATACATGTACACGTATATAGGAAAAGTAAAAAAATAAAAAAACAAACAAAAATAGCTTATATTTAAAAAGAAATCTAGGACAGAAAGCCAAGCAAAACTATCTGAGGCACTTTAAAAGCTTTCACTGCTTGAGCATTTTTGCCCCAGGCTAATTCTAAATGGAAAACAGCACTCTGCTCAGCCACAAGCACAATCCAATTAGGCTCAGCTTCATCTAAAAGGCTTAACTGTTCTCATGGATCTTTTTCAGCAAGATTTGTTTGATCATTTATAGAATCAAATTTATTAATCATACCTAACTTTTTTTGAGAAGATGTTGTGGGTGATCATTTAAACGACTGGAGTCAACATAAGACATACACGTCTGTACAAAAGTCTTTTAAATGCCGCTATCGTACCTGCTTCAACCACCACCACTGGCAGTCTGTTGCAGGAACTCACCACTCTCTGTGTAAAAAAACACAGCCCTGCACTTCTCCTTGAAACGTTGCCCTTCTCCCCGTAATGCTATGCCCGCTAGTATTTGACATTTTCCATCTTGGGAAATTGATTCTGATTTTCTACCGATCTATGCCGGTGGCACGGTGGTGCAGCGCTAGTTACTTCTTTAGCGCACCAGAGCCCAGGGTTCGATCCTGACTACGGGTGCTGTCTGAACGGAATTTGTACATTCTCCACATGATCAAACAAGAGGGCATGACATGAGAATTAAGAGGCAGAGGTTTAGGGGTAACGTGAGGGGGAACTTCTTTACTCAGTGGGTGGTGGCTGTGTGGAATGAGCTTCCAGCAGAAATGGTGGAGGCAGGATCGATTTTAACATTTAAAAGTAAAGTGGATAGGTATATGGACGGGAAGGGAATGGAGGGGTATGGTCTGAGTGCAGGTAGATGGGACTATGGGAAAACAAATGGTCGGCACGGACTGGAAGGGCCGAGAGGGCCTGTTTCCGTGCTGTAATTGTTATATGGTTATATGACCGCGAGGGTTTCCCCTGGTTGCTCCAGTTTCCTCCCACACTCCAAAGACATACAGGTTTGAGGGTTAATTGGCATCGGTAAAGATTGTAAATTGTCCCCAGTGTGTAGGATATTGCTAGTGTAGACGGATCGCTGGTCGGTGCAGATTCGGTGTGGCAAAGGGTTTGTTTCCGCACTGTATCTCTAATCTAAAGCAAACTTCTCATCATTTTATATACTTCTATCAGGTCGCCCTGCATCCTCCGGCGTTCCAGAGAAAGTCCTCTGGTGAAGTTATTTTAACAGCGCTACCATGCTGAGAACAATATTCTGCACTCTTTATCTTCCCCTTTGCTCTATCTATTGTACTTGAAATTGAACTGATTGTATCTGTGCACGGTATATCTGATCTGTTTGGGCAGCATGCAAAACAAATCTTTTCACTGTACATTGGAACAGATGACAATAATAAACATGTTGCGGAGGGAATTCCAGGATTTGGACCCAGTGACACTGTAGAAAAGATGCTGCAAATTCTAAACTGCTGTGCGACTTAGTGTCACTGTTCATCAGTTGTCCTGGTGTTTTTATGATGGCAGAGGCTAGAATTTGGGAAACATTATTAGAGACGTCTCGGTGAGTAACTGGGACAAATTTAGCAGAAGATACATAATGCTGCACCCATGGTGGAGAAAGTAAATGTTTAGAGATTGGAACCTTGGCAAAATGAAGAGTGTTTGACCTGAAGCATTAACTTAGTTTCTCTTTCCACATATGCTGTTTGACATGGGTTACCAGCTTGTTCGTTTCTTAATACAGATCCAGTTAATACTTCATCACAAAAAGTTATCGGACTGCATCAAATTGGATCCAGCCCGTACTTTGTGCTCCCCTCCCGTAGGATGCCCATTGTTTAGTTTAGTTTAACTTAGAGATACAGCGCGGAAACAGGCCCTTCAGCCCACCGGGTCCATATCGACCAGCGATCCCCACACATTAACACTATCCCACACCCACTAGGGAAAATCAGTTTTTCACATTTACCAAGCCAATTAACCCACAAACCGGCACGTCTTTGAAGTGTAGAAACCAAAGATCTTGGAGAAAACCCACGCAGGTCACGGGGAGAACGTACAAATGGCGTGTAGACAGCCACCTTAGACGGGATCTAACCCGGATCTCCGGCGCTGTATTTGCTGCAACTCTACCGCTGCACTACCATAGCTCATAGCCTCTGTAGACCTGTGCACCCAATGTCCATCTTGTCTCATCGCTGTGTTCATTGAATGGTAGCTAGGTAAGACGCACTGAAAATTAAGGTATCGCCCTGGACTATCGCGATGGCCTTCTGATTGACCAGACAGTCAAAAACATTTTCCACTCTTTCTAAATGTCTCTTATGCTCATTGTGAATCTATCAGGGGTGCATTCTTGCAAAATATCGGCAGAAAGAATGCCAAAGGCTCAAACAATGTCAAAGATTTACGTATGAACCAAAACATGCTCTCTTAGCGAAACCTTCTCACGGTACACCTACTTTGAAGAAGTTGTCCTCCTCTTTACGAGGGGAGTTCTGCAACACCCTCTCTCGATGTTGCCTGACCCGCTGAGTTACTCCAGCATTTTGTGTCTATCATCATAGCAACAATGAAATTTAGCCCAGTTCACTCAGGCAAAGGCAAGTGAAATCACTGAGAAATACGATACAATTCTTTTTTAACAGACTACTGTAAAGTGGTATTAACCATGAGTGCATGACATATTGAGCTGACTGTTGCACATCAACTAATACTCACAAGATGAAAAATCACAGTTTCATTTTAAAATAAATATTACAAGGTAGCAGCCCAGTTCAGTTAAACAATTTTCCAACTTCAAGTGCGCAACAAAATCTAGGGTAGAGTCAAGGAAGTGCAGCTGCAGGTTTACACAAAAGGACACAAAATGCCGGAGTAACTCAGCATCTCAAGAGAATAAGGATAGGGGTAAACATTTAGGGGTGAGGTGTTGCATTTTGAAATAAAATCAATACAGTCACGATCGATATTCAAATATGGCAATTTGGCACTTTGTTCCTGGTCACATGTGACTGCACTGGTAGACAGAATTATCTGAAAAGTCTGTTCTCTCTCCATTCTCCCATTCTATAAGGTCCGCACTTGCATGGTACCTGTCATTTCAGGCCACTCCTCCCTTTGCATCTTCCACATTCTAAGCTCAGGGAATATTCTATGCTAAGAGTTTAGTTTAGAGTTACAGCTTCGGCCCACCGAGTCCGCATCGATCAGCAATCCCTACACACACTAGGGCCAAATTTTGAAAACATTTATACCAAGCCAATTAACCTACAAACGTGTACGTCTTTGAAGTGTGAGAGGAAACCGAATCACTCGGAGAAAACCCACGCAGGTCATTGGGAAAATGTACAAACTCTGTACAGACAAGCGCCCGTAGTCGGGATCGAACCCGGGTTTATGGCGCCGTAAGGCAGCAGCTCTACCGCTATCCCCCTGTTGACATGGTACCGTGTCGCCCATTATTTTTGCAGCATAAAGAGATAAGTTTGTCAGTGCTTTTTGTTTACGCTTTCAACTTCCCCCATTATATTCTATTTGTGCCACACCCATTTAATTCTGCCTCAATGCATCTGCTGTGGCTTGACATCTTAGTGCATTAGAGCTCCAACACAAAGTGCCAATTATTGACAGGAGTGGAACTCTGCATTAATATGCTGTCGGAGTTAGATTAAATGGCCTTGTTTGTGACATCTAATTGAGCAACCAACCCATAGCAGTATGCAGCCCATTTGTTGTTGTACATGCAATCAATATTCCTTTGAGACCAGAAGACTTCATTTGGACTATTTATTTGCAAATTTATATATGGCAAAAAATACATTTGGCAATCATCTGTATGAAATTATTTAATTTGTAAACATAGATTTGGATCTTGTCCAAGATTTAGGAAGCAGCATCAAGAAATAATTTTATGTATGTGATGCCGCAGGTAATCTCAGAATGCCTCTGAGTGATTATGGCCACAAAGTAGTTCTCACAGCTACTGTTGGAATATAGGAAATATAGCGGACAGCGTGTACATAGGAAATTCTGACAAAAAGGATCAAAATGAATGGTCAGACGTTGTTAGTTGTGTCATAGAGTTGGCCATAAAACTAGAAAAACACTATTTACCCCAATGCAAGATCACAAGGGAACCCTGACATGTATCTGCCATTACAGACATCCAATGTTTTGTTCAAAAGGATGGCCCTCTGACAGGACAGCTCTCCCTTAGTTCCTGGATGCTATGTAGGGTTGTGGAGGTTTAGCCGCAATGCTACACTGGCGCAAACATGAAGCCATCAATCCTTGACCATTTTTCCCTTGTTAAATGAATTATGCAATGGTGCAAAACAACAGCAGAGGGTGACCATCACAGTAAAAAAAAAGATGTGTTTAGTGTCATTCTGTCAAAAGGATAAAGAGAGTGTTAAATATATTGCATTAGCAATTTTAGATATATTCCAAAAGGATAGTGGAAGTGGAGGTTCATGCATTATTGAAGAGATACTAGCACATACAGCTGGACTAGGATTTATGCAGTTGAATGCCACTCAGATGGGTCAGGGTGTTGTTTAAAGTTCAAATGTACATGAACATCAGTAGAGTTATGCCATTACTCAGTACCTGATGAGATTAATTAATTGGTCGGCAGAAACATTTAATGCAACGGAATGACCTATTCAATCCAGGAGCCATTGCTCAGACATAACCAGAGTTGGACTGTAACATTGTTAACTATAACTCAGGCACTGAGCCATAGTCTCTTCAGAGCTCTTGGTTTCTGGAATATTAACCTCCGATGTTTCCACTGGAACATCACTCCAATTCTCATTTCTATTCGTCAAGAACCCATGAGATAACAAGTTGCTTCTAAAGCTGTAAGTTATTGCAAAAAACTCGTACCATCTATCAGTCACGACACCCATGAGGAAAATGTTATATTTCACTGAATTTGAAATGC
Source organism: Okamejei kenojei (assembly GCA_035221665.1). Taxonomy (NCBI): domain Eukaryota; kingdom Metazoa; phylum Chordata; class Chondrichthyes; order Rajiformes; family Rajidae; genus Okamejei; species Okamejei kenojei. The sequence goes on from CM069159.1 coordinate 22,575,679, forward strand.
AGTTTTATGATCAACATTATTTACAGTTGGAGGTTTTTTTTTGGAGTGGTTTAGGCTCATGGTGCTGATGCTGAGAAGCAACAAATATAGTGATGGAATAATGCCACATGTATTACTGTTTTTTTTTTGTAGGCTGCATCTCTAGGTTCACAATGGTACAGCTAGACCACTGACTCTTTGATATATATCGCAAGCTACCCCCTGTGATATTTCTGGGTTACGGCCCACATTCTGTTGCATTCATCTCACTGACATACACATGCATCTACACAGCTGCACACAGGTTGGAAAGGTGTTACTGCACTAAATAAAATTCACACATTAGAGGCCAATACTGGTGGGCAAGAAATAAGGCCAGATGACCATATGCCATTAACCAAGCTCTGTATGCTCTGTACCAAATTTACATATTGGTACTTGGCCAGAATATGTAAATCTGCAAATTTCTGCCATATAATTCTAACCTCAAAAGTCGCATTAATGTAAAATATAAATGTTGAAGCCCCTGCACCAATCCAAAAGGGGCGTATCAATTATTACATTTTTCCAACCAGAAAAAAAGACCAATTACTGCACATTTTTTTTTTTCCTGTTAGTCAGCCAATCTTCTATCCATGCCAATAGTTTAACTACTACACCATATGTTTTTATTCTGCGCATTTGAAGTGGCACCTTATCAAATCCCCTCGGGGGAAAAAAGTGTAGTGCATTCACTGGTTACTCCTTTACTAATGGCACCTGTTAACTTCTTCAAAGAACAATACATTGCCTAAACATGATTTCCCTTTTACTAAACCGCGTTGACTTTGCCTGGATACCCTGAATTCTTCAAAGTGCCGTGCTGTAACATAATTAATGTTAGCTTCTAGCATCTTCTCTTTGACAGATGTTACAGCTGGCTGACAGTTTTCTGCTTTTTGTCTCCCACCTCTTTTTAATAAAGGAGTTACATTTTATTTATTTTTCCAATCTAATGGAAGTTTCTTCAAAGCTAGGACATTTTGGAAAATTAAAATAAATCATACCAGCCGCTTTTTTTAAGACCTGATCTTGGAATCCATAAGGACAAGAGATTTTTCAGCCTGCAACTCCAACAATTCACCCATTACCATTGCCCTGGTAGTTGTAATTTTCCTTGTCCTTTCCAATTTGGAGGTGCAATGGAACATGGGAATGCTGATGCAGGATTCCCAAAAGATTAATTTGCAGGTTGAGTCTGGAGTCTAGAAGGATGAGAGGGAATCTCATTGAAACATATAAGATTGTTCAGGTTTTGGACATGCTAGAGGCAGGAAACATGTTCCCGATGTTGGGGGAGTCCAGAACCAGGGGCCACAGTTTAAGAATAAGGAGTAAGCCATTTAGAAACGGAGACGAGGAAACACTTTTTCTCACAGTGGTGAGTCTGTGGAATTCTCAGCCTCAGAGGGCAGTGGAGGCAGGTTCTCTGGATGCTTTCAAGAGAGAGCTGGATAGGGCTCTTAAAAATAGCGGAGTCAGGGGATATGGGGAGAAGGCAGGAACGGGGTACTGATTGGGGATGATCAGCCATGATCACATTGAATGCCGGTGCTGGCTCAAAGGGCCGAATGGCCTTCTCCTGCACCTATTGTCTATTGTCTATTGTCTATTGAGTCTGCGGTAAAGAAGACAAATGCAATGTTAGCATTCACTTTGAGGGGACTAGAATATAAAAGTAAGGATGTAATGCTGAGACTTTATCAGTCGCTGGTAAGGCCATATTTTGAATATTATGAGCAGTATTGGGCCCCATATCTAGGGAAGAATGTGTTGGCTTTGGAGAGGGTCCAGAGGAGGTTTACAAGAATGATCTCAGGAGTGAATAGGTTAACGTATCGGGAGCATTTGAAGGGTCTGGGCCTGTACTCAATGGGGTTTAGAAGGATGAGAGAAAATTTCATAGAAAGCTACCAGATAATGAAAGGCCTTGATAGAGTGGACGTGGAAAAGATGGTTCCAGTAATGGGAGAATCTGAGACCAGATGGCACAGCCTCCGAATAAAAGGATGTACTTTCAAGATGGAGATGATGCAGAATTTCTTTAGCCAGAGAGTGGTGAATCTGAGGAATACATTACCATAGATGGAGACCAAGGAATTGAATATTTTTAAGGCACAGATTGATTGGTTCTTGAGTGTCAATGGTTACGGGGAGAATGCAGGAGAATGGGATTTAAAAGGAAAAATGAATAAGCCATCATGGCTGCCTATCCAACGGTCTGTCTGCCTTTTCCTTCTGTTTTGTTATTTTAAGTGCAGTCTGTTTTAAAAGTATGTTTTTGTGTTTCTTGGTTTGTTTTGTGTGGGGGGTGGGGTTTGGGGGAAACTTTTTCAATCTCTTACCTCCATGTCGTATCTCCGTCCTCCATTGCGGCCAAACATCGAGGAGCGGCACGGCGTTTCCTGGAGACCGACCCGGCGCTTCAAACGCAGGCGTGGCATGGACCTGCCATCGTGGAGCTGCGATCCCCTTGCCGGGGATCGGCTGTGGAGAGCTCCAACCACGGTCTTGTGGACTTTAACATCTTGGAGCCCGGTTTAAATATCGCTGCCCGTGGTTAGAGTCCGAGTCGGGGGTCCAAGCCACGGTGAGTTTTAACCGTCCCTACGAGTGAGGGCCTTGGATCGCCGGCTGCGGGAGCTTTGATGGACTCGACCGCGGAGAAGAGGGAGAGATTGGACTTTATTGCCTTCCAACACAGTGAGGAATGTGGGGAGCCGCTGTGGTGGATGTTTATGTTATTTTATTTTATGTGGTTGTGTGCCTTACTGCTTTTCACTTGGAGTGGCCGTATGGTAACTCGAATTTCACTGTACCTTATGGTGCATGTAACACTGAACCCATCTTGAATCTGGAATATCGTGAATCTTGAATTAAATGGCGGAGTAGACTCAAAGAGCCGAATGACATAATTCTGCACATATGTCTTGTAATTTTATAGTTCTAATTCCATATTTACAGTTATTTCCATTATATTACTGGTACCCTCTGTTATGATGACTGATTAAAATATTAACTTTATAAATCTGGCATCTCCTAGTTTCCCATTATTATTTTCCCAGATTCTCTTTCGTTGGAAATAACATTCACTCTGTTAATTCTTTTCTTTTTTAAATAACTGCAGAAACTTACTGTTTTTATATTTCTGGCTAGTTCTATCATAGTCTATTTTTTTCTCCTTAATTATTAATCCTTTAGTTATTCCTTGCATTTTTTAAATATTATCCAATCTTTTACACTGCCAACTGTAACATGCACACTGTCAGAATTTCATAAAATACTTCACACCCTGTTAATTAATTTCTGAAGTTTAATCACAAATGTTACTCACACAATAGCAACAGTGAATTTTTACAGAGAGGATTTCACCGTCAGTTTTTGAAATGAGCAGAAATGAGGTACATAACTTGTTCCTGTGCCATGCTCACCAAATGTTACACAAGGCAGTGATTTTATGATGTAGCATGAGGCCAAATCCTGGGGTGGAAGATTGCAACCTTCACGTGGTCCGCCCTGTATCGACTAATGCAATCAACTCGACGTGCACAAACAGAAGATCAAATAGAATCAATGTTAAAGAAGGAACTGCAGATGCTGGAGAATCGAGGGTACACAAAAGGCTGGAGAAACTCAGCGGGTGCAGCAGCATCTAAGGAGTGAAGGAGATAGGCAACATTTCTGGTCGAGACCCTTCTTCAGACTGGTCAGGGATCAGGGAAACGAGAGATATAGACGGTGATGTGGAGAGATAAAGAACAATGAATGAAAGATATGCAAAAAAGTATCGATGAGAAAGGGAACAAGCCATTGTAAGCTGTTTCTGGTGTGAAAATCAGAAGCTAGTGCGACTAGGGTGGGGGAGGGAGATAGAGATAGAGGGAATGCCAGGGCCTGAGGGCTGAGGGAGAGGTGGGAAGGGGAGGAGACAGCAAGGGTTAACAGAATTGAAAAAATTCAATGTTCAAGCCCAGAGGATGCATTCTCCCCAAGCGGAATATGAGGTACTTTTTTTTTTAAAGAAGGAACTGCAGATGCTGGAGAATCGAGGGTTACACAAAAAGCTGGAGAAACTCAGCGGGTGCAGCAGCATCTAAGGAGCGAAGGAGATAGGCGACGTTTCGGGTCGAGACCCTTCTTCAGACTGGTCAGGGATCAGGGAAACGAGAGATATAGACGGTGATGTGGAGAGATAAGGAACAATGAGTGAAAGATATGCAAAAAAGTATCGGTGATAAAGGGAACAAGCCATTGTAAGCTGTTTGTGGTGTGAAAATGAGAAGCTGGTGCGACTGGGTGGGGGAGGGAGATAGAGATCAGGGCCCGAGGGCTGAGCAGCAAGGGTTAACAGAATTGAGAAAATTCAATATTCAAGCCCAAAGGATGCAGACTCCCCAAGCGGAATATGAGCTACTCTGGCCGTGGAGGAGGCCCAGACCGAGAGGTCGGATGTGGAATGGGAGGGGGAGTTGAAGTGCTGAGCCACCGGAGGTCGGTTGGTTAGCGGACCGAGCGGAGGTGTTCGGCGAAGCGATCGCCAAGCCTCCGCTTGGTCTCACCGATATAAGATCATCTGGCATCTGGAGCAGCGGATGCAGTAGATGAGGTGGTTCTGTCGCTGAAAGGAGTGGAGGGGGAGGTGAAGGGACCATTTCTTGCGGTTGCAAGGGAAAGTGCCGGTGAAGGGGTAGAGTGGGAGGGGAGGGAAGAATGGACAAGGGAGTTGCGGTGGGAGCGGTCTTTGCGGAAGGCAGACAGGGGGGGAGATGGGAAGATGTGGCGGAGGGGTCACGTTGGAGGTGGCGAAACTGGCGGAGGACTATATGTTGTATTTGCCGGCTGGTGGGGTGAAAGGTGAGGACTCTGCCCTGTTTGCGAAATGGGGAGCGAGGGCAGTGTTGCGGGGTATGGAGGAGACCCTGGTGCGAGCCTCATCCCCCGTTCTCTGAAGAATGAGGCCATTTGTGATGACCTGGTGTGGAACACCTCATCCTGGGAGCAGATGCGGCGTAGACGGAGGAATCCTTACAGGAAGCCCAGGTAGCTGTGGGGAGTCAGTAGGTTTGTAGTGGATGGTCGGTCAGGAGCGTATCACCTGCAATAGAGATGGTGAGGTCAAGGAATGGTAGGGAAGTGTCGTAAATGGTCCAAGTATATTTGAGTGCCGGATGGAAGTTGGTGGTGAAATGAATGAAGTCAGTCAGTTGTGTGTGGGTGCAGGAGGTGACACCAAAGCAGTCGTCGATGTAACGGAGGTAGAGGTCGGGGATGGGGCCCTGGTACGCCGAGAACAAGGATTGTTCGACGTACCCAACAAAGAGGCAAGCGTAGCTGGGGCCCATGCGTGTCCCCATAGCTACGCCTTGTGTTTGGAGGAAATGGGAGGAATCAAAAGAGAAGGAGGGTGAGGACCAACTCTGCTAGGCGGAGGGGTGTCAGTGGACGGGTATGGTTGCTCCTCTGGTCGAGGAAGAACCGGAGGGCTTTGAGACCGTCCTGGTGGGGGATGGAGGTGTAGAGTGACTGGACGTCCATGGTAAAGATGAGAGGATGGGGCCTGGAGAATGGAATGCACGGAGCCGACGGAGAGTGTCTGAGGTGTCTTGGGGGGATAGGATGGCGTCAAGGTATGTGGAAATGTGTTCGGTGGGGCACGAACAGGCAGAGACAATGGGTCTGCCAGGGCAGTCGGGTTTGTGTTTTGGGGAGAAGGTAAAATCGGGCCGTGCGGGGCTGGGAAACGATGAGGTCGGAGGCTCGGTGGGGTAGGGAGCCCGAGCTGATGAAGTCGGTTATGGTGCTCGAGATGGTGGCCTGGTGTTCGTCAGTGGGGTCATGGTCCAGGGGTAAGTAGGAGGAGGTGTCCGAGGTACTGAGAATATGAGGTACTGTTCCTCCAACTTGCGGAGTTGCTCACTCTGGCCGTGGAGGAGGTCCAGGACCGAGAGGTCGGATACTGAATCGGAGGGGGAGTTGAAGTGCTGAGCCACCGGAAGGGTCGTCTTGGTTTATTGCGTGCCGAGCGGAGGTGTTCGGCGAAACGATCGCCAAGCCTCCGGATATAGATCATCTGGCATCTGGAGCAGTGGATGCAGTAGATGAGGTTGGAGGAGGTGCAGGTGAACCTCTGTCAGACCTGGAAGGACTGCTTGGGTCCCTGAAAGGAGTGGAGGGGGGAGGTGAAGGGACAAGTGTAGCATTTCTTGTGGTTGCAAGGGAAATTGCCCGGGGAAGGAGTAGAGCGGGAGGGAAGGGAAGAATTGACAAGGGAGTTGCGGAGGGAGCGGTCTTTGCGGAAGGCAGGCAGGGGGGGAGATGGGAAGATGTGGCGAGTGGAGGGGTCACATCCGCTCGGTCCGCAATAACCAAGCCAACCTCCCGGTCGCATGGCGTCGGGCGGTGATGTCATCGCGCAACGCCACGCCGGGCTGTGACATCATCGCGCAATGCCACGCATTAAGCGTAGGCTGTCAAGACTCTGCGTACGCTCTCAATGCACCTGCGGGCCGACGGGCCGTTGGCATGCAAAATTTTCAGACAGCGTCAGTTTTCCGGAGCCCCGCGCGATGTCGGGACCAGCCCCACACAACTCCATACGCCTCCGCACTTCGAAGCGGGACCGGCCCCGTGCGGCCTGTACGCCAAAAGCGACCACGTTTGGTCGCGCCAGACGCATGCAATCGCATGCAAGTGGGACAGGCCCTTTACTGAATACTTTTTTGCTCTGCGGCACTGTTTCATGTCACTTTAAAGTTGAATGTCTAAGGGGCGCCGTCCTGTATGGGTATGGCTGCCCAGCCTGCAGCTGTCACCTTTTTTTTATTTTTAGTGAGTTAAAATGTTTTGTTTTTGGAGGTTTAGTCTTTTTTATGTGGGTGGGGGGGGGGAGGGGGGGGGGGAGGGAGAAACTGCTTTTCAGGGTTACTACCTGGTCGGAGAGGCGGCTTTCATCCGAGCAGCACCTTCGACCCGTCCTCGCGGCCTACCAGCGGGCCTGGAGCAGCGTTCCTGAGGGGACCGGCCAGAACCTCGGCTTCAAGGGCGGAGCAGCTTCACCCGGCAAGAAGGGCTTGAAACATCAGGCCCCGTAGTGGCGACTGCGGAGGCCTCAATAGGCCCGACTATGGGTGGACAAGGGGATGGGGACTGGACTTTGCGCCTTCCCTCACAGTGGGAACCATTGTGGGGAGATATTTTTATGTTTTATGTTAAATTCTTCTTTAATGTTGTGTTGTATTCTTATTAGTGTGCTGCAATGGCAACTCCAATTTCACTACACCGATTGGCATGTGACAATAAATGAACCTTTGAACCTTTGAATGTTTCTAGCTCGAGTGTTTAAACTGCACATTGATGTCACATATTTTATTGCCTCATTTTCAACATTTATGTCAAATGTGTGTTTTCTGTGATGACACTGTGCGTATAATCAATTTCTTTCTCATCAATAATACCCACAGATTATAGCATTGCTACTTTCAATCAAATGAGGAATCTGTTAAGTCTAGTTCAAGAAACAGCATCATGTCTCATTTCCTCAACCTCCTGGAGATAGACATGCTGGGATCTGAGCTTGGAATCCATAACAACAAGAGACATTTGGACACAAGGGTAAGAAAGTTTTAGAAAGAGATGGGCGAAACACGTTTAGGACTAGGACTAGCTTAAATGGAACATCTTGGTTGGCATGTGCAAGTTGGGCCAAAAGGCCCGTTTCTGTGCTGTATGACTAAAGGGGCTGTCCCACTGCGGCGACCTAATTGGCGAGTTTAGAAGAGTTTAGGAGTGTTTAAAAAAAGTGTCATGTTGAAGACCTCGTTCAACTATGTAGAAGACCTCCTTCGACCTCCTTCGACTATGTTGAAGACTAGCTTTGACTAGCTTCGGGAAAATTGGACACCGAATAGTGGAGAGTGAAGACGATCTCCTTCGATCTTCTTCGACCTCCCTTCGACTATGTTGAAGACTACCTTCGATTACCTTCGACTACCCTCGATTACCCTCGATTACCTACGAATAACATGCCGACTTCCTACGACCTACGACTAAACCTACGAGTAATAAAAATATCGATTTTTTTCCATGGCGACCTTTTTTTACTCGCGGGCATTTTTCAACATGTTGAAAAATGCGCCGTGACCTAGCTGAGGCCTCGAGTTTGCGGGGACTACTCTCGAGCATGAAGAAGAGTTACAAAGACCTCCGAGGACGTTGTGTCGACCATGCTGCGAGTACGAGTCAAGGGCAAACTCTTCTAAACTCGCCAATTAGGTCGCCGCAGAGGGACAGCCCCTTAAGTACAACTGCGTTCATGTGGAAATATGAAGTATCAATGTTTACACGGCTGGGTTCTTGAAGATTAAACTTTTTTCCATGTTGATACATAATGGTTATGCAAATGATTTGCAATGATATATTGCACAAAAGGTGTTTAAGTCTTGGACAAGTTCCTTCTTCAGATTCAAAGCCTTCACGTCCTGCTCCACAAATCACGTGCTCAAAAATCTAGGTTATGTGGACACCTCAAGACCATGTAGAGGGAATGCTAAAGATAGACACAAAGTGCTGGAGTAACTCAATGGGTCGGACAGCATCTCTGGAGAAAACAAATAGGTGACGTTTTGGGATGGAACCCTTCTTCAGACTGATTGTAGTAGAGAGGGTGGGGGAAGAAACTGGAAGCGAAGAGAAAAACAGGACAAATCGGGCCCAGCAACAGATGACCTCAGGCAAGGAGGTTCCCTGATAGGCTGACTGTTGACTATAGACGGGTGTGAGCCCAAGAGGAATACATAGACGCGAAGTATGGAACTAGTAAACTACTTTTAGTGAAGGAATGGGGAGAAAGAGGGGGAGATGGGGGAGGGGGGGGAGCAGTGAGGGGATATGAATACAAACTAGTAGAACGGCACCTCATATTTTGCTTGAGTAGCTTAAAATCCAGCAGTATGAACATTGAATTCTCCAATTTTAGGCACAAATACCTCCCTCTTCCTTCTTCCTCCCTTCCCTCTTCTACTCCCTTCCTCCACTAAAGGTAGTTACCTACTTCTACAGTTCACAACTATGTATTCCTCTTGGGCTCACATCTGTCTCTCGCCAACAGAGAGTCTATCAGGGAACCTCCTTCCCCGAGTTCATCTGTTTGCCTCTCTGCTTCCAGTTTTATTCCCCACCCTCCCTACTGCAATCAGTCTGAAGAAGGGACCCGACCCGAAACGTCAACTATCCTTTTTCCTCCACAGATGCTGCCCGACCTGCCCGCCCAGCACTCTGTCTCTCTATGGTGTTTCCTGGATGTGACTCTGTTCTCAGGACCACTGCTGCTTTTATTCATCCCGCGCCACTGCAAGAGCACGGCTGAGAAACTCTATCAAAAGTCTGATCCTAATTCGAGCTGACAGGAGCATATTTTCCCCCTGTTGCCTCCTGGCTTGTGCCTGAATGCGGGTTTCTCCGTCAACAAGCGACTGTACACGTTCCATCTGGTGCTACAGAATCTTGCTGAGCATTTTTAACTCAAGGATTGAAATCAGCTGTTGCAATGTTGACGGAAGAGGCTGCATTTCCTGAGTGTGGCGCATGTCTCAATAATGTTACAGTGGTAATTCTTTTCCATGCCAATCCAGTTTCCATGCCAAAACCCCCGTCTCTCTGACTTAGTGCCACTGCCATTGAAATGTAATTATGTGACGTCGCTTACATGCACTGTTTACGATTTTAAAGAAGCATGCATATCTATCTTAGGTAGGTCTAACTTAGCCACTTCTCCTCTGAAAGCCTCAAACATGTTTAATATACAACCAATTACTCTGAAACAAAGCCAGTAGGCTAACAGACAGTGGTCTAAATGCAATAGTTATTTTGTGTAAAGCCAACAGAAATAAGACGATAGACACAAAATGCTGGAGTAACTCAGTGAGACAGGCAACATCTCTGGAGAGAAGGAGTGGGTGACGATTCGGTTCGAGACTCTTCCTCAGGTCTCTCCAGAGATGCTGAGTTACTCCAGCATTTTGCGTCTATCTTCGGCGAAACCAGCATCTGCAGTTCCTTCCTGCACAAATAGAAATAAGAATGCAGGTTTGGATGTTTGTTCTTGGGCCAATGGGCTTCACGATCTTTGCACAGGACAACGGGACTTTGGAAGACGCCTGTTTTGTACGCAGGGGACAATTTTTAAATTTAATTAGAGCATTCAATACAGTGTATTCCTTCAACACCAGAACATCAACCTCAATTATGCACCCAAATCCTCGGGTGAAGCCTGAATCTTCAGTTGGCTGACTCTGAAACTAGAGAAGGACCAACTGGGGAAAACTGATTATGATGTTCTGGGGAAAGGCAGTTATTCTGTCCACCTGTTTCATACAAGGGTGGATTTCCATTTGTTTAGTTTATAATACAGTTTACATAGGCATGCTTTGGTGATATCCCCCAAGGGGAAGTGCAGACATCTGCTACTGTACTGAGTTGATTCTGGCATCCTTCCTACACCTGGCTATCAGTTTTGATATTTAAATGCATGTCAGGGATCAATGCGATTTGGGATACTCTCCCAGTTTGCCCTGAACATTTATAAGGGATGGAAAAAAACAACCAATTACATTACAGTCAATAGAAATGCCCAATACATCACTCATGCAGCCCTTTCTGGAAATCTAACGCAAAATGACTAGGAATAAGAGAGAATTAGATTTAGCACTTAGGGCTAAGGGAATCCAGGGATATGGGGAAAAAGCCAGAACAGGGTACTGATTTTGGATGATCAGCTGTGATCATATTGAATAGCGGTGCTGGCTCGAAGGGTTGAATGGCCTACTCCTGCACCTATTTTCTATGTCTCGATGTTAATAGAATGCATCAGCACCTATTTCTCTGCACAAATGCCCACCCATTAAGTAATGGGCACTGACACCCCATGTATAATTCACCATTCGTTGTCCTGTCATCAGCTGTGCACCAACTTACATCATGACTTCCACAGCAATGTTACCCACACCTCTGGGAGAAGCTGGAATCATTGAGGACAAACTTAAAATCTTCACTCTACACTCATAAAACCTAAGAGTTTCCTAATGGAGCATTCAATAACCAAAGAGGTTGCACCATCACCTGGCTAGATTGGAAACACGATCTCCCAGCCTCAGTGTTCAATGATCAGGACAATGCAATGTTCGAGATCCTTGCAGTCCTGAGTCTACGAGACTCCACAATCCAAGTCAACCCTGAGCTGTTTGTTGCAATCAACTCTCCCTTGTTCAGCCCCTTGTTGCAGTGGCTTGGGGGGCACTCCCAGCAGGGGAGATGGCCTGGGTAGACTTTGGTATGCGGGTGCGCAGATACACAGGGGAGTGCCATCTCCTTCCTCCCACATTTTCCCTCACCTACCTGACCACCTTTTCTGTCTTATAATTCTGGCTGCCTCAGAGACAGTCCCTGAAATGCTGTTTCGCTTCATAGCATTTGGCGTGGCAGTAACACAGCTGTTGGGAACTCTTCCAAGTTGTCTCCAGCTGTTCCTGTTACCTCTCTTATCCCATGGGTGTGTAGGTTGATGGGTTAATTGGCAATGTAATTTGCCCTTTGTGTGTGGACGAGTGGTCGGATTGAGAAGCGAGTTGATGGGAATGTGGGAGGGATAAAATGGGCTGGGATAGGATGCGTGTAAATGGTTGCCAGATGGACAGCATCGACAGTGTGCCAAAGGGCCTATTTCCATGCTGTAGTTGTCTATGATGCTATATAACGCTATGACACTGTATATCGTCACAGGCTCATTTAGTTTAGTTTAGATAATCAGTGCAGAAACACCGAGTCCGCATGACCAGCAATCCCGCACACTGACACACACACACTAAGAACACACACACACACACACACTAAGAACAGGTCAAGTCAAGTCAACTTTATTTGTCACACACACATACAAGATGTGCAGTGAAACGATGTGCAGTGAAACGAAAATGGCAATGCCTGCGGATTGTGCAAAAACAGAACAGAATAGAACAGAATCAGTATTTACGTGTTAGAGAAACAAATTTTAAAAAGACACAACACAACAGTAAATTAGTACAGTAAATGAGTCCCTGGTGAGATAAGAGTTTACAGTCCTGACGGCCTGTGGGAAGAAACTCCGTCTCCTCCTCTCTGTTTTCACAGCGTGACAGCGGAGGCGTTTGACTGACCGTAGCAGCTGGAACAGACCATTGCTGGGGTGGGAGGGGTCCCCCATAATATTGCTGGCTCTGGATCTGCACCTCCTGGTGTATAGGCCCTGCAGGGGGGCGAGTGTAGTTCCCATTGTGCGTTTGGCCGAACGTACTACTCTCTGCAGAGCCTTCCTGTCCTGGGCAGAGCTGTTCCCAAACCAGATTGTGATGTTGCCGGACAAGATGCTTTTTACAGCCCCAGAGTAGAAGCACTGAAGGATCCTCAGAGAGACTCTGACTTTCCTCAGCTGCCTGAGGTGGTAAAGGCACTGCCTTGCCTTACATTTACATTTATACCAAGCCAATCGACCTATAAACCTGTCCAAATCTCAATGGAGTATGGGTGGAAACGGAGAAAACCCATGGGTCACGGAGAGAACGTACATACTCCATACAGACAATCACCCATAGTCGGGATCGAACCCGGGTCTCTGGCGACGTACGCGCTGTAACTCTACCGCTGCGCCACCGTGGTTACTCTTCAAAACCGCGCTACTCCTATCATCCTACCAATCATACTGTTGAGGCAGAAAGCTCTGCACAAGGCATCTCACCCACAGGAGGCAAAATCTAAAGCCCCTTCCACGGCATGAGAAGTTGAAGGGTCATTGATGATCAAATAATTTGCAAAACAAAATTTGGTTGATCAAATCAATTAAAAGTCATATTCAACAAATACATTCAAGTAAACATCAATATTAATCAAAATAATGTAAAAGTGAACAAATTATTTATCTTTCCTAACAATTTTGCTGCAGGTTGGTGTCGGTGGCTCCATTCCAATGAAGCGCTGGTGACAATTAACATAGAGTCGAGGGGCTAAAGATGAAATGTATTCAGTTCCTCAGCCCAGCACCTTGCGGAAATGGAGGAAATGAATGTTATGTGACGTGTGTCTCAGTGGTGAATCCAAGGGCAAACTTAGACAATAGATGCACTGCCTTCAATCTCCAGCATCTTCCATCTCACTTCAGTCTGGAGAAAAGTCCCGACCCAAAAGTCTACTTGCCCATTTCCCTCCACAGATGCAGGCTGACCTACTGAGTTCCTCCAGTATTTTGTGTTTTGCTCGATTCCAACATTTACAGTCTCTTGTTTCTCTGCTTTTAAAGCATCTTCTGATAGGTCATAGAATCAACTATATAATCTAGAATTAACTAATAAATCATTATTGCTGTTATAACAATAATGATTTTTGTTTTGATTTTCCTTTAATGTGTTTCGCAAACACAATTTGGAAGTGAATGTGGGAGTAGTGTACGATTATCTCACCTGAAGACTTGTTTTAATTAACCTTAGTCTAACATTGGTAGTGGGGAAACTGCTAGAGTCAGTTATTAAAGATGGGATAGCAGCACATTTGGAAAGTGGTGAAATCATTGGACAAAGTCAGCATGGATTTACGAAACGTAAATCATGTCTGACGAATCTTGTGGAATTTTTTGAGGATGTAACTAGTAGCGTGGATAGGGGAGAACCAGTGGATGTGGTGTATCTGGATTTCCAGAAGGCTTTCGACAAGGTCCCACATAAGAGATCAGTATACAAACTTAAAGCATACGGCACTGGGGGTTCAGTATTGATGTGGATAGAGAACTGGCTGGCAAACAGGAAGCAAAGAGTAGGAGTAAACGGGTCCTTTTCACAATGGCAGACAGTGACTAGTGGGGTACCGCAAGGGTCCGTGCTGGGACCCCAGCTATTTACAATATATATTAATGATCTGGATGAGGGAATTGAAGGCAATATCTCCAGGTTTGCGGATGACACTAAGCTGGAGGGTAGTGTTAGCTGTGAGGAGGATGCTAGGAGACTGCAAGGTGACTTGGATAGGCTGGGTGAGTGGGCAAATGTTTGGCAGATGCAGTATAATGTGGATAAATGTGAGGTTATCCACTTTGGTGGCAAAAACAGGAAAGCAGACTATTATCTAAATGGTGGCCAATTAGGAAAAGAGAAGATGAAGCGAGACCTGAGTGTCATGGTACACCAGTCATTGAAAGTAGGCATGCAAGTGCAGCAGGCAGTGAAGAAAGCGAGTGGTATGTTAGCTTTCATAGCAAAAGGATTTGAGTATAGGAGCAGGGAGGTTCTACTTCAGTTGTATAGGGTCTTGGTGAGACCACACCTGGAGTATTGCGTAGTTCTGGTCTCCAAATCTGAGGAAGGACATTATTGCCATAGAGGGAGTGCAGAAAAGGTTCACCAGACTGATTCCTGGGATGTCAGGACTGTCTTATGAAGAAAGACTGGATAGACTTGGTTTATACTCTCTAGAATATAGGAGATTGAGAGGGGATCTTATAGAAACTTACAAAATTTTTAAGGGGTTGGACAGGCTAGATGCAGGAAGATTGTTCCCAATGTTTGGGAAGTCCAGGACAAGGGGTCACAGCTTAAGGATAAGGGGGAAATCCTTTAAGACCGAGATGAGAAATACTTTTTTCACACAGAGAGTGGTGAGTCTCTGGAACTCTCTGCCACAGAGGGTAGTTGAGGCCAGTTCATTGGCTATATTTAAGAGGGAGTTAGATGTGGTCCTTGTGGCTAAGGGGATCAGGGGGTATGGAGAGAGCGCAGGTACGAGATGCTGAGTTGGATGATCAGCCATGGTCATATTGAATGGCGGTGCAGGCTCGAAGGGCCGAATGGCCTACTCCTGCACCTAATTTCTATGTTTCTATGTTTCTATGTTTCTATGTTTTGCTACCTTTTGATGTGAGCCAACTTCTCCTCACTGATAATATCTCTCCATCAGGAAAATCCCACCCCATGCACACATAGGCTGTCGGACCATCTGCCAACAGGATTTATACTGTAGGTTAGCGCAGAGCAGGCAAACTGATCGCTTCCCTTCAGCTTATTCTACTGCCACGCCAAATGTCTTCTGATGTGAATATCTCAACATTAAGTGATATAATTACTTAGTCTAGCTACATTTTATCAAGCAAACTTCACTGGGCAAGTACCTTGTACCCAAGCCACTGTTTACACCAAGCGTCTGGCATACGTTCAATTTGAACAGAAATTGAGGGGACTGGCATATTGTGGACAGATGGTGCTCTGTACTGGTATGTTGTGTGGGCATAGGTTATAACGCAGCTTGTACATATCTTTGCATGCAGAGAGTTTAGAGGTGCCAAGAGAGGACTGGAAAAGGGCAAAGTAACCAATGCAAAACATAACAGCAACGAGTCCTGGTCCAGCCTCATAGTGTAGAATAGTCATGAATGAATGTCACCCAGAAGCATTTAAACCGAGGTTAATGACTTAATCAACATTTAAATTATTACTTTCTGGAGCTTTCCTCTTAAATTCATCAATAATTGAAGGGCTGGGGTATAAGGGAGAGGTTGGGCATGTTAGGAATGTATTCCTTGGAGTGCAAGAGACTGAGGGGTGATCTCATGGAAGTGCATACAATAATAAGGGGAATGGATCATGTGAATACATTGTCTTTTACCCTTTTACAAAAACAAGAGGGCATATGTTTAAGGTGAGAATGGCATGATTTTATAACAAACCCGAGGGGCAACTTTTTAACTCAGATAGTGGTAGGTATATGGAACAAGTGGCCAGAAGAGGTAGTTGAGGCAGGTACTATAACACCATTTTAAAGACACTTGCCCAGGTACACGGATAGGAAAGGACTAGAGGAATATTGGTGAAACGCGGGCATATGGGACTAGCTTAGATGTGGCATCTTGGTTGGCAGGGACAAGTTAGGCCAAGGGGCCTGTTTGCTCTGCTGTATGACTCCATAACTGGCAAAGCCAAGTGTTATTTATATTAGCTAATAATTCTACACAAATGTACACAATGTATTGCAGCTGCTATTCATAATTGTTTACCATGCATATGCAATTACACACCTATGTATTATTAGTCAATCACAGCCAGACACTGTCCATGAAGCCTGCTGATGAAAGGATATTCAAAATGTTGTAACCAATTTAAATTGTTACAGGAATCTGAGGCAAATATGTTCACTGCCATTAATTCAACTCCCTAGTGATAAAAATACAGTGAATTCAGGGATTATGTGGCTATTCCTCATATCTCAAAGGACAAGAGTAAATCCATTGTTAAACTATCTCTGATTTACATTGGAAAATAAAACAATGTACTTGATACGGCTCAAGGGATGGGTTGCAAGTATTTGATTATCTATTTGGTCATGTTGGTTGACAACCATATATGCTGGAAGAATGTTCCCTTACTGTTTAGTGACTTCTATGTATGTCTATTTCCAATATTAATTAAACTCTGCAGATGATTCTGCTGAGCACAGGCCGTTATTGCTTGGCATTTATCTGCATGAAGGTACACCAACAGCTTAACAGAATTAGCCTGAAGTTTTCCAGTCAGCAATTGTTGTCAACCTCCAAGGAAGCCAGCCAAAAAGAAAAAGTGATTTCTTTCATATGGAAGTTCTCCTTTCTAATTAAACAGGCTATTTAGGGAATCTCTGCTCCAAGCTTCAGCAAGGTCATCATCCAGGCTGAGCAGCCAGCCGGATTATAGGATTCTCACAGGGTTTTAATGCTTAACTGAATGCAAAACAAAAAAATGCGTCATATACATGGAATTAAAAGAGAGATATTATAATTACACTCAAAAAGTTAAATTAGTACGTTTTTTTAAAAAATGTGACCCTGTGGAAATGGCAAGCCAGAGATTTTCAACTCCGGTCTACTGTTAAAATATAACAGCATCTCACTTAACAAGGCTAAATCTTTGTATGGTCCTTACCATTTGCTTAGGAGTCAACACATTGGCATGGATCAGGTGGCTTTTACCCATGTATCTAAGTAGAGGCTCAGGAGTCCTGAGCACAGTGCAACTGGTCGAACCATGGTGCAGCTGGTCGAGCTGCTGCTCATAGTGCCAGAGGCTCAGGCTCAATCCTGACATATGTTGAATGTGTGGAGAATGAATGTTCTCCTTGTGACTGTGTGGGTTTGCCTTGGGTTCTCAAGTTTCCTCCCATATCTCAGACATGTGGATTTGATAGGTTAATTGGCCACTATGAGTGGCCTCTTCTGTGTAGGTATGCGATGGGATTTGGGGGAAGTTAATGGGAATGTGAAGGGTGTAAATGAGCTGGTTGGCCTGATGAGTTGAAGGACTTGAATCTATTTCTATGGTTCCACGACACAGGCTGGATTCCAGCATTTAACACTAGCTTAGGCTGGGAAACCTTCCCACTGTGCCCATGCCTGGTTCGCCCTGGTACACGTTCTGTAGCCCATTTAAATCAATGGGAAAACAGCTGTCTGCTGAACAGTAATGAGCTGTGAATTCCCTTCGGATTTGCTTTGAAAAGCTAATGTTTTTTTTGTTTTCAGAAAAAGAAACGTAAAATGTTTTAATATTTGTTTATATTGCCCGAGTGATTTAGGACATTTGTGAATGTCAAATAAACTAAAAAAAAACCCCATATATTTTAAACAACGAGTTGGCATTCTGTGCTCCCCGGTTAGAGCTGGGCCTCTGATCATCTGCAAGCCAGACTTCCAGTGGGAATGGGTGCTGGATGCTTGCTGCTCCAGATGCCAGATGATCTATATCGGTGAGACCAAGCGGAGGCTTGGCGATCGCTTCGCCGAACACCTCCGCTCGGTCCGCAATAACCAACCCGACCTCCCGGTGGCTCAGCACTTCAACTCCCCCTCCCATTCCGCATCCGACCTCTCGGTCCTGGGCCTCCTCCACGGCCAGAGTGAGCAACACCGCAAGCTGGAGGAACAGCACCTCATATTCCGCTTGGGGAGTCTGCATCCTTTGGGCTTGAATTTTCTCAATTCTGTTAACCCCTGCTGTCTCCTCCCCTTCCCACCTCTCCCTCAGCCCTCGGGCCCTGGCATTCCCTCTATCTCTATCTCCCTCCCCCACCCCAGTCGCACCAGCTTCTCATTTTCACACCACAAACAGCTTACAATGGCTTGTTCCCTTTATCATCGATACTTTTTTGCATATCTTTCATTCACTGTTCCTTATCTCTCCACATCACCATCTATATCTCTCGTTTCCCTGATCCCTGACCAGTCTGAAGAAGGGTCTCGACCCGAAACGTCGCCTATCTCCTTCGCTCCTTAGATGCTGCTGCACCCGCTGAGTTTCTCCAGCTTTTTGTGTACCCTCGATTCTCCAGCATCTGCAGTTCCTTCTTTAAGACTTCCAGTGGGAATGGGTGCTGGATGCTTGCTGCTAGAAAAAGAACACCACTGGAGCAACAGGCCAGCAAGTGCAAACATCTCACTGGTCAATAGAAGAAGCTTCTCAAGGCCATATCAGTAAGAACAGTGAACATGTATCTGAGGTTCATGCCAAGCCAGTGAATTTGGATTGATTGCATTTGAAAAGCAACCACATGGCCTATGAATGAAAAAGGGCATCGTTGGCAGTAACATGAGGATTTGAACATTATGCTGAACATCTACAGATAGAGTAATAGAGTCATACAATGTGGAAACAGGTCCTTCAGCCCAACCTGCCCACACCGACCATCATGTCCCATCTACACTAGTCCCACCTGCCTGCATTTGGCCCATTTCTCTCTCAACCTATCCTATCCATTTACTTGTCTAAAGGTTTCTTAAACGTTACAATAGTACCTGCCTCAACTACCTTCTCTGGCAGCTTGTTCCATACATCCACCATACTTTGTGTAAAAAAGTTATCACTCAGGTTCCTATTAAATCTTCATTCCCCTCACCTTAAACTTATGATTCTTGATTCCCCTACTCTGGGCAACAGCATCTGTATGTTTACCCAATCTATCCTCTCATGATTTATTACACTTCTGTACGATCACCCCTCATCCTTCTGAGCTCCAAGGAATAGAGTTCTAGCCTGCTCAACCTCTCCAGATAGCTCAGGCCATTGAATCCCGTCAATATATGGGATGTGGGGGGGATTGCAGTCAGCTGTACAGACCAACAGGGCTTCCTCATTGTAACAACCACAAATCAATGTAACATTGCTTGGTTCTTTGTTGCAAATGTCCATTCCTAAACGAGTTTGCATTGCCTCTTAGCATTCATACCCACTTATTTACATTTTTGGAAAGCTGTGTTTGAATGTGAGCGGTGTCATTTGCTAAACTATCCCACAATGTTCAACCTCCAAGTAATATTCCCGAAATACAAATATCTTCAAATAAAAAGCGATATTTAAAAGTTCAAGCTTAATAATTAACTTATTCTATCATCTATTCTCCCAAAAGCAATTCCAGCAATTCCATTTTCAATGTCATGCGTTCTTCAACTATGTCCAGTTTTGGCTGGCAACATAAAGGGCCTGTCCCCACTAACATAGTAAGTGGGGACACCCGTCATAGGCGCAGCAGGTTGCCGAAAATTTTCAACATGTTAAAAATCCAGTGGCGACCAGAAAATGGTACAACTCTTTGGATGACGACTCACCACCAAACAGGTGTCACCCCGCAATATGTTAATTTTCAAATATTTATTCCTGGGGTGCATTGGATTGTCTGAACATAGTGGAAATAAAACAATTTTCACTAAATCGGGCGGCACAGGGGTGCAGCGGCAGAGTTGCTGCCTTACAGTGCCAGACACCCGGGTTCAATCCTGACTGGGTGGTAGTGCTTGAACAGAGTTTGTACGTTCTCCTTGTGACTGTGTGGGTTTTCCCCAGGTGCTCCAGTTTTCTTTGATATTTCAAAGATGTGCATGTTTGTAGGTTAATTGGCTTCTGTCAATTGTGCCTAGCGTGTAGGGTAGAACTAGTGTACGGGTGATCACTGGTCAACGCAGACTCGGTGGGCTGAAGGGCTTGTTTCCTCACTGTATCTCTAAAACTAAAAGTAAAATTAATGTCATGTGATGTAACATGCCTGGGATAAGAGGCTCCTTGTAAATAGAGTAGAGGGCAACAGATTCCAGCCTCGTACATGGTGATTCACTGGAGTGTCATCTCCACATCCAGCAATGTGTGGATGATATGTAGTGGTAAGTACATATATCCTGGACCACACAAATATTAAGAAGAACCGATCAGGAAAAATATTGTTAATTGTATCAATTACTTGAAAGGTGCAAGATGACGCCGGAATATGGCAATTTTCTTTGTGCTGTTCCAGAAGAAGATGTATTGTACTCATGTACAATATGATTTGACTGGTTAGCTTGCAGAACAAGCATTTCACTGTTTCTCTGTACACCTGACAATAAATAAACTAAACTAAACTAAAGTAAACTAAACAACTAATGTAAAGAGTAGCTCTGCAATTTTACTTCGGAGTCACGTGAGTGATTCCGTGAAGAAGGCCCACCAGGACGCCTGCGCAGCATTACGTCAGCCGCATTGGCGCAAGCACCAGTCAGGCAGGACTGAGCTCCTGCCTGTGGTAAGTTAACTTTAAGGTAGTTTATTTTTACTTACCAGGGGTTAAGGCAGGAGCCTCTTTTTACAGAGGTTTACTGCTAGTTTTGCAGCCAGACAACTTGCCGGTTATGGACTGTGGTGAAATTTCAGTCCGACCGCAAATGCGGAAAATCCTGCAAAATTGATCAGGTTGCGAGATAAGGAGCCGCTAACAGTGCAGTTAGCGGCTCCCCAGCTGCAGGGATGCCGTAAAAACGGCAGGAAATTAAGCAGAGTCACTGACAGAGGGGTCAGTGGCTCTGCAACCTGCAGGGATGCTGTGGGAACAGCAAGGAATATTAAACTGAGTCGCTGACAGGGGGGTTAGCGGCTCCAAGCCTGTGAGATGCCGTTGAACGGCAAAGAAGCAACGCTGGAGCCACTGACAGTGGGGTCAGTGGCTCACAGACGTTGGTCCGCAGTCAAATAATTACTGGGACTCATTCAGCCCTCAGGTGAGTTGGGATATAAGGATTCTCCTTATAATTAAAAGTATGTATTTTATTGTGTTTTTTCTTTGAGTAAAAAAACTAAGGAAAGTAACAAGTTATTGTTATATATTGTTCTGACAATGTTATTATTGTTTAAGCACAGGTTGCTATGATTTATATTTTCACAGGTAAAGCTGTACACTAAATGTTGATTTAGTGAGCTTACACAGCAATAGCGCGGGCCTATGGGACAGGCCGCGCCAGCAGCGCCGGACAGGGCTGCTTCATATATGAAAGTGCCGGCCTACGGGAGAGCCGTGCCAGCAGCGCCTGATTCAGAGCTGCTTCATTTGTGACATTACTGGCCTATGGGAGAGCTGTATCAGCAGTGCCTGACAGGGCTGCGTCATGTGTGAAGTGCCGGCCTATGGGAGAGCCGTGCCAACAGCGCCTGATGCAGGGCTGTTCATGACAAAAGCGCCGGCCTTTATGAAAGGCGGCGCCAGCAACGCCTGTCAGAGGGTTGCTCAAATTCACACATATCTGCTCGCCCACGGAGTCGGGAGATGATTCTCCACCGGGGTTAGAGAGCAAGGCCCACGGAGTCGGGGATGAATTCCTCACCGTGGCTGGATAGTGCGTTGAAACGACTATCCTTATACAGCAACTGTTGTATATAGTGTTGCAAAGGTCTCCCTCTCGGAGGCAGAGACCAAGATGGGTCAGTATCCTGCTGACACTGAGTCTCAGGGTATGGCCATGGGGCATACCCAAAGGGATGAAAGGCACATGTCAGAGGTACCTTTCCTGACAATAAGTTGCCATTCCAGTAAAATATTCTATTGGGGTTAGGCCAATGGGTTCATATCAGTATTGTATCCTACGGCCTGCGGTAGCGCCTGTTAGAGTTGCCTACGAAACACCCTTCTGAGAAGGGAAGAGCAAAAGATCAAGATGACTCCGGGCTATTAAGATGTTAATAAAACAGACTCAAGCACATATGTGCCGGCAGTGAACAACGCCAACAGGGGGATGTGAGAGCCAGCCGCTGAATCGATTATTCAGGTAGGTCAGTTCTACAAGGGAAGAAGCCTGGCAGATAAATTAATTCGGCCATGAACGGGCAAAATTCATCGTTCAGAACGCACCCCAGGTGCTCATCGGCAGTAGCGGTTCACTGGAGCTGGTTGCAGCATGATAGATCAGAAATTCCATGCACCTTCCAATCATGCTCAACTAAATGGGTCTAGCACTTCCAAAATGTGGGTAGTGCACCATTCACAAGTTGTAATATTTATATTTTTTTTATACAACACACAAGGGGTAAAATATTTGGTTGAGGCACAGCCGGAGCATTCCAAGCAAGTTGGATTATGGCCAGGGTTTGGAAATTGGGCAGAAGTTCTCATGCAAACCACCCATGCAAAAGGCAGGATTGGCATGTTATTATGAAGAATGATGAGTATCTGGCATATGAACTTCAGTATGTAAAAAAATTATGCCTGACTTCAACAGTTTCATGAGGTAAGAGATTCATGTTACACAAATCCCATTACAAAGGTTATCAAAGACAATATAACTGTACAATAACAGTAAGCTTTGCAGTATGGGATAAACTGTTGTTGGTCATTGGGATTTACCTGTAATTATTATTAGCCTTGTCTCCACCTTGTGGCAAGAGATTAGGGTTATACCAATCTGTTACTAAACTGATTAAAATAATTGGCAATATAGCAGCTGGGTTGCAGCTGAGCTAATCAAGGAACTGATATTGTGTAAGTAGCAATTAGATCATTGCTAACAACCTTGTGCTATTGTCAGCTGAGGCTACTTCAGCCACAATGATGAAGTAACAGTATTCAGCATTGCTGAACATGACAATAGTAATTGAACTTGAACTTGAAACTCGCTACAGCAGTGGTCTGTTGAATTCAGTTATTGTGAACTAATGTTAGAACTCTAAGATGAGAAATTCCAAATACCATCACCTACTCAAAGGTAGCGGAGATTGCATGAGTACCAATTCTTCAGTTGTTGGTATCAACTAAATATATACACTTAATGCACCGTTGACTAAGGTTTTGAGTGAATATACATATTCTTCATGCACAAGGTTAAGTTGTTGCTCTACAATGGTGACATATGTTCATCTCGTGGTAATTAGGAAGAATCTCCTGTAATTAATCTCCTTGCCACTGGTGTATCGTCCAGTTTAGATTGATGATAACATAGAATAAATGTTGGATCTCAAAGTATGATGATAGCATGATTCAATTCTTTATCAAATGTTTGTCATGTGTATGCATGGTCACTGTTTGCAAAAATATGTGATACAACAGTGTGGAGAAATATATTCTCGTTTCAATAGGAGGAATGTACTTTGTCTTCCTCATTAGCTGGGTCTTAAAACAGTCAGCTAGACCTCGTTTGGATTCGTACTATCGGACTGGCCAAGCGTCCATGTTGCCTGCTTCATCAGGCATTATGGCACAACGGTATTCAGTTATGCCAAAAAGCAAGAACTTGCTGTTTTAAACTGTGGTTCAGGAGACTGGTCTTTGCACAGTAAAACGATTATTGACTTACACATTTTCAATGGATTAACTTATGCCTCATGTTGTCACATTTAGCCATGAGGGTGTTCACTGCAGTATGCATGGATAGCATTCAAAAAAGCAGTACATCCCTATTGAGGGGATCAGGAATGTTGTTAATTATTATGATACATTTGATATGATACAAATTACTGACATTTCCAGTTCATTTTAAGTGATATTGACAATAGTTCAGTTATGGAGAAATTACAGCTGTAACATAAGGGAACTACATTGTCGGGTCCAACCCGGATATCAAGTTGTTAAAAAAGATCTTGACACAAGTACTCGCATCACAAGATTATGCAGTTGGTTATTCTAAATGTGTAAACATTATTTCACCAAGGGGTTCCAGCTATATCCTTAGTCATGACTCTTATATCAGCACAACAACGGCAAAACTTTGCAAACTCTGTGGCTGGACAGGATGGAATTGGCTGTTCATGCCATTACATTTTCATTCTGGTCTACACTAGCAGAGCTGACCAGGGCTGGCATGGTTTTAAGATCATTTGAATACCCCACTCTCAATTTATGTTATCAAGGCCACCAGAATCCTTAGAAGTATGGATTCAGCACTGTGTATTCGTTAATAAACAATTACACAAGAAAAGGTCGGTTCAGACTATTTCAAGGTGGCTGCAACAGGTATTAACATTGACGATTGTATGTCTCATTCCACCAGGTCAGCATCAACGTCAGTATATCATGTTTACATCTCATTATAGTAGGGCAGCAGCTATGTTGGCGGTCAAATGGTGGGATGTGTCCTTCAACCAAATTTTAGGGGCCGTCGTGGGCAAATGAGCTGACGTTTCAGAAATGTATCATCGGCCAATTGTCAATCCAGGACTGTTTGCCAATGTCATTTTAAGTACCTAAATTTTAGGGGTAGTGTTGTTTGTTTACATTGTTTACATTGTTAAATAAACCCTATCGTTACATTGAATACAATGTTATTACTAATGCATTTATTTCTCTTTCGAGTCAATCAAATGCAGTGGGATGCCGAGATTGTAATCTGCGGCATGAAATCACAAAACTTTGAACTCTTCACGGAATCACTCGCGTGACTCCGAAGTAAAATAGTAAGATTAAACGAGAACTTACCAGTTTGAAGTTTGATCTTGATTTTATGAGGAGGAACGTTGGTGATTACGTGCCCACCACGCCCAACCCTCTCTCATAAAAGATCATCTGGTAGTTCTCGAGTCACTGATCTTACTGTTTACTTCGGTGTTGTTTATTTGTGATTTCATACCGCTGCTTTGAAGTTTGCTGCGCAGGCGTCCTGGCGGGACTTCTTCACGTAATCACCAACGTTCCTCCTCATAAAATCAAGATCAAACTTCAAACTGGTAAGTTCTCATTTAATCTTACTATTCTTTACTATTCTTTATTTGAACAGTGGATCAAAGACAGGCGAGACTCCATTTCATTTCTCATTAGATAAAAAGGGGAATCTGAAAATGTCTGTAAGTAATATGGGACAGATGTGCAAGTCTCCTACTCAATAAAAAGATGAGCTCCTTATCAGTTAGTTGGGCAAATACCAATTTATTTATGATTCATTCTGCTGCTTCATTGACTTACATCATGCCACGGTGCTGGAACTTCACTAGTTTACACACTTTATGAACAGTGTGATTTATTTTCCCTTCTGTCTCTCTCCTCCTTTCTCATTTTCCAGCAATTGGATTTATTTTATTATAGGACTGAATGTTCTTGGATTTTTACTACCTTTTCACAGTGAAATAAGAACTCCCTGAGATACAAAGACATCAAGTCTATTGTAGAATAATATTGTTGAGATGACTCCAAAGTCCCATTCTGTGGGGAGAAATCCAAAGCCAGGAAGTACCAAAGCAAAAAACATCTTTGCCTTAACTACTAGTGAACACAAGTGAGCACAACATGATAAAGTGGGACGCAGTGCAAAACAAAAGCAGGAGAATAGTAAGCAGGTAATAAATTGTAGGATATTGAGCAGGAGAGAAAATTGGTAGGGGAATGGGATTGCTCAGTGAGCCAGCATAACTCGATGGGCCAAATATCGTCCTTTATTGTGGAAAGAGAGAAAGCCTGGACAGAACATACATAGATCTCCATAGACAAAAGGACAAGAAGATAGTATGTCAGGAAGATCTATGAGATTTTTGGTCATTAATAAAAAAATACATATACACAATATAGGAATAGGTGAACTTCTGGTGTAATTCATTCTACAGCTGGACTACCAGATACAATGCTGGTTACCACAAGACAGGAAAGTTGTGATTGTACTAAACTGAATAGTCAGGAGATTTATACGGTTTTGCCAGGGATACAGGATTACAGCTACATAAAAGCATTGGATAGTTGGGACTTGTTTTCTTTGGAACAGCAGAGGAGGAGGTGAGACTAAATTGAGGTTTACAAAGTTATGAAAGATGCTGAAAAAATAAGTGGTAAGGGTTATTTCCTAAAATGCAGGCAGTACTTTGGGTTAATGGCATAGATTAAAAGGAACAGGCAAAAGCCATGAAGGAGACATGTAGAGTTTTTATTTTTTATCCAGAGATTGGTGGAGGTCCTAACTGACTGTTGTGGCGATGATGGAGTGAGGAATGTCTAATGGGTGACGTTTTGGGTCAAGACCCTTCTTTCAGACTGAAGAAGTCTCGACACGAAACGTCACCCATTGCTTCTCTCCGGTCCCGGTTACTCCTGCATTTTGTGTCCATCTTCAAATGATGTCACTCGCTCCAGATGACTGTGCGGGCGAATGAAGTTGCGTATGACCTTCGCAGGTCCGTCGCGCCTCAACGCGACCACGAGGTCGCGTAATTAGCATGCCAAGGACACATAAGTGGGACAGGGGCTTTACTTAAAAAAAGCCTTCATGTACCGTAACTGAACACAAGGTGGAAAGAGCTCTTTTTCAGTTAGCATAGAACCAAATGGGCTGAAAAGCCTCTTTGTGTGCCATACATTTTCATGATTCAGTGAAGGTGAAATGCTATGACAGAAAGCAATTAAGTGAGTCAGTAATAAAACTGCCATTCCTAATGTGAGGAGAGTAAAACAATGTTACAACCGAAACAAAATAACAGGAAAAACAAAAACAGAACCAGTAAACTCCAAGACTTCAATTTCCAAAGGCCAGGTTCTGTAGACATGTATCTAAGTGGCACTACACCTACATCAATGAATTTAGGTCAGGAGCACTCTCAAGTCATCTTGCACGTGTGCCAGAGTGCATCATTCAGAGTGTAATGTACTAAGTGGTCATGAGTAACCTGCCTTCTAACAGTGTGGCTGCATCATATACAGTATTATAAAAAAACATAAGGTCCAAGGGCGAAGCGTTGTCGAGTGGAAATAGGAAAATAAACATTTGCAAAGAATTTTGTCAAATACTTGTCATAAACAGGCAAAAAATAAAGGGTATTCCCCTTCACTGGTTGATCTGGTTCAAAAGATAAATCAATCAATATAATCCTTAAGCTTGTTTTTTTTATGAACATTAATGGATGCATCTTGCAGATCGAAGTTATGTTATCATGCATGCGGAAGGGTGCTTGCATTTGTGCCTTTAGAATGTCAATGGTGATACTAAAAGTGGGGTCAAAGTTGCCTTGCTAGTTATTATTAGATGGAGATAATGATCTAGAATAGATTTCATTCCAATCTCTCTGCCACATGTGATTTTTGAATGTAAGACATGTTGCACCTGTTGTGGCCTTACAGCATTGAATTCAAAAGACCATTCACAACAACCTCTCTGTAATCAAATAAATACAAAGAATTAGGATTATGAGTAGGAGGGATGACAGGTTTCAGTTATGAGGTTAGACTGGAGAATCTGGTTGTGTTCTCTTTGGAGCAAGTCGGGGCGAGAATTTGATGGAGACACATAAAATCATTATGGGTACACGGATGGGAGATAGAGTCTATTTCCATTACAAGATGACTCAAAGATCAGGGGACATCAATTTAAAGTAATAGGCAAAAGATATGGGAGGCAGAGAGAATGTGATAAAAATATAATAATAAGTGATTCTGATTTTGAACTCCCACAATGGCAAGCTGGGTTTCAAAAGAGAATTTGATAGATACTTAGAGAAAAAGAGTTTGCGCAACCATGGGACAACTTGTTGCTCATTCACGAGCTGGTATGGACACAATGGGCCAAATGGCCGCCTTCTTTGCTATTATGATTTAATCATTCTCTGATATGTTTGCTCGTGCCATTTTTTTGTTCCAGAGGAAATATTCATCTACTTCCTGTCCTAGACTGAATTAATATCACTAAAGCTCTGATTACCAGGTAATCAAGTAATATTTACACATTAATTCAGCTCTTTTATATTGTCACTTGAGAAATCCCTGCAAACAATTCCTTCAACAAGGAACTGCAAATGTTGGTTTACAAAATACACAAAGTGCTGGAGTAACTCCACAGGTCAGGCAGCATCTCTGGAGAATAGATACAGTGGCTTGCAAAAGTATTCATACCCCTTGAACTTTTCCACATTTTGTCACGTTACAACCACAAACGTAAATGTATTTTAATAGGATTTTATGTGATAGACCAACACAAAGTGGCGCATAATTGTGAAGTGGAAGGAAAATGATACATGGTTTTCAAATCTTTTTACAAATAAAAAACTGAAAAGTGTGGCGTGCAAAAGTATTCAGCCCCCTTTACTCTGATACCCCTAAATAAAATCCAGTGCAACCAATTTCTTTCAGAAGTCACCTCATTAGTAAATAGAGTCAACTTGTGTGTAATCTAACCTCAGTATAAATACAGTTGTTCTGTGAAGGCCTCAGAGGTTTGTTAGAGAACATTAGTGAACAAACAATGTTCCTTGGGCATCATGAAGCCCAAGGAACACACCAGACAGGTCGGGATAAAGTTGTGGAGAAGTTTAAAGCAGGGTTAGGTTATAAAAAAATATCCCAAGCTTTGAACATCTCACGGAGCACTGTTCAATCCATCATCCGAAAATGGAATGAGTATGGCACAACTGCAAACCTACCAAGACTTGGCCTCCACCTAACCTGACAGGCCGGGCAAGGAGAGCATTGATCAGAGAAGCAGCCAAGAGGCCCATGGTAACTCTGGAGGAGCTGCAGAGATCCACAGTTCAGGTGGGAGATTCTGTCCACAGGACAACTATTAGTTGTGCACTCCACAAATCGGGTCTTTGTGGAAGAGTGGCAAGAAGAAAGCCATTGTTGAAACAAAGCCATAATTCCCGTTTGCAGTTTGCCGCAAGCCATGTGGGGGACACAGCAAACATGTGGAGGAAGGTGCTCTGGTCTGAAGAGACCAAAATTGAAGTTTTTGGCATAAATGCAAACGCTATGTGTGGTGGAAAACTAACACTGCGCATCACCCTGAACACACCATCCCCACTGTGAAACATGGTGGTGGCAGCATCATGCTGTGGGGATGCTTTTCTTCAGAAGGGACAGGGAAGCTGGTCAGAGTTGATGGGAAGATGGATGGAGCTAAATACAGGGTAATCTTGGAAGAAAACCTGTTAGAGTCTGCAAAAGACTTGAGACTGGGACGGAGGTTCACCTTCCAGCAGGACAACAACCCTAAACATACAGCCAGAGCTACAATGGAATGGTTTAGATCAAAGCATATTCATGTGTTAGAATGGCCCAGTCAAAGTCCAGACTTAAATCCAATTGAGAATCTCTGGCAAGACTTGACAATTGCTGTTCACAGACGCTCTCCATCCAATCCGACTGAGCTTGAGCTATTTTGCAAAGAAGAAAGGGCAAAAATTTCAGTCTCTAGATGTGCAAAGCTGGTAGAGACATACCCCAAAAGACTAGCAGCTGTAATTGCAGCGAAAGGTGGTTCTACAAAATATTGACTCAGCGGGGCTGAATACTTTTGCACGCCACACTTTTCAGTTTTTTATTTGTAATAAAATTTGGAAACCATGTATCATTTTCCTTCCACTTCACAATTATGCACCACTTTGTGTTGGTCTATCACATAAAATCCCAATAAAATACATTTACGTTTGTGGTTGTAACGTGACA
Organism: Okamejei kenojei; assembly: GCA_035221665.1. Taxonomy (NCBI): domain Eukaryota; kingdom Metazoa; phylum Chordata; class Chondrichthyes; order Rajiformes; family Rajidae; genus Okamejei; species Okamejei kenojei. The sequence goes on from CM069159.1 coordinate 22,605,373, forward strand.
AAATGTGGAAAAGTTCAAGGGGTATGAATACTTTTGCAAGCCACTGTATATAGAGTTAATCTATCCATGTTCTCCAGAGATACTGCCCGACCCGCGGAGTTACTTTGTGTCTTTGTCTTCCTTCAATAACGTCATCGGTAGTTAATGCTAACTACTGACTAGTGAATAAAATGTTCAGTAGGTCACTGCGAATACTATCCTTTACACAGAAACAACTAATTATTTTATTTAATTACTGTCGCCACATTTAAGAAACTATCACAATGTTTAAGAAACATTAAGACAGGTACGTGGATAGGATAGGTAAAGAGGGTACTAGCCCAACTTGCCCACACCGGCCAACAATGTCCCAGTTACCCTAGTCCCACTTGCCTGCGCTTGGTCCATAACCTGTCCTATCCATGTACCTGTCCAACTGTTTCTTAAACAATGGGATAGTCACAGCTCAACTACCTCCTCTGGCAGCTTATTTCATACACTCACCATCCACTGTGTGAAAAAGTTACTCCTCGGATTCCTATTAAATTTTCCCCCCTTCACCTTGAATCCTCTGGTTCTCGATTCCCCTACTCTGGGTAAAACGCTCTGTGCATCTATTCCTCTCATGATTTTGTATACCTCTAAAAGATTTCCCCTCATCCTCCTACGCTGCATGGAACAAAGACCCAACCTACTCAACCTCTCCCTATCGCTCACACCCTCTAGTACTGGCAACATCCTCATAAATCTTTCCTGAACCCTTTCAAGCTTGACAATATCTTTCCTATAACATGGTGCCCAGAACTGAACACAATATTCTAAAAGCGGTCTCACCATCTTATACAACTGCAACATGACCTCCCAACTTCTAAACTCTGACTGATGAAGGCCAAAGTGTCAAAAGCCTTTTTGAACACCTTATCTACCGGTGACTCGACCTTCATGGAACCATGCACTTGTACTCCTAGATCCCTCTGCTCTACAACACCAGCCAGAGGCCGACCATTTACTGTGTAGGTCCTGCTCTTGTTTGACGTCCCAAAATGCAACACCTCACACTTCTCTGTATTAAATTCCATCAACCATTCCTCCGCCCACCTGGCCAATCGATCCTGATCCTGCTGCAATTGTTTACAACCATCTTCACTATCTACAAAACTACTAACTTTTGTATCATCAGCAAACTTGCTAATCTTGCACTGTATGTACTCATCCAAATCATTGATGTAGATGACAAACAGTAGCGGGCCCAGCAACAAACCCTGTGGCACACCACTAGTCACAGGCCTCCATTCTGAGAAGCAACCTTCCACCATCACCCTCTGCTTCCTTCCATGGAGCCAATTTGCTATTCATTCAGCTATCTCTCCTTGGATCCCATGAGATCTAACCTTCCAGAGCAGCCTACCATGCGGCACCTTGTCGAACGCCTTATTGAAGTCTCCCATGTTTTCTGTTAGTTTCTAGTTGGAGAGTGAACCTGGAATTTTGAGGCAGCTCACAATAACTGCTACAACAATGGGGAATTCAAAACTGCTTCGCAGACACAGCTACATTATTAAATAAACATACCCAGAGTTGATATTACCTTTGACAGATTCAATTTTGATTTGGCAACTTCACTCTTGGATTCAGTTTAAAAAATCAGATATCTACAACCATGAAGAATGTTCTGTTCCTGCAACAGTGAGTTTGAGAAAACATTACCCATGTACATAACTGAACTCTTTAGAGAATTTGACAGATCTGTCTGCAGCAAATGGAGCCCAGCCAAGTAATGGGAACCTGCACTTGAATCCTATGCATGGGCAGTTACTATTTAGTTTGTACTTTGTCAGCTTGCCAAACGTAACTGCAGGAACTGAGAGATAAAGTCAGAAATTGGCATTCTTTATGATACGATACAATATGATACGATATAACTTTATTCATCCCCGGAAGGAAATTGGTCTGTCAACAAGAGAGAGCTAGATAGGGCTCTTAAAAATAGCGGAGTCAGGGGATATGGGGAGAAGACAGGAACGGGGTACTGATTGGCGATGATCAGCCATGATCACATTGAATGGCAGTGCTGGCTCGAAGGGCTGAATGGCCTACTCCTGCACCTATTGTCTATAACATACAACAAGGTACACGAAAACTTAAAATTAAAAGTAATTAAAAGTGAAAAAAAAGAAAAAAAAAGATAAAGAGTGTTGGCTGGCTGCCGTGTGCACAGCGCCATAATCGTTTTTTGCACTCCAGCCGGCCCTTCTTCTCTATATCATAACTTTCAATCATTGAGTCAGTTACAAATGTTGAAAATTCAATGAAAAATAATATGCGGTTTAACTTAAAAAGCAGCTACTCAACTGACAGGTGGAATCCATCAGTAGTAACTGTGTTGAATACAGATCATAACACAATCCCTGTGTTTCAGAAACTGAGAGATTGCTACCGGATTTTCCAGATTATTCTGCTCAACTCCAATATTTATTGTACTTGTCAAGAATGATTTTGTATGTTTATGGATATTTCTTTCCAAAACATTCCTTTAATTGCATGGAATTACACATGACCAAATTCAAGTGCTAATAGCTAAGGGTTAAACACTCTATCCTAGCCAGTATTTCTGCTTCCACTTACATGAGTAAAATGTATTGCCGTATTGCACAGCTCACAACAATGACTACAAACGAGTCTGAAAAAGGGTCTCAACCCTGGGTTGAGATGGGGTTAGGTTAGGTAAGGGGGAGGTACAGCGAGACCTGGGAAGTCCTTGTACACCAGTCACTGAAAGTTGGCGTTCAGGTACAGCAGGCAGTGAAGAAAGCTAATGGAATGTTGGCCTTCATAACAAGAGGATGTTAGTACAGGAGTAATGAGGTTCTTCTGCAGTTGTATAGGGCTCTGGTGAGACCACATCTGGAGTATTGTGTACAGTTTTAGTCTCCTAATTTGCGGAAGGACATCCTTGTGATTGGGGCAGTGCAGCGTAGGTTCACGAGATTGATCCCTGGGATGGCGGGACTGTCATATGAGGAAAGATTGAAAAGACTAGGCTTGTATTCCCTGGAGTTTAGAAGGATGAGGGGGGGATCTTATAGAAACATATAAAATTATAAAAGGAATGAACAAGCTAGATGCAGGAAAAATTTTCCCAATGTTGGGTGAGTCCAGAACCAGGGGCCACAGTCTTAGAATAAAGGGGAGGTCATTTAAGACTGAGCTGAGAAAAAACTTTTTCACCCAGAGAGTTGTGAATTTATGGAATTCATGCCACAGTGGAGGCCAAATCACTAGATGGATTTAACAGAGAGTTGGATAGAGCTCTAGGGGCTATTGGAGCCAAGGGATATGGGGAGAAGGCAGGCACGGGTTATTGATAGCGGACGATCAGCCATGATCATAATGAATGGCGGTGCTGGCTTGAAAGGCCGAATGGCTTCCTCCTGCACCTATTTTCTATGTTTCTATGTTTCTAACCCAAAAAGTCACCTATTCCTTTTCTCCAGAGATGCTGTCAGACCCGTTGAGTTACTCCAGTTTTTTGAGTCTATCCAATGACTACTTAGGAATTGATCAGATGGATCAAAGTCACAGACAACATCCCTGGCACGCCTCATCCTTCTCTATCTTCTAGCAGCCACTCCTAGTGGATCTTACCACATTCCTTCAAAATCTGCTTTGCTGGGGTTACCCTTGCTTTGAACTATTCCAATCTATCACTTTGTGACTGGAGAATATATTGCAATGGTTTCATTTCCCGACAAGAACCCATTAACTTCCATTCTTGACCACTTTGTGCTTATCATTTACATGGTGGATTGGTTCCCCATTGTCAGGGAACAAATGTAACTTGATGTTAGCATAAAATAACCCATCTATAACCAAATGCGCACAATATGTTTTTTGCTGAAATCCTCAATAAAATGACTGACATTTAATATGCTCTGAATCTCTAACATGAAATAACATAAAATTGGAACCTAACCAAGGACCAGTACCCATCCATTCAGTAATTGATACATTATTTAGCTATGAGAAGGTCAACTCATCCAACTGATCTGCCTGCCTTTGATATCCCAGTCCTTCCCACATTCACAGTCAATCTGCTGCAACTATTAAGTTCATGCGTCCCTCCAATCTGATGCTTTGTTTAAGTCCACAATGTCACAAGCATTCAGCGTGTATGATATTTGATGCTGCTTCTCATGCAAGGAAAGGCTGCCTCGTGTCAAGGTACTCGAGTAAGCTTTGACTAATGAGCTGCTGCATGTTATGTAGGAGTGATCAAATTCACAAGAAAACTTGTTCTTGTCGCTTCAGAGAAATACAGGTCACCAAAGCTCAATTAGAAGATGCGAGGATGAAGGAAATGCATGTTTTTTAAAATAATAAACATATATTTCTCATGCACAGTTTTACACATCCAACTGGCTTAAAATGTGAGGCAATTGTTTTACAATATTTGCAAATTTCGTGCAAGTTAATCACATCCCTACTGATTTATCCCTACAAATGTAACTCTTTGTTCTGTCTGCAGACACTGGATCAATCCTTGTCACCAGGCTAGGTAAATTGAATCATAATTTTGAAGTATATTTAAAGTGGAAAAAGGATTTATGCTATCCATTTTTAATCAGATCTGAAATTATAGCTCATTTCCCATTATCTGCTTGTGTGTGGTTGCCATCATGGCCAAGGAGGATTGCTAATCTTACAAAGGTCAGGAAAATGATATCACTTCAAAACGTAGCAAAGCTTTTGAGTTCTGTCTGTCCCTGGCAAGCGCAAGAGTTATTGACCACCTCTAATTGCCCTTGAGAAGGTGGTGGTAAGCTAACTTCCTAAGCCAGTGCAGTCCTTCTGGTGAAGGTGCCTCACAGCCAGCTGTTTATTATCACTGAGAAATGAAACAATGTACAAACACATTTGCTCTGCCACAAACTCATTCAGGAAAACTGACAATTTCAGGACAACAAAAGTATTGCATGAGAATACGTGGTATGACGTTCCAAGCTGATAGGTATGGTACAACCTACTCCTGTTACCTTATATTTAACTCATATCATCCAAGGTGAAGAAGTCTGGATTAACGATACCCATTGCCATTCTTATTTTCACTCAGTTAATTAAATAAAAGCCACAATGTTTCATACAATCAGCGAGGTTCCTAAAGATCTGATGGTTTGACTCGGTTCCAAGTCTTCATTGTTACATGTAGAATTAACTTCACCATCTAAGGCAACTCAGCCAGCAAAGTGATAGGGTATTGGGGGTTATGGGGCGAAGGCAGGAGAATAGGGTTGAACAATGTACAAACATATTTGCTCTGCCACAAATTCATTCAGGAAAACTGACAATTTCAGGACAACAAAAGCATTGCATGAGAGTACGTGGCATGACGTTCCAAGCTTTTAGGTATGGTACAACCTACTCCTGTTACCTTATATTTACCTCATTTCATCCAAAGTGAAGAAGTCTGGATTAACGATACCCATTGCCATTCTTATTTTAACTCAGTTAATTAAATAAAAGCCACAATGTTTCATACAATCAGCGAGGTTCCTAAAGATCTGATGGTTTGACTCAGTCCCAAGTCTTCATTGTTACATGTAGAATTAACTTCACCATCTAAGGCAACTCAGCCAGCAAAGTGATCAAATGCATTGACAATACTGCATTCCATGGCTTGAGGATTAAACATATCCATTCAACATGAAATATGAAGTTGTTCTTCAACTGAGCAACACATTAACTTCAGATTACTGACAACCATATAGCTTTGTAGTTTCGACTGAACATCTCCTAATCCACAAAAAACTCAGCCTTTAATATAAACTCCTCTCTCAGATCAAATCTCGACCCGATATGAAGCCTCTCTCAGATTTAGTTAATTTGCATATTCCCAGATGATCCGTCTAAAAGCCTTCCCATGTTGGGTAGGATTATGGTAATTATCGTAAAAGGATTATGTGTGCAGTGGTTTAGACAAATGCTTTTAACGGCATTATTTTGAAAGAATTCCTTCAATTCCACACAAAGTCTAAATTACCTTGAGTGTTTCATCTATGAGGGATGTTAGTTCATTGCTAAAAAGAATTGTTGCAAAAAACATGAATTCTGTTCAATCTTTTCAATTTATCAATTTCAATTAGAACACAAGCTGAAAAAGAGTAAAGAAGACTATTGTGTAATTCATAAATTCATAAGTTCCAGGAGCAGAATTAGGCCATTCAGCCCATCAGGTCTGCTCTGCCATTCAATCATGGATGATCGATCTTTCCCTCTCAACCCTATTCTCCAGCCTTCGCCCCATAACCCCCAACACCCTGAAGGGGCTGTCCCACTGCGGCAACCTAATCTGCGAGTTCAGACGAGTTTCCCCTCGACTCATACACACGAGGTCCTAGGAGGTCTTTGTAACTCTCCTTCATGCTCGAGAGTAGTCCCCGCGTACACGAGGCCTCAGCTAGGTCGCGGCGTTTTTTTCAACACCTATTCCTCTCATGATCTTATACACCACTATAAGATCATCACTCCTGCGCATCAAGGAATAAAGTCCTAGTCTCCTCAACATTTCCCTATTGCTCAGGCCCCCGAGTCCTGGCAACATCCTTGTAAATCTTCTCTGCATCATTTCCAGCTGAACACCATCTTTCCTAGAACTCCGAGATCCCTACTAAACACTCCCCCGAGCCCTGCCAGTTGTTGTGTAGGTCCTGCCCTGGCAAGACTTTCCAAAATGCAACACCTTGCACTTCTCTGTATTAAATTCTACCAACCATTCCTTCGCTATCTACAATACCACCCACTTTGGTGTCATCTGCAAACTTACTAATCATGCCTTGCACGTTCTAATCCAAATCATTCATATAGTTGACAAATAGCAATGGGCTCACATCCGAACCCTGAAGTATACCATTAGTCACAGGCCTCCAAACAGAAAAACAACCTTCCACCATCACCCTCTGCTTCCTTCCACGAAGCCAATTTTCTGTTCACTTAGCTATCTCTCCTTGTATCTCACATGGTCTAACCTTCCAGAACAGCATACCATTTTATTTAATTCACATGTTTAATAAATAATGTTTTATTATTAATGTTTAATGTTTTATGTATAATTCTTAACTGTCACTGTGTGTCATGTTGTCACTTGCGGGAAGAGCAACAAGGCAAATTCCATGTATGTGAATACTTGGCCAATAAACATATTCATTCATTCATTCATACGGAACCTTGTCAAATGCCTAGCTGAAATCATATCTACAATGTCTACAGCTCTGCCCTCATTAACCTTTTTGGTTACATCTTCAAAAAACTCAATCAGATTCAAGAGATACGATCTCCCACATACAAAACCATGCAGACTATCCCTAATCAGCCCCAGTCCATCTAAATGCATGAGTATCTTATCCTCAGATTACTCTCTAGTAACATTCCAACCACAAATGTTAGACTTACTGGCCTATAGTTCCCAGGCTTTTCCCTGCAGCCCTTTTTAAATAGAGGCACAAATTTGCCACCCTCCAGTCTTCCAGCACCTCACCTGTATTTAATGATGACCCATAAATCTTGGGGCCAGGCCACCAGCAATCTCCTCTCTACCTTCCACAGTGCCCTCAAATATATCTAAACAGGCCCAGGAGATTTATCTACTTTCATATATGTTAGGACCTTCAGCACCTCCTCGGGTGTAAAACTGACTGACTTTAATATACTTCCATTGACTGCAGTGTCCCCTGGTCCTCATGTCTTTCTCCGCAGTAAAAACAGACGAGAAATACTCATTGAGGACCTTGCCCATTTCCTGTGGCTCCATCCAGACTCAACTGCTTTGATTCCTGAGGGGCCATATTCTCTTTCTCTCATTGCCCTTTTCCCTAATGCATTTATAAAATCTCTTGTGATTATCCTTAATACTATCTTAGACCACATCCACTGCCCTAATCACCTTTGTCTCTTTCTTTAGTCTCCTCTGCCTTCTTTTCTCAATGCAACTCTGGGAAATATGACAATGTTGCAGAGCAAAACCCTCTTCCACGGTGCATCGGAGTAACACCAAAGATGAAGGTGAGCCAAAGTATCTAATGGACGGATAACAGTGTTACCCGTAATTGGCGTGGACATGATGTTATTGAAATGATTCACAAGAACAGTTTAAAAGACTATATGTTGTACCCAGCATTGCATCAATCCAGCCGCCATTCCTATTCCCTTTCTATGCAGAACCAAGGGCTGTAATCACATTGAGAATGTAACAAGCTCTCAGCATTTTGGAGCAAAAGCCTGAGTGTAGCATTCCATGCATAAAGGATCACAATTATTCCTGTCAGCCTGCTTAACCTATAAGTTTTGTTAACTAAATGGCGAGCAATTCATTTATTCACCCCTTTAAACATCCTTACTGGAGCAGAATTTAAAGCCAATTAAGAAAATGGATAAAATGAGCATTAATCTAGTAATGATTACATCCCTAATGCAGCGTCAGATCCATAGATGGAGAATTGCAGAATAATGAACTGTGTCTGTACTGCCTTACCAAATGTAGGTGTTAATAAATCATTGAGAGATTAATTAAGAGCTTGGTAAAATAAACTTTTCCTATTCAATGATAAAACTGAATCTGACCTCATATTTTTAACTTGTTTATTCGATAATGGCTTACAAGTTCGATGTATAGGTTCCATAATAAACTGGAGATTCCTTTTATGGAGTGCTTCATTTTTCCATTTTCAGCATAGATTTCAGGTGTTTATTATCAGTGAGAAACAACATGATATGAACAGAGTACAAACGTATTTGCTCTCCCACCAATTCATTCAGGAAATCAACTGTCGCAGGACAACAAAAGCATTGAATGGGAAAACGTGGTGTGACGTTCCAAGCTCATAACGTAAACAGATTTTCTGCAATCTACTCCTGATACATTATATGATGCAAAGAGAGGAAGTATGATCAAAGAGGCCCATTGATCTGGAACAAGATGGCGTCTGGTAGTGTCTGCACAAGATGGTGCCTTTGAGGGCATGAGCAATAGGGAGAGGTTGAGCAGGCTACGGCTATATACCTTGGAGCACAGGAGGATGAGGGTGATATAACAGAGGTGTACAAAATCATGAAAGGAATAGATTGGGTAAATGCACAGAGTCTTTTGCCCAGAGTAAGGGAAATCGAGAAACAGAGGACATTTAAGGTGAGGGGGGGAAAGATTTAATAGGAACGTGACGGGCAAAATTTTTTACCCAAAGGTTGGTAGACGTACAGAACGAGCTGCCAAAGCATGTAGTTGAGGCAGGTACTATTGTAATGTTTAAGAAACCTTTAGACAGGTACATGGGTTGGATATGTTTAGAGGGATATGGGCCAAATGAAGGCTGGTGGGACTAGTCTATGTAGAACATGTTGGTCGGTGTGGGCAAGTCCAGTCTGTTTCCAAACTCTATGACACAATGACCGTAGGTTGCATGTATGTGTATGTGTTAACCTCTAGAATGTTTCCCTAAACATTTTCCGAGCCACCAGAGATGATTTAAATCTTACAACTTCCATTGTTCAAGCATATATGCCTTTGTGCCTTAATTACTGTGCTGCAGCTGTCATTTGGTTAATTGAATTTCACTAGAATCGAATGCATGCCACGTCAGAAAGGCAAGCAAGAAAACTGGATAACTCTATTACTTTCCAAACTTTTATTATCCCACTGCAAGCAGTTCTGTCTCATGGGAAACAGAGATCGCTTGCTACTTCTACATTGTGTGTACAGATTTAAATCCAATTTAGCTGAGCAAAGAGTTATGAGTTTGGTTATTTGCTTTTTCTGCAAAATACAGATTCGTGCTTTGCTCTGGCACAATCAGCTGGGTGAAATTTGCTTTCAGCTTTGTTTGAAATATAAAATCTGCTCGTGAGAGCTGGTGGTGGGGGCAGTCAGGGGAAGGGTGAAGGGAAGCATATTTATTCTTATCAAGGTGAAACGTGTAACCAATGAGAAGTACTTTGTCACTTCCAGCACAAGTCTATCGGACCAGAAATAAAACTTTGCATGTAGAACAAATCCCCATCTGCTCCACTACAAAAATATATATCATCCTGAACAATAAATGCTGCAGCAGTGCAATATTTTTGGGACCAATAAATACCATGTCATCATCTGATTAAAGTAGAAGAACAGTGAACCTGAGATTAACAAAACCAATTCTAGTTGGAGTGACCAAAGCTTTTCTTTTGCTACTCTGAAGAACTTGAGTCTCCTTTACTGAGGCGGCAGGTTGGCGCAGCGGTAGAGTTGCTGCATTACAGCGCTTACGGCGCCAGAGACCCGGGTTCGATCCCGACTACAGGTGCTGTCCGGCTGGAGTTTGTACATTCTCCCCGTGAACGCGTGGGCTTTCTCCGAGACCTACGGTTTCCCCCCACACTCCAAAGACCTACGTTAATTGGCTTGGTTTAAAAGCAAATTGTCCCCAGTGCGCGTAGTATAGTAATAATGTCCGGGGATCGCTGGTTGGTGTGGACTCGGTGAGCTAAAGGGCCTGTTTCCGCTATCTCTAAAATAAACAATATCAGATGCTTTCAAATCTTCATAAAGACCAAGAATGTCTGATATGTGAGTATTCCATCCTTTGACTTCTCTCCTCATTGCTAACCTCTTTCCCATGTAATCAGTCTCATCTCTCTGTTTATTGACAACGCTGCAACCAGCACAGTCTCAACATTTTACCTCAGTAATCCCAAGTGATAACATGTTTCACAGTTGCTGTTGTGTGAAAATTGAGCCTCCCTGCCAGATCTTCCTCACCTCACTGCTTCTGTCCCAATCTTGGGGTGTTCTTAATCTTCCCCTCCACATTGGTGCTATCCTATTAGTTATCAGCTTTTGAAACCTGGCAACGCTCCATCACTACTTACTGATTTATCACTTATTAATCATGTTGTTAGTCTTGTCATTTGCATTTCAATTGGACTCAAATAGTGCAAGGAAATGGATTAGTTTCCTTTGGCTCTGACAGTACTTACACTGCACGACTTTTCTCAACTACTGCAAACCACAGTTATGGAAATAAGTGACCTCACTGAATACTTAACTATTAAATTTCAAACCTACAAACTGAGAACAAGCTGGCTGACCTCCACACTATAATACCCCTTCTGAGATAGCTTCCTACCTGGGACCACATATTCATGGCATTTACCCTTTATTTATTTTAATCTTCTTAAGCAGCTTTTAGAGCAGAACCTCAGGACCTTCTCTCCATATTGATGTCCAGACGTCAGTTGTTCTGTTTGTTTCTATCTGCCTGAATTCTTTGTCCTTTAGCAAAAAAGTTCTGAAAATCGAAATCACAGCGGGCTTGAAAGAGATGTAAGGTTCAATAAAACAACTGAAATGAATAAAAGGAATCGGGAACTTCACTGTGAACTGACACGTCAAAACAATAGCTAAATAAGTTAGGGAAGAACAATTTTGAAGGCATCAGAACAATTTGGAAGCTTAATATTTATTTTTCAGTCCAGAAGGATGATAACACATGACAGTAGAGCTGGTGGAGCAGCTGTCTCACAGCTCTAGTGAGCCAGGTTCAATTCTGACCCAGGTTGCCGTCTGTGGGGAATGTTCTTCATGTGGGATTCCCCTGGATGCTCCAATATCCTCCCACATTCCAAAGAGGCCTATGTCAACAGGTTAAGTGGCCACTGTAAATTATCCTAAATTTTTATTAGTGATTGAATCTGGGAAGACCAAAACGTGACTGGAACAAATGGATAGCGTAGGATCAGTGTCAATGTACACTTGCTGGCCCCCTTGGACCTGCATCCATGACTGCAGATGCAGAGACAGCGAATGCATAACAGCTGTGCTAAATGATGGGGAGAGGACAATAGACAATAGACAATAAGTGCAGGAGTGGGCCATTCGGCCCTTCGAGCCAGCACCGCCATTTAATGTGATCATGGCTGATCATCCCCAATCAGTACCCCGTTCCTGCCTTTTCCCCATATCCCCTGACTCCGCTATTTTTAAGAGCCCTATCTAGCTCTCTCTTTAAAGCATCCGGGGAACCTGCCTCCACTGCCCTCTGAGGCAGAGAATTCAACAGACTCACAACTCTCTGTGAGTAAAAGTGTTTCCTCGTCTCCGTTCTAAATGGCTTACTCCTTATTCTTAAACTGTGGCCCCTGGTTCTGGACTCACCCAACATCGGGAACATGTTTCCTGCCTCTAGCGTGTCGAAACGCTTAACAATCTTATATATTTCAATGAGATCCACTCTCATCCTTCTAAACTCCAGAGTGTACAAGCCCAGCCGCTCCATTCTCTCAGCATATGACAGGTGTCACACCACTGGTGGGAAAGGCTTGTGTGGAATTAAAATGATGGAAGGAGTGATAAAGGAGGCACGGGAACCTTGCAAAGCATTTATAAAAAGTCAAGAAATAAATAGATGTAAGCATGCAGGCCGGGCTAGCTGAAGGTGTGGGGAAGCCCACAGTGTTAAATTAAAATAAATAGTCTTCATGTGCTGCCACTTTCAAAGTGCGAACACTCAGTCTCCTGGAATCGTAAGTTAGTCTGCCCCAGGTAAAACTTCAGTTGTACTCCAAGAGAGCAGAGGGCAGCCCATTCATGTTGTCAAGGCAGAAACGCTGAACCCAGGCAGTAACATAAGAGCACTACATGGAGGTTGTGAACAGATCGTGCTGATTTATTTGGGAACATTATATCCCTTCACTCCCAAAGTTCACATTTAACCAATACGCAATTACTGAAAGACTGCACCTTGACTTGCACCACCGCAGAGAGCTCACCAGATATAAAGAACGGGATTCTTCTCTTCCATCACTCTGCTCAAGCAGTTAATCAATACATCTCACTAGCAGAGGCAATCAGCACCGTTGATAGTGCGTGTTCTAGAAATAGACATTGGCCACACTCTTGTAAATAGTTTGTTAGACATGGTACTTCCATCAGAAATTACGCTGATAGCAATCTTTAATATAAACGAGAATCAGTCTTTAAAACAATACCTATTCACAAGTAATGTGTAGGGAGGAAGTGCAGATGCGAGCTTATACCGAGGATAGACACAAAGTGCTGGAGTAACTCAGCGGGTCAGGCAGCATCTCTGCAGATAAAGGATAGGTCGGCTCGGAACCCTGCTTGTTTCAGCTTGGAACCCTTCTTGTGCCTATTCATCAATTCAACCATTGATACTTTGAAAAGGATATTGAATGTGAGACATTCTGATTTTGCAGCATTGTAAATTATGCAGCCACAGCAAAAGATGAATGTTTGTGATACTTCGTCTTCAGTGAAACTATCGGGATAAGATCAAGAAATATATTAAGTGGCCATCTCCTGCACTGATGCACAACCAAAGACATATTAACATAGAACATAGGACAGCACAGCAGAAGAACAGGCCCTTCAGCCCAAAATGTCTGTGCTCTACATGGTGCCAAAACCATCTTTTCACAACCTGCACATAATCCATATCCCTCCATTCCCTGCACATCGATGTACCTATCCAAAAGTCTTTTAAATGCCTCTATCCTATGTACCTCAACCACCATCCCCAGCAGGTCGTTCCAGGCATTCACCACCCTTTGTGTGCAAAAGTTGTTTTACACATCTCCTTTCAACTTTGCACGACTCACCATGAAATTATTTGTATTTATAAAAAAACATAGAAAGGTAAGAAAGCATGAAACCAAAAAATAAGCATTCAGGGCATATGGTCCTGACCAATTTATAAATACAATCTGTTTCGTCATTGCATATAATTAATCTGATGAGAGGACCTTCTGAAATGTTCCCCATGTTGGGTGATTCCAGAACCAGGGTCCACAGTCTTAGAATAAAGGGGAGGTCATTTAAGACCTAAAAACGTTTTTATCCAGAGTGTTGTGAATTTATGGAATTCCCTGCCACAGAGGGCAGTGGAGGCCAAATCACTGGATGGATTTAAGAGAGAGTTGAATAGAGCTCTAGGGGCTAGTGGAGTCAAGGGATATGGGGAGAAGGCAGGCATGGGTTATTGATAGCGGACGATCAGCCATGATCACAATGAATGGCAGTGCTGGCTCGAAGGGCCGGGTGGCCTCCTCCTGCACCTATTTTCCATGTTTCTATGTTTCTATGTTTCTAAATAAATAATTAACCATTACTTGATATAATAAAGACTAATTATTTATCTCTGCTTGGACCAGCAACCATATTCCATTCCAGAGGCTAAACAAGGTATATCAGTGACGTACATAATTTCTGCTGGAGATAACACTGAAAATGCAATCTACAGTCTACAGAAGGATCTTGATTAGCTGGGCAAGTGGACTGAGGAAGGGTTAAAGGAGTTTAATTCGGATAAGTGTGAGGCGTTGCATTTTGAAAAGTTGAATCAGGGCACGATCTTCACAGCGAACGGTAAGGTCCCGGGGAGTGTTGTAGAGCAGAGGGATCAGGGATGTCACAGCTATACATAGTGGTAAAGATGAGACGTTGGCCTTCATCAGGGAATTGAGTATAAAAGTTGTACAAGGCATTGGTGAGGACACACCTGGACCTGTTCAGTTTGGTCAGCCTGCTATAAGAAATATAGCATTAAGCTGGAAAGAGTACAGAGATGATGTACCAGGATGTTGCTGGAACTCAGGGGCTTGAGCCATAAAGGAGGTTGGGCAGTCTGAGACTTTATTCCTTGGAGCGCAGGAAGCTGAGGGGTGATCTTTTAGAGGTATATAAAATCATGAGGGTAATAGATAGGAGAATGCCTATCAAGTTATATTTTAAAATGTTTTTTAAGTGAAATATTTCACTTAAAACACTTACATGTATATATGATATGTGTATATATATACACACACACACACACACACACACACACACACACACACACACACACACACACACACACACACACACACACACACACACACACACACATTATATATATACTAGACTAAGCAGGACCCGTTGGGTCCCATGTTCACACGGGAGGGCTGGTCCCCCAATGCAATATTCCACCTCTCCACCAATTCCAATATTGGTGGCCAGTGGGGGGGGGGGGGGGGGGGCTTTCTGGAGCGCTAGTATGGGTATTGTGAGCTTAAGGGACAGGTTTCTAGAGGGCTAGTATGGACATTGTGGGCTTAATGGATTCTTGGGGTGACACCTCAGTCACTCAAGCCTGATGTGCTGTCAGCTCACTCACGGCTGGTGGGCGAGCAATTGACTCACGGCTATTCCTTGAAATTCCATTTCAAGCAGGGTGCATGGCCACCAAATTCAAATGCAGTTTCCTACCATTCAAGCAGGGTGCAAGGCCACTAAATTCAAGTGCAGTTTCATACCATTTCAAGCAGGGTGAAACCACCATAAAACCGCACAAAACATCACATAAACACCACACTCACAGTTCAGTAGACATTCAGCGTGTTCAGTTGATTCACAGCTCAGACAGAGTCGTGACCTCTCCCTCCCCGATCTTGCAGAGACTGAGCCACACCCACACTTCTGGGTTTTATAATCCCTCCGCCCTCCCAATGGAAGGGGCATGGCCTTCATGGAGTGATTGATAGGAAAGAGATTCTCAACATTTTTTAAAACACTAATAACACTTTTATTTATCATTGATAGGAAGAATCCTCTGCACCTGATGAGCGGATGGGGACTGAGTAAGATGGCCAAAAATCACAGCCTTAAGTGGTAGTATTTTATGTAACATCAATATACAGTGCAAACTGGAAGTTGTGCTGTTACCACCACCAACAACCATTTGCAATGCAGCATTTCAAAGCAGTTCCCACCACCAACAACCATTTGCAGTGCAGCATTTCAAAGCAGTTACCACCGCCAACAATCATTTGCAGTGCAGCATTTCAAAGCAGTTACCACCGCCAACAACCATTTGCAGTGCAGCATTTCAAAGCAGTTACCACCGCCAACAACCATTTGCAGTGCAGCATTTCAAAGCCAGTTACCACCGCCAACAACCATTTGCAGTGCAGCATTTCAAATCAACCACATTTTCATTTTCAAACCACATTAAGGGCACTCACAGTTGAGTAGACATGTGTTCAGTGTTATTCTTGACCCTCTCGCTTCCTCCATCTTGCAGAGACTGAGTGAGGCACAACACTTTGGGTTTTATAGTCCCTCCACCCTCCCACCAACAGGGGCAGCAGAATGTCAACATTTTTAAACATGAATAATTATTTTATTTTTAATCAATGGGAAAAATCCTCTTGTCCTGCGCAGTTGAGGGGGACTGAGTAAGATGGCCAAATATCTTTTCAACAGCCGTTTCAGCATTTTCAAAAATCATGAAACAGAAAAACAGGAAGTGGTCAAGATCTTACGTTTAGTAATATATATATATATATATATATATATATATATATATATGGACTCACACACACACACACACACACACACACACACACACACATATACAGTGGCTTGCAAAAGTTTTCATACCCCTTGAACTTTTCCACATTTTGTCACATTACAACCACAAACGTAAATGTATTTTATTGGGATTTTATGTGATAGACCAACAAAAAGTGGCATATAATTGTGAAGTGGAAGGAAAATGATACATGGTTTTCAAATTTTATTAAAAATAAAAAACTGAAAAGTGTGGCGTGCAAAAGTATTCAGCCCCCTTTACTCTGATAACCCTAAATAAAATCCAGAGCAACCATTTGCCTTCAGAAGTCACCTAATTAGTAAATAGAGTCCACTTGTGTGTAATCTAATCTCAGTATAAATACAGCTGTTCTGTGAAGGCCTCAGAGGTTTGTTAGAGAACATTAGTGAACAAACAGCATCATGAAGCCCAAGGAACACACCAGACAGGTCAGGGATAAAGTTGTGGAGAAGTTTAAAGCAGGGTTAGGTTATAAAAAAATATCCCAAGCTTTGAACATCTCACGGAGCACTGTTCAATCCATCATCCAAAAATGGAAAGAGTATGGCACAAATGCAAACCTACCAAGACATGGCCGTCCACCTAAACTGACAGGCCGGGCAAGGAGAGCATTGATCAGAGAAGCAGCCAAGAGGCCCATGGTAACTCTGGAGGAGCTGCAGAGCTCCACAGCTCAGGTGGGAGAATCTGTCCACAAGACAACTATTAGTCGTGCACTCCACAAATCGGGCCTTTATGGAAGAGTGGCAAGAAGAAAGCCATTGTTGAAACAAAGCCATAAGAACTCCCGTTTGCAGTTTGCCACAAGCCATGCGGGGGACACAGCAAACATGTGGAGGAAGGTGCTCTGGTCTGAAGAGACCAAAATTGAAGTTTTTGGCATAAATGCAAAACGCTATGTGTGGTGGAAAACTAACACTGCACATCACCCTGAACACACCATCCCCACTGTGAAACATGGTGGTGGCAGCATCATGCTGTGGGGATGCTTTTCTTCAGCAGGGACAGGGAAGCTGGTCAGAGTTGATGGGAAGATGGATGGAGCCAAATACAGGGCAATCTTGGATGAAAACCTGTTAGAGTCTGCAAAAGACTTGAGACTGGGGCGAGGTTCACCTTCCAGCTGGACAACGACCCTAACATACAGCCAGAGCTTCAATGGAATGGTTTAGATCAAAGCATATTTATGTGTTAGAATGGCCCAGTCAAAGTCCAGACCTAAATCCAATTGAGAATCTCTGGCAAGACTTGAAAATTGCTGTTCACAGACACTCTCCATCCAATCTGACTGAGCTCGAGCTATTTTGCAAAGAAGAATGTGCAAAACTTTCAGTCTCTAGATGTGCAAAGCTGGTAGAGACATACCTCAAAAGACTTGCAGCTGTAATTGCAGCGAAAGGTGGTTCTACAAAGTATTGACAGGGGAGCTGAATACTTTTGCATGCCACACTTTTCAGTTTTTAATTTTTAATAAAATTTGGAAACCAGGTATCATTTTCCTTCCACTTCACAATTATGCACCACTTTGTGTTGGTCTATCACATAAAATCCCAATAAAATACATTTACTTTTGTGGTTGTAACGTGACAAAATGTGAAAACGTTCACTTTTGCAAGCCACTCCTTCTCCTTACTGAGGTATATTGGGCTAAATTTGGTTTGTCCCATACGGGATTGCCCTTGTCCCGTATTTGACTGCTACTACTCGGGTCGACGGGACTGTTGGGTCGGGTCGGAGCGCCACGTCCGGCCTCGCCTCACCCGTCCCGACGTAGTGGAGCCCATGGTGTGCAGCAGCAGCGCCTCGCCCGTGGCCCTGTCGGTCAGCAGCCCGGCCAGCTGTCCGACCTTCGGACTTTTGTTTACCGCCGACACCATTACCCTTCCTTCTCATGGCTGTTCATCGGTTCATGAGTTGAATGAGGTGCCGTACTTTGCACGCGACGTCACGCTGGCCAAAATCCTCAGCTGGCCCGCCGGCTGGGCTTTGTATGCAGACCAGCACCCCGGCCAACTCATCATTCACCCAGACACGGCTGAGTCGGTCAACGAATTGCCTTTGGGAATTTGTCTCTTATCTTGACCTTTTATTTCCTTATTTGGGAGTGAGAAAGTTGGCAACCTTACCCCTCAGCTTCCTGCGCTCCAACGAATAAAGCCTTAGCCTGCCCTGTGGTTCAGGTCTTTAAATCCCAGCAGCATCCTGGTACATATATTTGGTCGGCACGGACTGGAAGGGCCGAGAGGGCCTGTTTCCGTGCTGTAATTGTTATATGGTTATATGGTTATGTATAGAAACAAGTTATATTTGCTTAATGTGTTTTAAGTGAAATTATTTATATATATTTATATATATATATATATATATATATATATATATATTTACACACTTGAATTTAATTTAAAACACATTTAACAAATATAACTTGATTTTCAAAGAAAACACAAAATACAGTAAAAAAAAAGAAACACACAAGTTATTTTCATTTTCTTTTTTAATACAGGTCAACATGAATATAAAATTATATATATACATGTAAATAAATAAAATTCTTAGCTTTTGTATTTAAATAGCTGTTAGTTGCTTCTAAATGCCTCGGTTCAACAAAGATAATGTGAAACAGTGTAAAGGCCTTTTGTCAGTAGGAGCTACCAGAAAGACAGCTCCTAGCTGGGGATTTAGCTCACTAATCATTGCTCACAGCCCTCTTTGCCACGCAGAAGAATCACGACAGAAGCACCTGTAAAAACCTGGGAGCTTTGCAGTCATTAAAACTTGTTGTAACTGTGGGTCAAGGACAGTGAACAAGAGCAATATCCTGTCAAACACTAGCACATGAGGAACATAATCTGCAGCGTTATCTGGAAATTAGAGGATAGACCACAATAGGCTGGGCTTTTCAAATTAGATCGCTTGTTGATCGGAGAAGATCACAAATTATTTAATCAGCACTCTACAAATGTTCAATGATCCTGAAGTGAAACTACTCAGAGCTTTGAGAACAGCATGAAATGCAGCTCTGCTAATTACTTGTTACTGCTTTAATGATTGTGGTAACACTTCATTTTCTAAAAGAGGGTGTTATTACTGAGCAAAATGCAGCTTTTGGGACTCGAATTTCCTACGATGTTTGAAATCCATTGTGTCTGTCAGCCGGGATCCCTACCCTTGGACAAATGATAGTGTGTTCAGTGTCTCCAGCTGGTTTGGGTTTGCATTAAACTTCGAAAAACACTTTAGCCCATCGCCATTCATTACCTTTTCACAATCTACATGTAGATGTTTTCTCTCTGCTTGTTCTTGATCCTGTGAAATAGCAGCAAGATTTGGTGAGGTGTGTTCACACTAGAGGCTTCATGATAATGAAAAGATTCTGAAAATCAGGGTGCAAATGCAAGAAAACAGGCATAGGATTGAATACAAGGAACTGTAGATGCTGGTGTAGAGAAACAAGGACACAAGGCGCTGGAGTAATCCAACAGGTCAAGCAGCATCCCTGCTGAACGTGAATAGGTGATGTTTCAGGTTGGGACCCAGACTAAAAACTAAGACTTTGTACATTCTCCCCGTGACCGTTTGGGTTTTCTCTGAGATCTTCGGTGTCCTCCCACACTACATACAGGTTTGTAGGTTAATTGGCTTGGTATAAGTGTAAATTGTCCCTAGTGCATGTAGGATAGTGTTCATGTGATGGGATCGCTGGTCGGTGTGGACTTGGTGGGCCAAAGGGCCTGTTTCCACGCTGTATCTCTAGACTAAACTAAACTAAACTAAACTAAACACGGACAGTGGCTAGTCCTGGACACAGAGCTGCCGATGATAACAGGCTGCATCAGATTTTCTAGGCCAACAGATAGAGATTGATGGAGGGACAGAATAACACCAGCTTGGGCCATGGAAACTAGGTGCCTTCCTACTCACAGTAAGGGGAGGAGGCCAGTAATCAACAGTGACCCAACATTTAGGATGGGCGAGGAGAGGACGCCGGCTGCTGGTCGACCAAGGGAGGGACGATGGCTGGAGGCCCACAGCAGCATGAGGCTTGTCAGAATCAGGCAACACTCATAACACTGGTGCGTGGACTGGACTTGGGGAATGGCGGCAAAACATGGTGCCACTTGCATGCGGGCACACTACACTATTTCTGCACGATTGCTAATCAGGGGTGGTATGGTGATACTCTACTCAGCTGTTTGTAAGGAAAGAATGTGCGTTTGCACTTTGCACATGTGACAATAAAGCACCATTCAACCATTGATTAAGAATAAGGGGTAGGCCATTTAGGAGTGAGATGAGGAAAACCGTTTTCACCCAGAGAGGTGTGAATCTGTGGAATTCTCTGCCACAGAAGGCAGTGGAGGCCAATTCACTGGATGTATTCAAGAGAGTTGGATATAGCTCTTAGGCCAATGGAATCAGGAGATATGGGGAGAAAACAGGAACAGGGTACTGATTCTGGATTATCAGACATGATTATATTGAATGGCAGTGCTGGCTCGTAGGGCCGAATGGCTTACTCCTGCACCTATTATCTATGTCTATGTTACTATGTTTGATAACCAAAGGAATATCAATTCAGCTGACACTCCCATGAATAGTGAGGTGTGTACCTTTTGCCATGGCTAGAGGACTGCAACTGCCTCTGAGCACCACCGTTCAGGGAAGGTGCAGAGGAGTTTTACCAAAATGACAATATTCATGTTTTCCAGTGAGTTTCCAGTCTGTGAATTTAATTCTGCATCCCACTTGCACGCACACACCTCTCTCTCTCTATAAGCTCAATCATTATTCCAGCAAAGCTCAATGTAAGCTTGAGGAACTGCATCTCATTTTCCTAAAAAGCACGTTCAACAATGGCAGGGTACACAAAAAGCTGGAGAAACTCAGCGGGTGCAGCAGCATCTAAGGAGCGAAGGAGATAGGCGACGTTTCGGTCGAGACCCTTCTTCAGACTGGTCAGGGATCAGGGAAACGAGAGATATAGACGGTGATGTGGAGAGATCAGGAACAATGAATGAAAGATATGCAAAAAAGTATCGATGATAAAGGGAACAAGCCATTGTAAGCTGTTTGTGGTGTGAAAATGAGAAGCTGGTGCGACTGGGGTGGGGGAGGGGGATAGAGATAGAGGGAATGCCAGGGCCCGAGGGCTGAGGGAGAGGTGGGAAGGGGAGGAGACAGCAAGGGTTAACAGAATTGAGAAAATTCAATGTTCAAGCCCAAAGGATGCAGACAAGCGGAATATGAGGTGCTGTTCCTCCAGCTTGCGGTGTTGCTCACTCTGGCCGTGGAGGAGGCCCAGGACTGAGAGGTCGGATGTGGAATGGGAGGGGGAGTTGAAGTGCTGAGCCACCGGGAGGTCGGGTTGGTTATTGCGGACCGAGCGGAGGTGTTCGGCGAAGCGATCGCCAAGCCTCCGCTTGGTCTCACCGATATAGATCATCTGGCATCTGGAGCAGCGGATGCAGTAGATGAGGTTGGAGGAGGTGCAGGTGAACCTCTGTCGGACCTGGAAGGACTGCTTGGGTCCCTGAAAGGAGTGGAGGGGGGAGGTGAAGGGACAAGTGTAGCATTTCAACAATGGCAGTTAACTACCCATTCCAGCCGCATATCTCCAGGATTCAGTTCTCCCCTCTCCACTTCTAGTTTAATTCCTCCTTCAGCCAACACTTTTGTTATTCATTTATTCTTATTACCCTCTCCCAGCCAGCACCACCAGCGCCTGTTTAACTCAGCATCTCCCCACTCTGTCCCGAACCTCTCCATATTCCCTACATGTTGCACTTCTATTTGTCATGCATGACTTATCCATTCAAAATGACCTTTCACAGAGAGTGAAGAAATTAGATTTCCCTCCATTGAGCACAGTTGCATAAGGCTACAGAAAGCAATTAGTTTACATAATGTGTGGATTTGATTAACTAACTTATTTGAATCTGCCTCCTCCAGGTTTCAATGTAATCTTCAATCGCTGGTTAGATAGTGTTACGGGGGAAGCTGGGTTGTGGGAGTATCTTGGACATTTCCTCCATACAGCTGGAATAGGTACAATGTGCCAATATTTCTCCGTTTGTGCCATTAGATTATTTGAATCTACTGTTCACTCTACAAAGCGTACAACTTCTTTGTGCAAAATACCACAAAATGTTCAATTTTTTAGGACTCAAATCCTTACCAGATTAAGCCTACATTTTGGAAAATCTGTCTAAAGATCAAGCACTTAGTTTCATTTTCAGTGGAATCAACATTACATTAACACACTGTCCTTTCATCTCCGGAGGGGTTTGAATACATTCCAGATCGTTGGGATGAAAGGCTTCTCATTCTGCTTGCTGTAAAGATCATATGAACCATTAATTTACATGCTCACAGCTCTGTTCATGGGAAATAATGGTTCACAGTTGAGAATTAGTTGGCAGTCACTCAAAGTCCATCAAGATAACAGTCATGGGAACTAGAAAATACTCAATGTTATTGCTTTGTTGCTGAGACTATACTGCATGGAGACAGGCCTTTCGGCCCATCTCATCCATGCTGACCAAGTTGCCTAACTGAACTTGTCCAACATCCCTGTGCCTGGCCCATGTTCATCCAATCCTTTCCGATCTATGTGAATGTGTCTATGTGTATTTTAAATGCCATAATTGCCACTTCCTCCGGGAGCTCATTCCATCTACCCACTGCACCTATATTGTGAAAAAGTTGTCTTGTAGATCCCTTTTAAATCATTCCCCTCTCACCTTAAACCTGTGCATTCTAGTATTAGACTCCCCTATCATTATACACAATAGACAATAGATAATAGGTGCAGGAGTGTTCGACATGAGAATTAAGGGACAGAGGTTTCGGGGTAACGTGAGGGGGAACTTCTTTACTCAGAGGGTGGTGGATGTGTGGAATCAGCTTCCAGCAGAAGTGGTGGAGGCAGGATCGATTTTAACATTTAAGAGTAAAGTGGATAGGTATATGGACGTGAAGGGAATGGAGGGGTATGGTCTGAGTGCAGGTAGATGGGACTAGGGGAAAACAAATGGTCGGCACGGACTGGAAGGGCCGAGAGGGCCTGTTTCCGTGCTGTAATTGTTATATGGTTATATGGTTGTTATATGGAGTAGGCCATTTGGCCCTTCGAGCCAGCACTGCCATTCAATGTGATCATGACTGATCATCCCCAATCAGTACCCCGTTCCTGCCTTCTCCCCATATCCCCTGACCCCGCTATTTTTAAGAGCCCTATCTAGCTCTCTCTTGAAAACATCCAGAGAACCTGCTTCCACCGCCCTCTGAGGCAGAGAATTCCACAGACTCACCACGCTCTGTGGGAGATCATGGGGGAAAGATTGTGGTTGTTTACCTTGCCTATGTCCCTAAGATAGATACAAAATGCTGGAGTTAATCAGTGGTCAGGCAGCATCTTTGGAGAAAAGGAACAAGTGACGTTTTGTGTCAAGACCCCTTTTTAGAATCTTTGTCTCTCATGATTTTATTAACCTTGATAAGGTCATAGAAGACCTCAGCCTCCTGCACTTCAGGAAGAAAAAAATCCCAGCCTATCTAGCTTCAGAATAAAGAAAATAACTGAGTTATTATATACATGAATAGGAAATGGCTGTATTTGACAAAAAGATTGTCTTCAAAGGCAACTTACTCTTATAGTGAATGCTCCATTATAGGCTGATAACATTCAATGGAAAGTGAAAGGCTTTGAAGATAGCCTGGATTTTGCAGTCGTAAGCATAATACAACTATCAGTCTAAGTCATCATAGGTTGAGGAAGTTGTCAGCAGTGTTGCAAAGCCCTGGCATAGCAAGTTTAACATGGAAATCCCAGAGCTATTGTCAATGACTCTGCAGGCTGCTCGATTTACTGCTGCTTTCACTGCAATCAAGGGAGATCACTTGCACTGACGTGAATGCAACCTATTTATGAATGAGTCCTGCTATAAAATATCCAGCATTTTTACACAATGTTTAACTTAGCTTTTAATGGTGTACTAATCCAATAATAATAAACTATCTGGCCCCAAAAACCCATCCAGAGTCTGTGTGCTGCAATTCCTTCAATTTATTATCACTAAGTGAACGGGCCATTTTACTAGGGTACTTTTTATGATTCTTCAGTTTCTGCTTCAGTCTCTCGATCGTTATTTAATACTCTATAGTATTTAAATTATTCATAAATATTGGTGCTTTTTTGTTTTCTGGTCAACTGCGCGGGAATTCGTAAATGTGATCGGCTCTTTAGCCAGTTTAATTAAATCATAGCTGCCGGTGCCCGGGATCCCGTGGAATTGATGCCCATAGCAGCGTTCCCTGGAAAAAGAGGAGCTGTCACTTCCCTTTCTTCAACATCTTTCGTCAGTTTAAGGAGTGAGAGTTTTTGCTTCCTTGCAGATTATAAATTCAATGGCAACACATCGAGTCAGGTGCAGACGCAATGAACTGCAGATGCTGGTTTACAAAAGAAGACACAACGAGCTGTTGTAGCTCAGAGGTAAGGCAGCATCTCAGGAGAACGTTTTGGGTCAGAACCCTTCTTCAGACTTGGAGGTAAACAAATAGCTGTCCGAATAAGGAGGAAAAGGACTGATGGGCGAACAACTAATGGAAGTGGACAAGAGGACTGTGCGCTTGTTAGATCTTGTGTTGTCTCTGGCTGACCTGATACTCTGTCAGCAATGTCATGTCATCATTGATACAATGTCATCATTGTCCCTCAAGGGATTGGATCTTGTTCCTACTGCCAACAGATCTGATCAACATCACCAGAGATCAAGCATTTAAACTGTAAAATGTCCACCATTCCTGTTCATGCCTTGGTAAACACAGATGTCCAAGACTTCATGAGAGGCTTAAAGTGACACATCTGTCAATTCAATCCATTGCTGGACTGCAGGTGGAGAATTGCCCCTCAATTCATGTGCCAAATTGAAGAGCCCAGTGATATTAATGGGGATTTTAGGGCAAACATTCAGAAGATAAAGAGATACGTACGTTACTATTTTAAAACTCAAGCCTCCCGATTCAAAACTATCAGCATTCCTTTAAATAATTAAAAACATAAATACTATTTATTAAAATATATTAAAAAAATACTGTCAAACAGAAACATTAAAATTGAGCATTGTAAGTAAAAATCACGTAGAACCTGCCTCTTTTACCTCATCTCCTGGTTTGTAATTGCCATCTCAAGCGATGGTGATATGGCTGAGGGGCCTGGTCTGGCTGGTGAAACATTGCAGAAGCAGATTCACCACTATAATCCTTGAGAATCCCAGTGTGATCGGCCTCCGCCTGTGGATGTCTCGTCGTGTGCAGTGACAGGTGAGTATCTGTTGTCTGCTCATCCACAATGCCAGGGCTCCCAAAGTCCGCGATGCGTTTACATGTGACCTACCAAATGCCGCAATCTCCCAATGGAACTAGGGAGGCCGTTAGTTTTAATGAGAGTTCTGTGTTAGCTTCGGTGAGGACACATTTACTGAGATGACAATGTTTAGTAGATCCAACATGATTAAACCCTGCATAGGTTTCAATACTTTAACAAGATCGCTCTCTAACAAGAAACAAACACAAGAAAGACAACACGGCACCTGCCAAGTCTTCAGTTTTGTGATGTACTGTTTAAGCTTTCAACTTGTCCAATATTTTCACGCAGTAAGTCAATTTTGCAGAGGTTTGCCTACAGAATGACAAGGGAATGCAGGAATACACTATTCCGCTCTTCATACTTGCTCCACCATTCAATTAGATAATAGAAGATTATTTATCTTGGCGGCAATTTCCTTCACTAAACCCATAACTTGTCAATTCCCTTAGTATCTAAAAATATACCAATCTCTGGATTGAATATATTCAGTGACTGAGGAGTGGCAAATGAAAATCAGAGGTCATGCAAAAAATAATAGTGGACTAAACAAAACCGTGAAAAGCTAGTCAAATATTTGCGACCATAAAATTACTTTTGCTATCAAGATTGTGGTTTTTTTTTACGTCCCTGCATTGTTCCTGGATGATGTACTGCAGTGGAAGTATTCACAGAATACAATATTCACCACGACCTTGCCTGGGATGGAGCGTTTTAGTTCTGTGGAGAAATTGGATAGGCTACGTTTGTTATCCTTGGAGTGGGGAAGGCTGGGGGAAACCTGACAGAGATGTGGAAAATCTTTAGGACTGCAAATAGGGTAGAAAAGTACTAAACCCTTCTCAATTGTGGAAGTGTTCGTAAGCAGGGGACACAGACTTAACATGATGAGGAAGAGGTTGAGAGCTTATATAAATAACTTTTTCATCCAGAGAGTAGCTGAAGTTTGGACTACATTGCTTGAAAGAGTGGTGAGGGCAAAAAGACTCTGCACCTTTAAGGAGGATTTAGACAAGTATTTGAATCATCAAAGACTAGGAGAGTTGGACAAAGTAAATAGGATTTATGCAGAAGCATATCGGGAACGAAGGAGATTACAAAAATTGGTCAACTCTGCCTGGTCCATCAGAGGTACTGACCTCCCCACAGTCGGCAGAATGGGCTGAAGGACACATCAGGACACATGTTGTGGGATTCTATGATCCCTTCAGATATAGTGGTCATAACAGTGCTATCCTTACATTCAGAAAATATAATGCATGTGCACAATCCGCACAGATGGAAAGCCCTCATCTATCAGTCATGATTACCATGACAAATGTCAACTAGAAAACAGCGTCAGTCTCCATTCTCCATGAATGCTGAGAGCAGGGTCTAAACGTGGCACAATGACAGAGGCAGGGCTGGCTTGACCAAGCCAAGGTATTCTCTCAAGTTCATGGAGGCATATAGCTTGCAAACAGGCCTTATGATCAATCTAGTCCACACTTACCATCAAGCCATATTGACGTTGACTCCCCCGACTGACCGGTAATGCCCCACAGATCATTGCATAAGTCACATGTTACACAAGTCGGAAGTGGAAGTGCAACTGCGCATGGGTAGATTTACTATTGTACTGCTATATGAGGCCATGTGGGAGCTCCGACACAGACCACATGGAAGCATCCATGAGAAAAACAGACTAGCTTGCGGAAACGGTTGCAAACGCACTGCTACTGAGATGCACAGCTCGGAAATAAACTGTGATTACCTAAGTACAAGTTTATGCAAGTCGCATATTACATAAGTCGGGGAGTACACTAATCCTACACGTCCAATATTATTCTCCCCACATTCCCATCAAACACAGTAGGAGCAATTCACAGTGACCAATTAGGCTCCATACCAGCAGTTCCTTGAGACGTTTGAACAAACCAGACTGCCTGGAGGAAATACATGTGGTCGCAGGAAGACTGTGTAACCTCCACACACACAGCACCGGAGGTCAGGACTGAGCCTGCATCACTTTACTTGTGAGGAAGCAGCTGCACTAGCTGTGCTACTGAGCTGTCCATGGTGCTGACAAGCTCCAGCCTCTGGAGGAAACATTCACCGAAAGGAAGATCATATCACATGAACATCACAGCACAGATCCAAAGAATCAATGTCAAATTAACATTTTCTAAACTCTCAAAATTTCCCCAT
The DNA here is from genome assembly GCA_035221665.1 of Okamejei kenojei. Taxonomy (NCBI): domain Eukaryota; kingdom Metazoa; phylum Chordata; class Chondrichthyes; order Rajiformes; family Rajidae; genus Okamejei; species Okamejei kenojei. The sequence continues at coordinate 22,633,318 of CM069159.1, forward strand.
TGCCCTATCTTACGTGCAAGCTGCAATCAAATCCAATCCAGAGCAAATGAAATCAATATATCTAAAAAGGATACACAGTGTCAGAGTAACTCAACAGGTCAGGCAGCAAATCTGAAGAACATGGATAGGTGATGTTTCGGGTAGGGACCTTTTTTCAGACAGAGTCTGGAGGAGGGTCCCGACCCAAACCTTCACCAATGCATGTTCTCCAGAGATGCTGCCTGACCCACAGAGTTACTCCAGCACTTTGTGTCTTGTTTTTTGTAAAATAGCATCTGCAGTTCCTTGTGTCTTCAAATAAATATAGCTGCCTGCTGTCACCATAATGATCCTTAAGTGAAATGAACTCAAACCACTGAATTCAGTGTCCAAGTGGGTGTGACTGCATGGCATAATTACTATATTTTGTCACTAGTTGCCAGTCTTTAGAGCAGTTTGAAGAAATAGAAAAGTCTTCCCAATGCAACAGGAAAGAAAAAGGTTAAGGAATATTCTTTGGGTACAATGAGACAGGAATGAAACATTGAAAGTTGAACCTTGCAGTTGAGACAGTGTTTAAAGCAGTAGATATTCCATGTTGTACATCAGCATTCTTCATATAGTTGATCTGTAATATACTATACCAAAAAACACTCTAGAGATCCTCAAAATAAAAGTTGACCTCTTTAGCTGAATGCAAACTTATAGATCCCTTAGGATTTTCTACACGCTACCTTCGAGCAATTTTAAACTGAGATATTACAAATCTTCAAAATTCCCACAAGAACGTTAAGTCCACAATTTGCCTTCCTCTGGGACTCTGCTACCATCACAGTATTGGTAACAAATTCAAGCTATTATAACACTGGCCACCTTCCAATGCTCTACATCAGAGTGACAGATTACTGGGAAGTTATGGACAAAGTGTACAAAATCATGACAGGAATAGATTGGGTAAATGCATAGAGGACATAGGTTTAAGGTGTGGGGGGGGAGATTTATTAGGAACCCGAGGGGTTGGGTGTATGGAACGAGCTGCCGGAGGAGGTAGTTGAGGCAGGTACTATCGCAATTGTTAGGGGAACATTTAGACAAATACATGGATATGGCAGTTTTAGAGGAATATGGGCCAAACACAGGCAGGTGGGATTAGTGTAGATGGGACATGTTGGTCAGTGTTAGCAAGTTGGGCTGAAGGGCTGTTTCCATGCTGTAAGATTTGATGTCACTAAAACCTTGTTGAAAAATCATGTTGAACTCTGTGGAGTCTTTTCCCATAAATCCAAAGAATTTGTTGATTTTGCCTCATGTATACAAACATGAAAGTTATGAACTTGCAGAGAGAAGCCACTCACTGAATTTGTTGCCAAGTTCCATGGGTGGGCCCTGGACCCTGGATACAATCATACGCCTGAGTGCAAACCTTTCACAAGATTCCCAACAGATCCTGTGTCAGGCGAGAGTCTGAGAATCCATTCACCAATTAATATTCTTCTAATATACAAGAGAAATCTCGGGCAAGGTAAGTTATATTTTGATTGAACAGTTGCATATCAGATAAGGTTCTTAATTATTAAAATACTTTACAATATTTTCTGTTTACTTTAAAAAAAAATTGCAATTACTTTAGTTTTTTGATTATTTCTGCTTTAATAGTTTCGTATTCTGAGGGACTTTCAGACGCTTTAAAGATCCCTGACACCTTTTGAAAGAGGACAAAATGAAGTGTGATGCATCATGACCAATTGAAAGCACAGTTCCAGTGTTCCGAGTTCAATCTTGATCTCTGAAATTTCCAAGTTCTCCCTGCACCTATGTGAGTTCCTTCCAGATGCCCCAATTCACTTCCACATGCCAATGACATGCTTGCTAGTAGGTTAATAGCCCACTGTGGGGTTATGGAAGCACTCTGAGACTGGCATTGACTTAATGGACCAAAATCGTGTCTTTCATGTCATGAGAAAAATTAGAAATTTCTCTCTGCAAATTGGTCTGGTGCCGAGATTTCTTCCCTGTTGGTATATGTGCTGATGAAGCAACAATCTATGCCATGCCTCTTGATTTGTGTCCTCGTTTTGGTAATCAAATATTCAATTGATCGCATTCAATTAACTGTGAAAATCAGTATCTATCATCATGAAGTGTGGTATGACTCCTTGCTGCTGTTACTTTCTTGTATGTGAAAAATCTATTCAATTACTTAAAGTATCAATAAGACGAAGAATGCTATAAACCATGTTTTACTTTCCCTTTAACGGAGCATATTTGGTGTAAATAAATTGGACTTCCCGTCTGCAGAACTAGTCAATGCACATTCACATTTATTATGGTTCTGGAATGAAGTTAGAAACTTGATGATCAGGATCCGCATCTGATCTGATTCAATGTGTGTAGATTTTTGGTTGGCTGACTGTGATTATCTGCGGAGCCAAGGAGAGTCAAGAGTCTGATATAAGATATCAGGATTGATTCCTCATCTCTGCAGTCTAACCACAAACTGCACATTTAGGGACAATCAGTCAACCACGTCTGCTCCAGGCAGTGCATACTCTATTAGGCATTAACATAACCTGCTGAAGGTTTCCAGTAACATCTCTTTTTGTTGCACATCATAGAATAATTTATAGTTAGAGTTTCATCAAAATCTGGACTATATTACATCACAGCATAAAAAACTCATAAGAGCCAGAAAATATGATGAAAAAGAGAAATGTTAAAACCTGACAGGATGTCAATGAGATCCTGATAACTCTTTGACAGGCCGTATTTTCTCAATACACGGAATATGAACTGATCACACCTCCAGGTTCAATTGAGCAGACTTCAGCAGAAGTTAATCTATATGACACTAGTTCTGAATTAACTGTACCTTTCTTTGATTCTTTCAGTAATAGCTTAGAAATTTAAAAAAAAAAGTTAACCAGACTGTTTAATAAATACCAATTGTCCATGTAAAAGATAGTTGGTTCACTGTTGCTAGGATAAAGGTGAAAATGTTAGGAACACTGATAAAAGCTGCGGCAAAGAGACAGATTTCAAGGAGCAAGGTGAAGGTCAAGGATAAAGGTTGAGGATTGGGATAGGAAACTAATTTCGGACTCGATATGTATAGTGCATTGTAACATTAATGAAAGTCAATGAGTCAACAAGGAACAACTCAAATGCCATGCCTGAAAATTGGCATTGAATTTGCACTGATCCTGGCTCTTGAATATTATAAATAACTTCAGATCGCAAACTATCTGTGACAAACACTTGCATTTGTCATCTATGATATAGAGGTCAGCCAGAACATTTGAATCCAACAAACCAAACAGTAGGTTGTAAATTAGCTTGATTAGCTTAGGTGATGAGATTAAAAATAACATCAGATGATTAACTTCTTGTTGGATTTCCTCATTTTTTAAAATCTGTCCCTCATTTACCTATAGAGTAGAGAAGTGTCTTCTGTCCAACGACAAACTGGGAGAACAGGAAATTGGCTGATAGGACCATTCGGCCCATCAAGTATACACCACCATTAAATCATAGCTGATCTATCTTTCCCTCTCAAGCCAAATCTCCTGCCTTCTCCCTGTGACCCCTGACACCTGTACCAAACCTTCTCTGGACCATTTCCAGCACCAACACATCCTTCCTTAGATACGGAACACAAAATTGATCACAATACTTCAACTGTGGTCTGACCAATGCCTTATAAAGAAAGCCTCAGCATTACATCCCTGTTCCTTACATGCATTGAATATCCAGGCTCCTTATCAATGTAATAATAGAACAAAATTCGCAGCATTGTACTGCTGTCAATTGTATTGTAAAATCCTAACAAGTGCTGTGCAACACGTTGTTTCGATTCATTTACCTTAATTAGTTGTAAACCAGTGGGTTGTGTTTTGCTTTTGGTGCTTGTGTTTCCCAGGTTTCTTGCCTGGCAGGGGAGATCATTTGAATGAGTTTCTGGGATAATGAGATCCTTGTTGTTTTTGTGCCATTAAACCTCTTCAATTGAAATAACTATCATCGAGTGAGGAACAATTCATACCTATAAGCCAACTCCTGAGCCCATTTCTATCAAGTCATTTTCACAAGGGAGTTCAAGTCCAAAATGCAAAGCTGGCACAAAAGCCGATAATAGGAAACAGAAAATAGCTGATCAGGTTCAAAGTTTGCAAGAGAAAGGGAGAAACTTTTTGGTGAAAGAATTTGCCCCTGGTGCTGGATTTGTGAAAAAAAAAGGTGTGTGCACATCTGTATATTATGTGCCACAGAGTCAACGGAGGCAATTGAGTTGGAAATTAGTCTAAACATCGGCCGCTCCTCCTGTCTGTATGGTAGAGAAGCTGTTGAGTGGTTGCATCACAGCCTGGTTTGCAACACAAATGCCCCAAAAAAAGATTATAAAGTGTGGTGGGCAATTACCGGTCCATCACAGATACTGACATCTCTTTCATCAAAGGGATCTCTCAGAGGCATCGCCTTAAAATGGGAGCCAGCATCATCAAAGACCCACACCACCCTGGCCACACTCAATAATTCAATGATATCTAGGTACAGTGAAATGGCTTGTTTTGCATACAACCTGGTAATATCATACAGCAGAACTCACCGAGGGAGTACACAAGAGTCACCACGTTTCTGGCACCGACAAAGTCACAAACAGCTCATTGAACAGTTTTATCTTCTGCTCACAGCGGCAAACCAGGCCTGCTGTCACACACACGGCAGCAGGCGGCCCCCTGCACTCCTACCATTGGGATGAATGTTTAGGAGTCTGTAAACAATGGCCATTACTGCAGGTTCAAGAAATACTTTTTCCTAACATCCGTCAGACTCTTGAACACCACATGGCACTAACCTCAATTACGAACTATGGACTATCTTTGGTTGCACTCAGGGCACTTTTTTTGGACTCAGGGTATTTTGCACTAGTCCTGAGGTTACTAATAAATTTAATTTTGTTTCTTATCTAATATCTGTGTGCATTGTGTTTATAGGCCTATAATGCTGCTGCAAGTAAGAATTTAATTATTCCGTTGTTGGTACAGATGACAATTAAACAGTCTTGACTTAGTATTAATGACAAAAAATATATTTCTCCCTGCTTTATTTTGGCAAAGATTCATCTGCCATGGCCTTCAACTTTCTATCCAAATATCCACTGCCAAGAGTAATCCCACTTTGATTTCCGTTCTAACAACTGTGTGCATTTGATAAATCAATCTATAGATTCTCCATTGACTTAGTCATTAAAATCAAAGGATATACATTTTATCTACGTGTTGGGGAGGTGGCTTTTTAATAAGTCCATTCACAGTTGTACTGTACCGCTTGATCTCAAATGGGTTTGACTTGGTGTCAATGACAAAGGAAAACTAAAACTCTCTCTGGCTTGTGCTTACTTGAAGAAAAGGTCTAAATGAAGGATGAACATGGACACGCTGCAGAAGTGACAGCGGGCGACCATCCCACCTGACAGGTTTAATTCAGATCTTTTTGACTTGCTAATACTCTGACTTAACTGTATCTTCGTTCAAGATGTGAAGTTAGGGAAGAAATTGCAGATGCCCCAAGATACTTGCATCAACCTTAGCTATGGACGAGGTACTGGAAAATTGGAGGGTTTTTGATGTTGTGTCTTTATTTAAGAAGGTCGTCAAACATAAGCCAGTGTGAGCCAAAAATCAGCGGTGGGAAAGTTAGTTTAGTTTAGAGATACAGCGTGGAAACAAGCCCATCGGCCCACCAAGTCTGCGCCGACCAACAATCATCCATACACCGGTTTTATCCTGCACACTAGGGACAATTTACCCAAGCCAATTAACCTACACACCTGCATGTATTTGGAATGTGGGAGGAAACCGGAGCACCTGGAGAAAACCCACGCTGTCACAGGGAGAATGTGCAAACTCCGCCAGACAACTCCTACAGTCAGGATACCGGAGTGGATTCCAAAGGACAGCATCTACTTGCCTTTGGAAAGGGAAGGACTGATTAGGGATAATCGGTGTGACGTTGAGCAGGAAAATCAGAACAACTTTGAAAAGATGTCAGATTAAGTAAACAATGTGACATTCTCATTTGATGCATGTATTTGCATGACTTCATCTGCAAACCAATTTAACTTTATTGTCATTTTGTGTTGGAATTTTGTTCCACTGTCACATTGTCTTTTTATATGTCTCATAAAGCATGTTTCAGAAGTGTGACTAAAAATAAGGCTTTTTTATTCATTTGTAGGTGAGACAGTAATATTCATGTCTAAATTAGAGTTAGACGTGGAAAAGACGTTTCCAGTAATGGGAGAGTCTCGAACCAAAGGGAACAGCCTCCGAACAAAAGGATGTACCTTCAGAACAGAGATGCGGAATTTCTTGAGACAGAGGGTGGTGAATCTGTGGAATTCATGGCCACAGACGGCAATGGATGCAGTTATTGGGTATTTTAAGATGGAGATTGATAGCTTTATCATTAGGAAGGATACCAAAGATTACAGGGGAATGGGGTTGAGAGGAAAACATAGATCTGCCATGTTTGAATCGTGGAGTGGACTCAATGGGCTGAGTGGCTTAATTCTGCTTCTATGTCTTTTGGGCAAATGAAAAACTGCAAGGTCATCATTTATTGTCCATGAGGAAGTAAAGGTGATCCCCTTGATGTAACCCTATGGTCAGTGTGGCAATGATGTAGTGGATTGTAAAGTGATCACGAAGGCAATTTATCACCAAATCATTTCCAATTTACCTGGTAATAACCCAGCTTACATTCGATCCAGTGCCAGATAGTCACATTATAAATGTACTGAATACAAGGGATGTAATAAAGCTGTCAGGCAGAACATTCAAATCCATGAAAAACAGCAACTTAATTTCTACTACTTAAGCTTAGAACAAACTTACTGGGGCAGAAATTTGTCAAACATAACGATGCTAATATCTAACTTCCAAACATTGAAGTCACAATATCAGCTCTCAGGATAGGAAATATCAATGCTATTTAAGTGTTGGATCCATTTTTTATCAACTCAAAACCAGCTGAAACATAGGTTCCACATTGATTGTCATAACCACATATGTTGGCTGCAGCAGGGAATAATGCTAGGCCACCTCCTCATAAGGAGTTACTCCCAAATAAGTAACTTGCTCCTGTATATTTAGATGCTGAGTGATCAGGATTTTATACTCGTGCTACATCTGGACAAATGGCTAATCTATTTCACACAACCAAACATCTTTCACTATTGGGGCGGCACGGTGGGGCAGCAGTGGAGTTGCTGCCTTCTGCAGTCTACGTGCACAACTAAGGTCCCTCATCACTACTTAGATTGCTCCATGAGAGAGTCATCTCAGGTCCTCAGTGACTGCTAACTGTTGTGCACAAGTCTGGAGCTGCAGGCAGCAGGAGTTATGAAGGACTAAGAGGCAATTATGATGGTAAAAAGAAAGGAAAGATCAAACAAGGGAGAAACAATTGTAAAATGAGGTGGGATGTGTTTCCAGAATGTGTCTGTTTTGGAGTGTTTTAGTGACAAGCTCCCACCGACATTGGGGAAGGGAAGGTCCTACAGGTCCCATTGTGTCAATGCAACTGGTCAATGACAAGATCAGAAAGGTTCAGCTACATGAATTATGGTCTGGAATTAATCAGTGTCTCAATGGCTCAATGCTTCGTTATTATCACATGTACCGAGCTACAGTGAAATTGTTTTTTTGCGCACAGCTCAGTAAATTATTACCATACATAAGTACAATCCCTGATTAACTACAGAGTGTATAGAAAAAGCCCACTGAGACCAAAAACAAGTTGCCAGGTTTTGGTTTTGCCAGACCAGGTCTTGTCTTTGATTTAATAAAAACCAAAAGATTTATATTTTACTTCCATCTTTTGCTGGGAAATATAGATATGTGCTTTGCAGACAACAATAATATTTCCATTGGTAATTAAAAGCAATATTAATTTAAATACAGTAGGACCTCTGGACATTTAAACCACTCTCATGTGCACTTTTTGAGACAATGTATATTCTGTTATTAGAAGTTCTGCTGCTCAGCAATTTGCTGCCTGAGGCATTTCTTCTTTCTGCCTCCTTCCCTTATTCTAATGTTATAAGAGAGAAAGAGAGCGAGAGAGAGAGAGAAAGAGAGAGAGAGCAAGAGAGCAAGAGATGGAGAGAGATCTCAAAATCATAGCCAACTGCATCAAAAAATATATCAGAAAGTGGGACACTTTCTAAATAATGCAGACTGTATCTTTCCAGATATCATTCCTTCATCGGCTTCCAAATACGCAGCAGTATTTGTTGCATCGCATAAAATATTATCATGTCAAATCATTAATTTAACATCCGGGCACACAGCAAAGAATTTAGTCAGTGTATGTGTCCTACCTGCATATCCAGGATCCACATGAGGGGGATAGAAGCCAAACTTGATGAATATTGGGATGGGAACTCCAAACTTAAACCACTCCACTACATAAGGGGGCTGCTGTCCTGACACTGGGTGCACCACGTCACATCCTAGAATCACGCTGTCACCAGCACGGGCTGTCACAAACTGAGGCTCCTCCCTTGAACTGCGAGCACCTGAAAGAAACAGACATATGAACGTTAGTGAGGATGTGTGAGTACCATCACTCCGATTTGGCAGCACATTATATAGTATTGTTCAGAGCACAGACAACTGCAACCATTGAAGAGCATTTATCACAATCACACTTACAGAGTCTCTTGCCCAGATTAGTGGAATCAAGAAACAGAGGATATAGGTTTAAGGTGAGGGAGGAACCTGAGCTCCCACAGCTGCTGCCTGTTTTTCTAGTAGATTTTCTGCTTGGGAGGTTGAATGCAAGAGGGAAATATACAGTGAATGGCAAGACCCTTTACAGCATTGATGTGCAGATAGATCTTGGGCTCCAAGTCCATAACTCCCTGAATATGGCAGCACAAACAGATAAAGTGGTAAAGAAGGCATAGTGTATGAATCTTGCCTTCATTGGTCAAAGCATGGAGTACAAGAGTCAAGAAGGTATGATACAACTTTATAGCACATTGATGAGGTCACATTTGGAGTATTGCATGCAGTTCTGGTTGCCCCATTACAGGAAGGATGTGAAGGCTTTGGGAAAGGGATCACAGGAGGTTTCCAGAATGATGCTGAACACGAGGAACTGCTGATGCTGGTTCACAAAATAATACACAAGGAGCTAGTCTAACTCAGGGACTCTGGAGAAAATGGATTGGTGATGTTTCAGGTCAGGTCCCTTCTTCAGAAGAAGGATCCCGACCAGCAAACACGCCGATCCAGAGATACTGCCTGACCCGCTGAGTTACCCCAGCACTTTGTGTACTTCTTTAAAACAAGAATGATGCTTGGATTAGGGATTATTAGCTACAGGGAGTAGGGGGACAGACTTGAATTATTTTCTCTGGAACATGGTAATGTTGAGGGAAGACATGATAGAAGTATATAGGCAAAGATAGGAGAAGAACCTGTTTCCCAGAATGGAAATATCAAATACTAAAAAGCACCGATTTAAGATGAGAGGGGCAAACTTTAAAGTAGATGCACAGAGCCAGTTTTGTTTTGACCACAGAGGGAGGTGAACACCTAGAATGCACTGCCAGGGGTGGTGGGGGCAGATATGGATATGATATGGATTATGGCAGCCTAATATGCTCTCCCATATGTTATACTAATTGGCAGACCTGGAAAAAGAGTCAGCATAGATCTTCAACCTTAAACTTTAATTTTTTTTTTCTAACCGATGGTGGCTGACCTGCTGAATGTTTCCAGAATTATCTGTTTTTTTATTTCACATTTCCATAAACTCAGTGGCTTCAGCCCAATGTCATGCAGTTACTATCAGTAAGCGTATCAACAAACAATTTTCCGTTTTTTTATTTCAGAGATCCAGCAACTAGAGTTCGAAATCCAAAAAAATCTCCGCAGATGTTGGAAATTTGAAACAAAATTAAAAACACAAGTCAGGCAGCATCTGTGGAAAGAGACGCAATCAATGTTTCAGGTCTTTGACCCTTCCTCAGAACTCATCTGACAAAGGGCATGCCTGACGGAGGGTTGCAGATCCAAACCATTAATTGTTTCTCTTTCCAAAGATGTTGCCTGGCCTGCCGAGTTTTACCTGCATATTCTGCCTCTGTTGCGAAGTTACAAAGGCTACAGAATCTGAAATGAAAACCGAAAATGTTGCAAACACCTTGCGAGTCGCCAAATTGCGTTTTTGTCTCAGGTTAAAAATGAAAAATCAAGAAATGGTTTAAAAAGATCACACAATAGTCGTTACTTGAGAATATGGGCACATCTTGACAAAGTAGCATTTGATGTGTTAACTACCCTTTGAGAGTACACTGCATGTATAAATCCATCACTTTAGAAAATGAAGTTAGTCTGAGCTTAACCATGCACTGCAAAGTAGTACAACATCTTTTCATTATTAAAAGCAAGCAAAATACACTTGCCGTCGGCTCGAAATATGGATATGTTATATTAATGTGATTTAAATAGTGGGTAAGTGCTACAGCAGCCAAGAGACATGCCACATTATAATGTAAATAACACACTGTAAATGGGCTGAAGAAAGGTTTTACTTTATATTCGTAAATGGTCTTTCTGAATTTGTCATGGAGAATGCTTTTGAAAAGTGTTTTTGCGTGTAAATTGAATTGAATGAAGAATGTCCACAAGATTGCATTAGCAGACCTTTCGTTTGGTACTGATTTCTCAGGAGTCTTTCTTGTAGCTGAAGACTTTTTCATTTAAATTGTACTCACTGCTTGCATTTTTCATGAGTTTACAACATTTATATTAGTGGGTGCAAACTGGTGATTCAAAGTGTGTGTTACTGCCTCAGTATTTGCGGATTTATCACTGCAACAGTCACTGGCCCTGCATGACGATGCCTGCTGTCAGTAAAACAAAGCATAAAATCTAAGGTGGGGACCTTGCTACCTGCATGGAAATATAAAGACAGTGTAGCACTCAATGTGAGGTACAAAGTATATACTTTAAACACAATATAGTTGCTACCCTCTCCCTGAGATCAACAAACGTGGATTCCCTTCAGACATCCATTATTTCAGGCCGTTCTTGATGCATGGAATTTATATTTAACTATCTTGATCTGACTTTGCACCCCTTTCCAGTCTCCTCACATATTGTTTCTGTATCCCCAGCATCACTTTCTGCATCTCCAGGACAGTTTGGGAGCTCATGCTTCTTCCTGGAAGAAAACCTAGCACCTCCAGTCTGAAGAAGGATCACAACCCAAAACATCACCCATTCCTTCTCTCCAGAGATGCTGCCTTCCCTACTGAGTTACCAGCATTTTGTGTCAATCTTCAGTTTAAACCATAATCTTCAGTTCCTTCCTACATTTCTTCACCTGACTGAACTTGCTTTCATACTCAATAACTTCTCCATTAATTCCTGTTATTTCCTCCAAGTATAAAAATGCTGCGCTAGGAATCTATTTTGCTTAAATACATAAGATTTTTTATTTCTCCTGCCTCATTGCCCTTTCTAGTTTGTTAGTGTCTATATTCTAAAATCCTTAAAGAGAGTTAGGGAGTTCCTGCTGTCACAATGAATTAGAAAATGTCATTACCTTTGCTGCAAAGCTTCACCCTAATCTCACCTTCATGTGACCCATGTCCATTATTCCTTTCCATCTGTGTGAGTGAGACAAGCTCAGACCAGTTTTACTTATGGTTTTACTTTATTTACCTATGAATCCCAATCTCCATCTTACCGGCAGCATTCCAAAGTTCCTTGACTGCCCTCCTTTTCACCCTGCTTCCTACAAAGACTCCATCTCATTCTTCTCGTTTCTCTGGCTCTGTCACTCTATTCTGATGCCAATGCCTTTCACATCCATGTACTGAATTGGTCTTTTGTTTTTGTTTCCCCTCCATCATAGTGGATGGCATCCCTAACTGCATCTGTTCCATTTCCTGTGTTGTCGCTCTCAACCCTATCTGCTCCCACCTAGAACAAGTGGAGGGTACCCTTGTATTCATCTCCCACACTCCCTTGATACCATCTTGGGGTGGGATAGGGGCACAGTTATCTGAGCAGCTGCCTCAAAGCTCCAGAGATGCAGCTACAATCCCAACCTCCGGTACTATCTGTGTAGAGTTTGCACATTCTCCCAGCGGTTGAAAACTCTGGTTTCCTCCCACATCCTAAAACATTCAGGTTGGTCGGTAAATTGCCCAATGCCAAATGCCCCCTATCTCAGATAAGTCTCTGCATACATTGATGGCAGTATGCTTTAACACCTACATCTGTGCTTCAAAATAAATCCTCATTTTTTTTCCCCCTGTAGTTTAATATATCAAGAATACTAATTGTTCTAGAGTTAGAAGTCTAGTAACAGATTTTTTTTGATTTCCTAAACTACATAAAGACTTCAGAGACAGCAATCTCAGCACATCCCCATAATAAATGCATTGCCCCAATTAAATGGGAACTCCGGTCTTTGGATTATTTTCAACAACCAAAAATATTCATGTTATTTTATAAGAATTATTCGCATTTAGAGTTCTATATTTTTAATACACTTGTAATGCTTTTGTTGAATCATTGATGCATGATATGTAGAACAAAGAAAACGTTAACCTTTAATCATTTTGCTCAAAAGTACATTGTACGCAGCACGCTGTGATTAGAATCAAATACCAATAGCTCGTATAAATAATTTATATATTTTCAATGTGTGGGAGCATGAAGGACACACTGGGCTTTTTTTACTAGAAGCTCAATTTCTTTAAGGATTTTCAGGAATCTGATGCTAAATCTGATCACCATCCCATGAAAATTATTGTTGGGACAATCAATACAATCAATTTTATAATACTTCAACCAATTGTGATTAAAATAATGAGTCACAGCTGCTCCCCCAAGTTGAATGTCACCGATCCTTTTAAGACTGTATTCGCTTCAGTACACTTAATCTCGCAATCAGAGCAAGGCGCAGAAAGGCCTCAGTGTAGTAATTGATTCAAGATTGTTGATCAGGAATTCATTGGAAAATGCTGATGAACATCAGATACCGTGGGAGATGATGAGGAGAGAGGATGAAGATTGGAAAGTCAACAAATGTTAAGAAGGCTGAATGTGACCTCTTCTCAGTCCAACAGGACCATTATTTTGAGATTTATTAAATCCTTACATTACAGACATTTGAAGAACTAGGCTAAACCAGCCAAAAGAAATGGCTTGGTTTAGTTTAGTTTAATGTAGAGAAACAGCGCGGAAACAGGCACTTCAGCCCACCGAGTCCGCACTGACCAGCAATCCCCGCACATTAACACTATCCTACATGCACTAGGGACAATTTACACTTATACCAAAACAACTAACCTACAACCCTGTACATCTTTGGAGTGTGGGAGGAAACCAAAGATCTCGGAGAAAGCCCCGTCGATCACGGGGAGAAGTACAAACTCCATACAGACAGCACCCATAGTCGGGATCGCAACTCTGTCACTACGCCACCGTGGCTTCATATGAGATACAGGACGGGAACAATTGAAAGCCAGCTTCAAACAGAATTGACATGGCAAACAACTCCTGTGTGGAAACTGTTAATGATTCCTATGCAATTAAATAATGAAATGTAAGAACTAGAAGCAAGAATAGGTCATTAGGCCCTTTAAGACTTCTCCACCATCCAACATTTACTTCAATGTCACTTGCGTGCACTGAACTATTATTGCTTGATTCCATTAATAATTTAAAATCTCAGAATTTGTGTTGAATATAACTGCCACCATAACTGCCCTCTTGATGAAGAATTCTGGAGCTTCACTCCTCCTCTGGTGAAGACATTCCTTCTCATCTCAGTCCTGCATGACTAACCCATTATCTTGAGACTGCAACTCCCATTTCTAGACAGCCCCGCCAAGTGTCACACCAACTTTGCATCTACCTTTTCCAAACTCGTGGGAACTTTGCATGTGTCAATCTGTTTATCTCTCATTCCAAAATCTTGCATCTGCAGAAAGATCGCTGAACCAAAATGTTAACTTCCTCCTCAGATACAGCCTGTCCTGCTGACCATTCCCAGAATTTCTTATTTTCACCTGACGTTAGCATTTACACAGATCCTGTTTATTTATTTTCCTTGTACATGAAACGGACAATTCCATGAATCAATCTGATAATTCTTCGCTGCATCCTCTCTTCAATGAATTCATCCTGCCTGAGGTAGGGACACCTGACCTGTGCATAGTATTTCAGATGCATTCTCATGACGGCCCTATATAAGTGGAGTAAGATGTCTCTATCCCTGTAAACTAATCCCCCATTCAATAACAGTGAATGGACTTCCTAAATATTTGAAAGCTAACTCCAGAATCCAAGCATCCCTGCAAGTGAAAAGTGCTGCGAGTCTTTATACGATCGCATTCACTCCATTTCCTGCAGTACATTGAGTAAAAATAAGCAATTAACGCCAAAGTTAAAAAAATGTTCTCAATCCATCAGTTGGAATGCAGTCAATTAACAAATGTCAAAAAAGGCAGCCACTTATTGCATTGCAGCAGTAGTTTATAGGACAAGTTGGTGCAAAAATGGCAGCTCCCTGTCCCATTAAAAATTGACTTTTTTTTAAATCTTGCGTTTGAAAGAGATTCCATGTCTTCCTGTTGGGTGTAGAAATGCTATAATAAATGGCCCTGTGTAATCAACTTCCAGCTGCTTGCCTTTCCACACATAAACTCTCTCATCTCTGATGCACAGTTAAGAGACACATTCAGACTGAGAAAAGACCATTGTAAGCCTGTTCAACAATCCCACATGCCAGACAACGATTACTACAGTGCTGTGGCTTGTTTGCTTTTCACTAGCTTTAAAGGGAGGTTCTTCAATGCATTCCTCTCTCTAAACTGTCCTTTTTATTCCAATGTAGAGATAAATAATGATTATGCTTTTTAAATTGGAAAGATTAGCACTTCGCCTACCCGAGAGTCTGAAATTGAAGAGTGTTTTAAGTGGGATCAAATACTATTTTATTTGTTGCTTTGTGAACGTGCATCTGCAGAGAAAGTTCAATCTCACTCAATTTCACCAGCGCAATGACCAGGAAAATATATTTGCACAATGCACAGACTGGGATTTTGCAGAAAATATTCACATTTATTCCTGTGCCAGCAACTCTCGGATTTCCGTGCGGGTATGCTTTTAAATGTGGAGAACCCGAGACAGGATTCCTCATGGAAGTCGGCAAGGAAGCAAGAAGTCTTGGAGATCCCATACAAAAAAAGAGATTCAGGAGCTGGTGTGAAAATTGCTGCCCCATTAATCTTGATGGAAGCCAAAAGTTCCAAGAAATAAGGTCAGGAACATTTCCCTATGTTTGCTCTGCTCTTTGATGAGAACATAATCTTGACCTCAGCTTCACTTTCCTACCTGTCCCCAAAGCCTTCGACTCATCACTGTCCACCTCAACCTTGTCTATAATCAACAACTCAACCTGCACAGCTTTGTGGGATTGAGAAGTTGAAAGATCCACAGTCCTCCATGAGTAGACATTTCCTCCTCACCTCCTCTGTAACTGCTCAATCACTTATTCTACAACTTTGCTCAGTATGCTCCCGAGAAGGAGAAGAAAATGTCCTGATGTCCACTCTCCTCACCCTACATGTTTCAAAAGTATCTCTCGGTATTCTCATCTCCAATCAGAATAGGACCAACAGTGTAACTTTTGCTCAAAGGTCAACCCTTCATTCAGAATGAAACTAAGTGAACCTACTCTGAGGTCCCTCAAGTGTAGGTATCTTCCCCCTTAAATAAGGCGGAAGATACCCTATGCTCAAACAGTTGGTGAAGGGCTTTCCTACTTTTATACTCTATCCCCTTTTAAACAAAGTCCAACATTCAATTTGCCTTCGGAGGTAGACAAAAAATGCTGGAGTAACTGGGGACAGGCAGCATCTCTGGAGAGAAGGAATGGATGATGTTTCGGGTTGAGACCCCCCTTCAGACTTAAGAGTTCATTTACCTTCCTAATTATTTGCCATGGAACAACTTACTGTGTATACTGTGCTATCTTGGGAATAAATATCACCAGCCACATCAAAGCAATGGCCAAGAAAGCACACCAATGCCTCTACTTCCCTAGAATGCTTAGGAAGTTTCGGCATGCCCCAACAACCCAACTTCTCACAGATGCACAGATAAAGCTTTTTATTGGGGTGCATCACAGCATGGTTTGGGAATATCTCCATCCAAGTCTGCAAGAAATGTATGATGTAACATGTGGCATGAAAGGATACCAATGCCTCTATTTCCCGAGAAGACCAAGAAAGTTCAGCCTGTCTCCAACAACTCTTGCCAACTTCTATCATTCCACTGTAGAAAGCATTCAAGCATCAGGACATAATACAGCTTGGGTTGGCAACTGCTCTGCTGTAAGAAATTGCAGAGAGCTGTGGATGCAGCCCAGTCCATCATAAACCTCATGCTGTCTTGAGAAAGCAGCCAACATTATCAGGGGCCATCATTCCCTCTTTTCTCCTCCTCCATTGGGTGGAAGTTACAAAAGCTTGAAAGCATTTTCCGCCAGATTCAGCACCAGCTTCTTGCCTGCTGTTATCAGGCTACTGATCGATGCTGATCCCTAACGCTATAACATTGTAACACTATATTCTGCACTCTGGTATGTTTCTCTTTGCATTTCCTGTTGTATATGTGTATGGCTTGATTGAACTCACGTACGATTTGGCCGGGTAGCATGCAAAGTTTTTCACTGGATTTCAGTACTCATGGTAATAATAAACCAATAGGTTTAAAAAAAAATATAGGAAGTTGGTTCACCGTAACCCCTCAGCAAGCAAAACCTATTACCTTAGATGTTTTTGTTTACAGCTAACTCCTTGTGCTCTGAGGTAGACATGGAAAATTCTTTGGAGATTTGGAAGCATTAATAAGCACCATCCTGCGACACACCTCTTGCATCCCAAGAACCAATAACAAAGTAACGATTCGTTCTGTTATAATTATGGCCGATATTCATCTTGAAGAATGGTACACATGTTGCAAAAAATATATTGATGTATTGTTCTGCTACGCATGCAAGAAGTATGAATGGAGGCAGCAATTGCTCTGTCATATGGCAAGAATCCAGCAGAATATGAATGGTACAAGGTTAATGACTTCCCAACAAGCAATGACTGCGTGTTAATAATAAGCACAATCATCATTGAGATTCAATTCCAGTATTAAATGCACTGAAGAGCTGAATTGGATGGCCAAAGATATTGGAAGTATAAAAGGGTGCCATAAAAGTCTTGATGTCCAGAATAAATATTAGAGATAAAGTTAATGGTCAGTGATTTTTTAAACCAATGCCGATTTAATATATTTTTAAAGAAGGAACTGCAGATGCTGGAAAATCGAGGGTACACAAAATGCTGGAGAAACTCAGCGGGTGCAGCAGTGGCAAAGCTGTAGAGTTGCTGTCTTACAGCGCCAGAGACCCAGGTTCGATCCTGACTATGGTTGCTGGAGTTTGTACATTCTCCTTGTGACCGTGTGGGTTTTCTCCGGTGCTCCGGTTTCCACCCACACTCCAAAGACATACAGGTTTGTAGGTTGATTGGGTTCGGTAAAATTATAAGTTGGCTCTAGTGTGTGAGATCACGTTAGTGTACGGGGTGATTGCTGTTCGGTGTGGACATGTTGGGCTGAAGGGCCTGTTTCTGTGCTGTATCTCTAAAGCCAAGAGAATCAAGGACTGGGGCCAGGACAGACCAACTGTGATCCAAAAATAGCTGAACTGGCTTGACGGGGCTGGATGGTTGACTCACGCACTCAGTTCTATTCAGATAAGGCCCAATTCGAGTACATGCATCTCGAATGACATGCTCTTTCTGTCCTTCCTAAACAATTCCACTGTAAAGGACCTGATTGTTATTATTTAGGTTATATTGTGCACCACTGCATTCACAATGCAATTTTTCCTATCCCTAAGTTCTGCACTGTCACCTCTGCAACCTGCTGCCTGTGGGTTTTAGGAGCTGATGGGTTGGATTGGGGAGGGGTATTGGAAATTTAAAGTGATGTCAATTCTGTTTTGTGGAGACTGGCCTTTTACAAAAGAGTTCCCTCATTTTATCTTCTCTCGAATCCTTTTAGAATCTCCCGAATCAAAGTGAAACAATTGATATTCACAGCATGATTGCCTTGGACCACATGCTCGCGGTTCTGCTGCAAGCTCCCTCTGCGCAAGTATGGAATCAGACTCCAAATTACTTTCGACAAGATAGTTGTGATATACTCGCTAACAGGAGCACAGGTCATTTATGGTGAAGATCTAAAACACAGGCCGGCTTGTTTGAGTCAATTTACCTGTAAAGTGCAGATAGCAAACTGAGAAATATTGCAATGTAAACCTAAGTGCAACATACTCCTGCCATTTTTACACACAGCCAATTTAACCTTGGTGTCAGGTCTAATTATTCATTGAAACTGGCTATTAAGCAAACAATTTAGTCGCAGGATTGGTGTCTCAGAGAGGAATGTATGGTGGTACCAAGACAGTACATCAGCCTTCCAGAGTCTAAACATTAATCCTAGGAAATACAGAGCTTGCTAACTCCTAACTCAGTTCCAATGTTGCTCCGACACAACACTGGGCTGAACCTGTCTGCAGAACTCCTGTCATTTTCAAAAGTTGCCAGAAAACTCCATGTTAAATCTGAGGTAATGGAAGAACGGCAGATTGAAGATAATGATTTGTCAGGTAAGTTAGTTATGTCAGGTAACTAAAAAATTGAAAACGAAGCTGCAGTAGAGATGGTCGACAGCTTCAAATTCCTAGGCATCGATATCACCAACATTCTAATCTAGTCCCTTCACACTGATGCGGTGATCAAGAAAGTCCATCAGTGTATTTACTTTCTTAGGCATCTGAGAAGATTCGGCTTGTCCACTGGGACTCTCTCACACTTCACAGAGGCGCTACAGAATACATCTCAGCCTGTCACGGCAACAATCAAAGACCAGTCTCACCCCGGTCACTTTAGCAAGGACCAGTCTCACTCGGTCACTCCCTCTTACATCGGGCAAGAGGTACAGAAGTTTGAAAATGCATACATCCAGATTTCTTCCCAGCTGAATGGTCCTCTCATCAGCTCAAATGTGATCCTGACCCTCCCATCTACCTCATTATAGATCTTTGAAATAATCGGACTTTATCTTGCACTAATCACCTTAGCTTCATCTGTGCACTGTGGACGGCTAGGTTGTAATCATGTACAGTCTTTTCTCTGACTGGATAGCACATAAACAAAAGCTTTTCACTGTACCTCAGTACACGTGATAATAAACAACCAAACTAAAACTAAACTAAAACTAAACTTAAACTAAACTGCTCTGCTCTTGACCAGCTAAATCTGCTGAATGGTAACACAGCCCAGTCCAATCTTGCCTCATCTCTTCCTTCATGGTGCATTGCATCAGGGTGGTTGGAAGTATCGCTTAGGATGCCGAAATGGTAAGTCAGGCCATTCCCTTTACTCTACTTTATCTTCTGCGAGAAGATACAGGAGGTTGGAAGCTCAAACATCCAGACTTAACAACAGGATCTTCCCAAAGGGAGGTGCCGTGGTAGTCTGGCGCGTCGATCTCTACAAAGCGGAGGCCGCGCGCCAACTCTTGGACACCTCCTCCTACTTACCTCTGGACCATGACCCCACTGACGAACACCAGGCCACCATCTCGAGCACCATAACCGACTTCATCAGCTCCAGTTCCCTACCCTCAGAGCCTCCAACCTCATCATTTCCCAGCCCCGCACGGCCCAATTTTACCTTCTTCCCAAAATCCACAAACCCGACTGCCCTGGCAGACCCATTGTCTCTGCCTGTTCGTGCCCCACCGAACACATTTCCACATACCTTGACTCCATCCTATCCCCCTTTGTTAAATCCCTCCCCACCTATGTTCAAGACACCTCAGACACTCTCCGTCGGCTCCACGCATTCCATTCTCCAGGCCCCCATCCTCTCATCTTTACCATGGACGTCCAGTCACTCTACACCTCCATCCCCCACCAGGACGGTCTCAAAGCCCTCCGGTTCTTCCTCGACCAGAGGAGCAACCCATACCCGTCCACTGACACCCTCCTCCGCTTAGCGGAGTTAGGCCTTACCCTCAATAACTTCTCTTTTGACTCCTCCCATTTCCTCCAAACACAAGGCGTAGCTACGGGCACACGCATGGGCCCCAGCTACGCTTGCCTCTTTGTCGGGTACGTCGAACAATCCTTGTTCTCGGCGTACCAGGGCCCCATCCCCGACCTCTACCTCCGTTACATCGACGACTGCTTTGGTGTCACCTCCTGCACCCACACACAACTGACTGACTTCATCCATTTCACCACCAACTTCCATCCAGGCACTCAAATACACTTGGATCATTTCCGACATTTCCCTACCATTACCTTGACCTCGCCATCTCTATTGCAGGTGATACACTCCTAACCGACATCCAATACAAACCAACTGACTCCCACAGCTACCTGGACTACTCTTCCTCCCACCCTGCTTCCTGTAAGGACTCCATCCCCTATTCCCAATTCCTCCGTCTACGTCGCATCTGCTCCCAGGATGAGGTGTTCCACACCAGGTCATCACAAATGTCCTCATTCTTCAGAGAACGGGGATTCCCCTCCCCCACTATAGATGAGGCTCGCACCAGGGTCTCCTCCATACCCCGCAACACTGCCCTCTCTCCCCATTCCCCCACTCGCAACAAGGGCAGAGCCTCCTGGTCCTCATCTTTCACCCCACCAGCCGGCAAATACAACACATAGTCCTCCGCCAGTTTCGCCACCTCCAACGTGACCCCTCCACTCACCACATCTTCCTATCTCCCCCCCTGTCTGCCTTCCGCAAAGACCGCTCCCTCTGCAACTCCCTTGTCAATTCTTACCTTCCCTCCCGCTCTAGCCCCTTCCCCGGGCACTTTCCCTTGCAACCGCAAGAAATGCTACACTTGTCCCTTCACCTCCCCCCTCCACTCCTTTCAGGGACCCAAGCAGTCCTTCCAGGTCTGACAGAGGTTCACCTGCACCTCCTCCAACCTCATCTACTGCATCCGCTGCTCCAGATGCCAGATGATCTATATCGGTGAGACCAAGCGGAGGCTTAGCGATCATTTCGCCGAACACCTCCGCTCGGTCCGCATTAACCAACCCGACCTCCCGGTGGCTCAGCACTTCAACTCCCCCCTTCCGTATCTCCTCTCGGTCCTGGCCTCCTCCACGGCCAGAGTGAGCAACACCGCAAGTTGGAGGAACAGCACCTCATATTCCGCTTGGGGAGTCTGCATCCTCTGGGCTTGAACATTGAAATTTTTCAATTCTGTTAACCCTTGCTGTCTCCTCCCCTGCCCACCTCTCCCTCAGCCCTTGGGCCATGGCATTCCCTCTCTCTCTATCTCTCCCCCACCCTAGTCGCACTAGCTTCTCATTTTCACACTACAAACAGATTACAATGGCTTGTTCCCTTTATCATCGATACTTTTTTGCATATCTTTCATTCATTGTTCTTTATCTCTCCACATCACCGTCTATATCTCTCGTTTCCTTGATCCCTGACCAGTCTGAAGAAGGGTCTCGACCCGAAACGTCGCCTATCTCCTTCGCTCCTTAGATGCTGCTGCACCCGCTGAGTTTCTCCAGCCTTTTGTGTACCCAGGATCTTCCCTACTAGTATTTGACCCCCTGAACCAATCGCCTGCTCCAAACCACATTCTCGTGCTGCTGTGAGTGGTCTTCATCTGAATTTTACCCCATACGGTTATTCCATTATTGTACTTTTTTTGCACTACCTGTATTTTGCATTAAAATCTTGCATCATTTTATTTATTGTGGATATAAAGAACTGTAGATGCTCGTTTACAAAAAATACCCCCACAAATTGCAGGAGTTCATCTGTACCTGTTGACAACAATAAACAAAATTAAACCAACTCAGTGGGTCAGTAGCATCTCTGGATATTATAGATAGGTAACATTTAGGGTCGTGGCCAGAAAGATGTAAAAAAGCCAATGAAAATGTCCGGTCAGCAAAGGCGATTAACTAAAACTACCTACGACTACCTTGATTACCAATAACTATATGGCGACCCCACTACAACTGCACCTGCGACTACAGGATTATCAGATTTTTAAATCTTCACACTGAGGCCGCGACTAGTTCCCAGAATGCGGGAACTCCTCGCGACCATGAAGGAGACTCACCAGAGACCACCAGCGAACATGTGGCGACCATGTGGCGATCATGTGGTGAGCGCAGGGTCTCCTGCACTCACCTAAAAAGTAATCTACGTGGGACAGGCCTTTCAAGGATCCAGTTGCAGAGGGGAGTGCTGACTCCAAGTTCCACGATGAGCTAGGTTGGGATATTGGTGTTGAAAGGAGTGCTGCAGTTCATGAATAGTAGTCAGCCGTAGGTGTCCTTCTTTTCCAGGTGTTCCAGGGATGAGTGTAGTACCAGGGAGATGGCATCATGTGGACCTGTTGTGGTGATTTGTGAACTACAGTGGATACGATACGATAGATCTTTATTTATCCCAGGAGGGAAATTGATCTTCGAACAGTCATAAAACACAAAATACATGAAATTACAGTGGAAAAGATTGAGGATGTGCAAAGATTGGGGAGGGGGTGGGGGGGGGGGGGGGGGGGGGGGGGGAGGGGGGGGGGGGGGAGTGGAGTCAGTCTACCCCACGACAGAAAGGGGAGGAGTCGTACAGTTTGAAGGTTGCACAGATCAAGGTAACTTGGTAGGCTGGATTTACTGTATGCCATAACCAGCCTCTTGAAACACTTCATGATGGTGGATGTCAGGGCCACTGAACATTAAGGTATAAGATCTTGCTTTTCTTTGGCACCAAGATGATAGTGGTCTTCTTTAAGCAGGTGAGCACCTCAGAATGGAGCAGGGAGAGATTTAAGAAGTCTCCCAGATTTAAGTGAACACTCCCGCCAGTTGGTCTGTGCAGTTCGTAAGGGCGTGGCCAAGGACTCCATCTGTGCCATGGATTCAGCCTCAGGAAGGCCAATCTTACTTCTGCAATAGTGGCCCTGCGAAAAGGTGCACTCGAGTCTGACCAGACAGCTGTCATCTGCTCAAAGTGTGCATGGAATGCATTTGTTTCATTGGGGAGGGCACTATCACCAGCAATGCTGCCTGACTTAACTTTGCAATCATTGAGACTCAGGTTTGACCAGGTATTGTCTCTTGGCATTCCTGATGGAATTGTAAAGATAGTCAAACTTTCTTGTACTGCTCGAGATCGTTTGACTGGAACGCCAATTGAGTTACTCTAGTTTCTGCAGTTGATTTACTCCAGCACTTCATGGCATTGTATTTATAGTTGTATTTATCATTTCTGTATGTAACTGTTTACTCTGAGAGCTTCGTATGAACAAAGAATGTCACTGTATCTGACAATAATCTCATCCGAATCTGAATCATTCTGGGATATAGTGATGTGACTTCATGGCTTGTTTAAAAACTATGTGTTATCACTGTAGGCAGAGATGAGGTGATTTATTTTTCTCTCAGACGATTGCTACTGGATTACCGTCACCACACACTTACAATGGAACTTCACTTTATACATTTATTGTTCACAATGATTAAATTGGGTCCTTCAGAAATTTATAATGGCTGTTATTATTGAGATTGATCATGCATTAGTATTAAGGTTAATCATACATCTGTATTATAGTATTAAATTGGATTTATTTATCTGTCTTTTCCAAAGGACTGGGGAACAAAGTCTGAGTATTTTAAAGGTAGAGGTAGACTCTTGATAAGTGAGGGAGGTGATAGCCTACTGGCGATAGGCAGGATTGTGAAGCTGTGATCATCAGGTCATCTACGATCTTATCGAATGGTGGAACAGGCTCCAGTGGCCAGGTCATAACTGATCTGTTTGTAACCACAACACTGCACTTCATCATTCTTTTGTTATCATTCTTCACATGCATCTAATTGTGTTGGACTTTACTTTAGGCTTCAGAGATACAGCGTGGAAACAGGCCCTTTGGTCAATGCAGTCCACGCCGACCCGCGATCACCCTAGTACACTCGCACTCTCCTACACTCTAGGGACAATTTACAATTTACAGAAGCCAAGTAAGCTACAACCTGTACGTCTTTGGAGTGTGGGAAGAAACTGGAGCACCTTGAGAAAACCCATGCGGTCACAGGGAGAATGTCCAAACTCCTGACAGACAGCACCCGTAGTCTGGCCTGGGTCTGTGGTGCTGCAAGGCCGCAACTCTACCAGTGGTTTTCCTACTGTGCTGCCCCTTGTGTTGTTATTTTGAAATCTTCCCATTTACTTTGTTACAGAATAAATTGAAAGTGTGGTATTAATATTCTGAAAGATCACCTGACATTAGTTGTCTAAAACTATCCAGATTGCATGTCAAACTCAACATTTAATTTTTGTTGACAACAAATGATATGAAACCTACCGTCATAAATGAACCATCTCTCTCCTTTACAATCCAATAGCACTAAACTTTTTGTCAAAGTCTACACCCATGACTTATAAAAATGAAAAAATAATGACAAATGGTTAGATTAAGATTCGAGATGAGATATTACATTGTGTGCAGGCATCAAGAGGAAACAGAGACGAGGAAAAAAATCAAACTGAATAATTATTTTGGGCCATTTCTGTTATTCCCAGCACCATAATTCCGTATAGTTTTACTAAGTTGTTGACCGTGCATTTAGAAGGGAAATCGTGCATAGTTCTCAGCCAGCTTTGTAAATAATTCGCAACAAAAGTGCAATTGTGTTGAAATTACCTATAACCGTGAATGTAATTGAAAGTCTTAGCCACGATATAATGAATAAATTACATAGCTCAGGGTAAGTGCAGACAATATTACTGCAACCGATGTTTGCTGCTCAGAGTGGGTTGACAATATTCTTCTTGAATATGTGTTCAACATACACTTAACTTCCAAATATTTGAGTATTTTGAGGGGTTGGAGTGAGGGGGAGGGGATGGTGTGGGGGGGAGGGAGGGGTGTGGGGGGGAGGGACCCCACTCAACGGCTACCAGCCTCGGCACCACACAGCACCTCCCGACTGCACACAGCAGCTTTCCCGACTCCACACAACGGCTTACCCAACTCCATACAGCTGCTTTCCAGACCACAGAGTGGCTTTCCCGACTTCACTCTTGCGGACTCAATTAGCACTAGTTGTGGACTCAGCCCCGCCTCCGGGTGGTTTTATTCTCCAGCGGGAGCCGGAAGGGGGGGCGTTACCTTCATGCTGACTGACAGGCAAGAAGACCAATCTGCTCATCTCACAATTTTTTAAACCTTCATAGCTTTTGTATTATTCCACCGATCGGAACAACACATGGTGTGCTTGGAGCGGAGAAGAACGGTGAGATAGGTGGCAAAAACTCCTAGTGATAAAGGGTACCATTTCTGCGCAAATTTAAAAAAAAAAGCAAACCGGAAGTGGTAAAGAGAGTTTTAGTAATAGTGTAGATATCCTTGACCATTTTCTCCATCTCTACTGGCCCAAGTCAATGAATCCAGTACATTTGTGTCCACACATACAAGTTCTCTCCAGCCTGTGTTTTAAATCATACATGAGCCATGCAGCGATCAGGAAAATATAACGAGCTTGTCGTGAACATTGCTTTCAGCCAGCAATTCAATGCAAGGCAAGACTCTTTTATCTTGCACGTTTTTCTGTTTATTCCCAAGTTTGACTTTCCCGTTGATAGCTGCCATCCCTGTTAGGGCACCGACATGATAGGAAAGATATAAGCTGTTCATTCTTGCTCCTTGCCATGCTTAATTGACAGAATTCAGGGCTCCAGGCCCACTGCTTGAGCAAAACACAGGTTAAAATAAAAGCAAGTGTCATGGCCCATAATATCATCTGGATGAGGGTAGTATTCTAATGATGGGTCATTTGTTCTCCAGCACTAACAGGGAATGATGTCCAAAAGTACCTGGTCTCGTTGCCAGAGTTTATCACCCTCTGTCACTGTAATTCAGTCCTCTCCAAAGTCAGAACGTATCACTGCCGGAAACTGTTTGGATGCAATGGAGACCGGACGCAACTCACATCCATCAATGCCAATTTGGACTATTTGTTGGATGATACGTAAAATTCATGATACATTCGAGGCTAATGCAGGTAAGTTTGTAGACAGAACGGGTCTAGGGTTTGGGACAGAAGTCAGGGAAGTGGAATCGATGCTAATGATCCGATCCCCAACAGCAACTTTAGAGTGACGGTGCAGTCAGGAGTTGCAGCAATGGGCATGCGTCCTGTGCCACTTTAACTTTCACATCACATCTCCATGACCACCGTGTTTGCAATAAAACATGAACGATGTATTTACCCAGAGCGCTGCGCTAAGTTTGTAAGGATGTTTACTAAAAATGACCGAACAGGCAGAGCATAAAAAGTGCCATCCACATCTGCTGTGTGTCTTACTGCAGTATGACAGGATCTCATACTGTTCAATGCTGCAATCTGCTGCCCTCTTGCCCCACTGAATAAGTATTTCTCTGAACCAACAATCTTTCTTCTGTTCAAGATGATGCCCGAGACAGTCACTGCCTCTACTTCCGTTAACAAACACGGCTGGAAGCAGCATGCAACAAAGGAAGATATTTGGGCCTTCGAGGCTTAGTTGTCAACCATTACTTTGAATCAGCTACATAAAAGGCACACCAGGGAAGCTTGCAGCAAAGGAAATAATTTTATCTTGGTACTGAAATCCGTAGGATATTTAGAGCAGTAATTGAAACAGTATAAAATAAAATGATTTAGTTTTAAACCAGGAAAAGCACAGAAAAACTCTGAAAAGAAGAGTTATTGGAATTTGAATTATCAGCAGGCAATTCTTCAGATGCTACACAACAGAACAGAATCTAAGCCAGCAGAGAAAAAATAGAGATGCAGGGCAGTGCCAAAAAATTCAAAGGGGAGCGATAC
Source organism: Okamejei kenojei (assembly GCA_035221665.1). Lineage (NCBI taxonomy): Eukaryota > Metazoa > Chordata > Chondrichthyes > Rajiformes > Rajidae > Okamejei > Okamejei kenojei. The sequence continues at coordinate 22,660,315 of CM069159.1, forward strand.
AAAGAAAGGCCAAGGGGATGAATGAACGGAAGGATTTCCAGTAGTAAACTAGAAGTAGTAAACATTCTTCCCGTGAACCTGCGTGGGTTTACTCCGGGATATCCGGTTTCCTCCCACACTCCAAGTGTAAGTGTGCAGGGATCACTGGTTGCCATGGACACGGTGGGCCGAAGGGCCTGTTGCTGCGCTGTATCTCCAAACTGAATTAAATTTAGATGTTGAATATCTCTTTGATAAAGCCTATACACTTCAAGAGCAAATGGAGTAACGTATCCTTGGTTACCAATTTGAGAACATACTCATTACCTCACTGTTACCACAATGGATGCGCACCTACAAACCAGAAATTGGCTCACTGATACTCTGAAGAATGACCCAAAATGTCACCCATTCCTTCTCTCCAGAGATGCTGCCTATCACCAAACCGGGGGAGGGCAGCATCAACTAGTATTTCTAACTTACTCAATTACTCTCAGTAAAACTGACTTTTAGGAGAGGGATAATGAAGCAATGCTTCAAGCAAGTTGGGGAAGAAAAGTCACTCTGGTATTGTATAAATGGGCACAAAGTGGTACAGGTGGTGGAGCTGCTGCCTCAGAGCTCAGGCAACTCAGAGTTCAAACCTGTCTATGTGCAGTTTGTACATCCACAAACTCCACATGTATAGTCTGGAGAAAGGTATTGACCCAAAACGTCACCTATCCATGTTCTGCAGAGATGCTGCCTTACCCCATTACTTTGTGTCCTTTTGTATGTCCCGCATGGGTTTTCCCCAGGTCCTCCGATTTTGTCCCATATCCCAAAGAGTGTGGTTTGGCAGATCAATTGGCTACTCCGAATTGCCCCTGTTGTGCAGCTGAGTGGTAGGTGGTTGTGGCTGACGGGAATGTGGGGAAATAAACACTTGGGAAAATTAACAGGATTAAGGGCGGCACGGTGATGCAGAGGTAGAGTTGGTGCCTTACAGCACTCACAGCGCCGAGGACCCGGGTTCAATCCCGACAATGGGTGTTGTCTGCACGGAGTTTGTCCATTCTCCCCGTGACCGCGTGAGTTTCCTCCCACACTCTAAAGACGTACAAGTTTCTAGGTTTATTGACTTGGTGTAAGTGTAATTTGTCCCTAATGCGTGTAGGAAAGTGTGTGCGGGGATCACTGGTCGGTGTTTCCATGCTGTATCTCTAAACTAAACTTAACTAATGGGATTGCATTGACATGGCAAGTTGAAATAGCCTCTTACGCCATTAGGAAATACGGAATTTTACTATGAAACAGTAATAATGGTGTGTCTTTGTGGAGCCTTTGTCAGATTCTACTTCTTAATATCTTACAAATATGAAAGTTGAAGTTGTAATTACAGAATTGTCAACTGCAAGCCTTTCCAGTCCCTACTGTCTTCTCAGTTGTTCCGAGATACTGCCAAGTACAGATGTTCAAAACCAGGGAAATAGCCCATTGGTAACATGCTCCTCCATGTAGCTGCGCATTTGTATCTTGTTTTCATGTAATCTGAACAAGTGACTCTGTAAAAGGCCCGTGGTGAAGAGACAGTTCTTCAAATGAAGCCTTATCGGAGGGAACAGCAATACGAGAGGAATCTGCTCTATCCAACAGCTTCCGCTGATGACTACTGCACAGACCACAGAGAGTCACGCGCACAAAAATAATTGCCTGATAGCACAGCTCAAGAGTGGCGGGTTAATGTTCAGATTCTTCACTTGCTGCATCTCTGCAGATGCAAACATGCACTAGGGCAATGGAGAGCTACAAATGAACAACATTTGTAACCTACATACATGTCTTTCCCAAGATATATCACAAGGAATTCAGCAAGGCAGAGGTGATTGTGTCCTTCTCATTATTAAAAGGAAACTGATTTCTCACATTCATCAGAGGTTATAGATATTTCACTCTATAATTACAACAATTAGGAAATTAATAAGCTGATGCATTGCATCTCAATCTCTGAGATAGAGGAGGCGATGAAGAGGTGGGACGTCGTGCACAGCGCCTCCTGCGAGTGTGGGGACTCAACACAGTCACCAGTTGCCACAAACACCGGCCACCAAATGGTGAACGAGGTCTGATTGACCTGGACGCCTCAACGGAGCTGCAGGTCTAAAAGACACACGACAGAAGAAGAAGAAGATAGAAGAGGCTTGGGTTCAATTGCAACGCTGCTGGGAAATTGAGGTCACAATGCAGAACAGCCAGTGGTGCTGATCTGTGCAAAATCTTGATGGCCACTTCCAAAAGCTTAAAATGGAGTTACATAGAAACATAGAAAATAGGTGCAGCAGGAGGTCATTCGGCCTTTCGAGCCAGCACCGCCATTCATTATTATCATGGCTGATCGTCCCCAATCAATAACCCGTGCCTGCCTTCTCCCCATATCCCTTGATTCCACTAGCCCTGAGAGCTCTATCTAACTCTCTCTTAAATCCACCCAGTGAATTGGCCTCCACTGCCCTCTGTGGAAGGGAATTCCACAAATTCAAAACTCTCTTGGTGAAAACGTTTTTTCTCACATCAGTCTTAAATGGCTTCTCCTTTATTCTAAGACTGCATCTCCTGGTTCTGGACTCGCCCAACATTGGCAATTTTTTTCCTGCATCTAGCTTGTTCAGTCCTTTTATAATTTTATATGTTTCTACAAGACCCCCCCTCATCCTTCTAAACTCCAGTGAATACAAGCCTAGTCTTTTCAATCTTTCCTCATATGACAATCCCGCCATCCCAGGGATCAATCTCGTGAAGCTATGCTGCACTGCCTCAATCACAAGGATGTCCTTCCTCAAACTAGGAGACCAAAATTGTGCACAATACTCCAGATGTGGTATCACCAGAGCCCTATACATCTGCAGAAGAACCTCTTTACTCCTATACTGAAATCCTCTTGCTATGAAGGCCAACATTCCATTAGCTTTCTTCACTGCCTTCTGTACCTGTACGCCAAATTTCAGTGACTGGTGTACAAGGACATCCAGGTCTCGCTGCACCTCCCCCTTACCTAACCTAACCCCATTGAGATAATAATCTGCCCACTTGTTTTTGCCGCCAAAATGGACATTTATCTATATTATACTGCATCTCCCACGCATCTGCCCACTCACTCAACCTGTCCAGGTCCCCCTGCAACCTACTAACATCCTCTTCACAGTTCACACTGCCACCCAGCTTTCCGCAAACTTGCTAGTGTTGCTCCTAATTCCCTCTTCCAAATCATTAATGTATATGGTAAACAGTTGCGACCCCAACACCGAGCCTTGCGGCACTCCACTCGCCACTGCCTGCCATTCTGAAAAGGACCCGTTCACTCCTACTCTTTGCTTCCCATCTGCCAACCAATTTTCTACCCATGTCAACACCCTACCCCCAATACCATGTGCTCTAATTTTAGCCACCAGTCTCCCGTGCGTGACCTTATTAAAGGCTTTCTGAAGTCTAAATACACTACATCCACTAGCACCCCTTCATCCATTTTACTTGTCACATCCTCAAAAAATTCCAGAAGATTAGTCAAGCATGATTTCCCTTTCATAAATCCATTCTGACTTGGACTAATCCTTTTACTGCTATCCAAATGCCCCATTATTACCTCTTTAATAATTGACTCCAGCATCTTTCCCACCACCGAAGTCAGGCTAACTGGTCTGTAATTCCCCGTTTTCTCTCTCGCTCCTTTCTTGAAAAATGGGATAACATTAGCTATCCTCCAATCCACAGGAAATGATCCTGAATCTATTGAACATTGAAAATGATCACCAATGTGTCCACTATTTCTAGAGCCATCTCCCTGGGATGCAGACCATTGGGCCCAGAGGATTTATCATCCTTCAGTCCCATTAGCCTACCCAATACTATTTCTCGCCTAATGAAAATTTATTTCAGTTCCTCTACCCCCTTAGATCCTCTGTCCTCCAGTACATCTGGGAGATTGTTTGTGTCTTCCTTAGTGAAGACGGATCCGAAGTACCTGTTCAATTCTTCTGCCATATCCTTGTTACCCATAATTGCTGATGATGGTTAACAGAACAACTCCTTCACCAGTGTGCTCTCTCAACACACAAGGGCGATGTAACCTGAAGAAGGGTCCTGATCCAGAACGTCACTCATCCTTTTTCTCCGGAGTTGCTGCCTGTCCCGCTGAGTTACTCCAGCTTTTTGTGTCTAACTTTGGTTTAAACCAGCATCTGCAGTTCCTTCCTACACATCACTCCAGTACTTTGTGTCTATCTAAATTAAACATGAGACTGATGACAGGATGTTGTGGGAATCCAAATTGAATACTTTTCCAATGAAATGGTAGGACTGCTGAATGGTCCAGCATTTGGGGGCAGCAATGTATATTTGCTACATCATGAAAGTACTGAGAAACATAGCACTTCCACAGATGAACCGTTTTATGCACACATCCTAAAGGCGGTGCTATTCTACCACCCTCACCAAAGGAAATCAATAATATCAACATGATCATAAGGTATTTATAAACCAGTCTCATTCTAAAATACTCTGAAAATCTGATGTTTTTTGCATGAGGTGTAAGTGAGTTTTTAAATGGCATACTTAGCAGTGATTACTACTCAGCAATCTCAATGGGTCCATAAACCTAATTTATGTGGATTGTAATTCTTTCTCATAACTATGTTAAAATATTAAAAAGATTAAAATTATTTTGCTCCCTTTAAAGGAGTTCATGAGATTTCAGTTCTACTTTGATCGTATTTGTGTTGTAATCTTTAAAAAGCTGGAGAAGTTAATAAAAAATTGTGGGCTTTTTTTCCTGCCCCAACCCCCCTCTATCACAAGACTGCAGGTTTGAGGTTTGGTTGTGATGGGTTAAGAGGCCAGACACACTTCAAATTTATCTCCTCTTCCTCACAGCAGCCATGACTGGCGGATGCAGTATGTCCCATTCATCTTTTCTACATTTTGTTCACTTGTAATGACTTTAATTAATTTCAATTACAAAAGAACAAGAACTCAAGCAAAAGGGAGCAAGAGTCGAACATCAAGCCCTTCAAGCCTGTACCACTATTTAATATAATCATAGATGATCAATGCTTGTCTCCATCTTCTGTGCTATTTCTCCATGCCTCTCTATTCCTCGGTCAATCAAATATTTATCCACCTTCACTTTAAATATACATTTATTCTCCCCATTTATTGACTATTGACCACCTTCAACACCATAATCCAACCAAACAAATATCCAAACTTCTGGACAAAGGACTCAGCACTCTGCAAATGGATCATTGACTTCCTATCCATAGACTGCAACTAATAAGGACAGGCAACAAAACATCTTCCAAGATAATTCTCTGCCCTCAGCCCTGCTCTCTTTGTACACACTCCTGCGCAGTAAAATACCGCCCTAACTCCATTTATAAGTTTGCAGATACCACCTTTGTGGGATGAATCTTGCTCAATGACGAGACTGAGTACAGAAAGAAGATAGACAGCTTAATGGGGTGTGGTGTCAAGACCACCAACCTGTCCCACAATTTCAGCAAAACAACGGAGCTGATCATTGTCTTCAGTAAGCAGCGTGGACAACACACCCCAGTTTCCATCAACAGGGCTGAAGCATAGGTGGTAGAGAGCTTCATTATTCTAGGTATAAATATCACCAACAATTTGTCCTTCTTCAACCACATCTGCATTATAGCCCAGAAAGCACTCCAATGCCACAACGCCCAATGATTCTTAACATTTTCTACAAGTTTGTGCCAGGGAGCAGTGAAACTGTACTGGTCCCAGAAGAGGGCCGACTGTTATGCATTACAATTGTTCTATTCTTTTAAATTCCTATTCCAATTGGAAATCCATCAGGGTTTCTACAAATACTAACAATATTCTCTTTAATCGTCTTCGAGTTCTGACGATATTACACTGCAGATGTAACACTGTGACCCTGCAGCACCAGATCCTGAGATAATCCCCCGCCCCCCCCCCCCCCCACCATGATTTGTAATCCGTATTTTAAAACTCGTTAAAAAAAAACTATTAAAAATCTCCGCTTTCCACAAGACAGTGGGGGTGGGATTGATAATCGAGGGCACCGATTGGACAAGAGAGACGTCGGTCAGCAGGCAGTAGGGAGGGGGGGGGAACCATGATGATTCAGCGCGATGAGTGGAAGAGGGAGGTGTCGGTCAGAGGCGGAAGTAGGGAGGTGGGACTGAGGATAGCCGCAGGATCTTCCTTCGCCCCGCGGTCAAATTACTGCGTCGAGGCGATCGAGGCTCCCGATGTTGAAGCACCCGCGAATGGGCCGATTGAAGCCTCACGATTCGGGGCGGACAAAGCTGCTGTTGCTGGCAGGCGCACACGTGGCCGCCAAGAAATTGTGTCGTCGTCCCCCTCCCCCCGCCCCCCCATGCTTTGAGAACGATTTCTGTGATTTGACTTGATAGCACACCAACAAAGTTGTTCAATGTACCTTGGTACGCAGGATAATAATAACAAAGAAAACTAACACTTCAGAAAAAAAGAATTGTAGAATCTGGTTTACAAAAGAAGACACAGACTGCTGGAGTAACGCAGCAGGTCAAGCAGCATCTGAGGTGAGGCAACAACTTGGTCAGTCTGAAGAATGGTCCCCGACCCAAAATATCACCTGTCCATGTTTTCCTGGGATGCTGCCTGACCCACTGAGCTACTCCAACACTGTCTTCCATCTACACTTGATGGTGCCTCGGGAAAGCAGCAATGCTCTTTTCTCTTCTAAAACCTAAGCTCTTAATAGACAGAAGTTAGTTGTAAAAATAGTTGTATTTTCATTGCAGATTGTACTTTCTATCTGAAAATGAAAAATGAAAAGTGAAAATGAAAAGGAAAAATCCAAATCGCTCAAGACAACACAAGCCATCAGTAACCTAAAAGTGAAAGGAACAAGAGGCGAAGACCATAAATCATTCTTCCACAAGAAACAGCGGTGGCAGCATTGCCAGGCTGATTTTAGTTGTTTTCAGAGACCAGAAGAACCGGCTTCTACCAATCAGATAGGATTAATATCTTCTGTATTAATCCACAGATCTGGAAGAGGAATTTTACAACACACCATAAAAAGGAGCCTGCCATTTAGATTATGGACAATCCTTTCTGTGAAACATCAAACACAAAAGCCTCATTCATTCTGCTTCCAGGAATGAGCTAATTTGGCTTTGGGCATCAGACAAAAGGGAACAGGGTGCTTGGCACGGCCTTTACTCAGTAGCACAAATTAACCTCTGCAAAGAGCCTGAAACATGATGTACAATCTGGCAAGTGGATTCCACAAGCAGCAGACTGGAGTTGCCAGGTTACAGGATAGTCTGGCTGGGCAGCTTCAACATCACTCTGTTTGTGTCAACAGCACCACCAGTTTTTTTACAAAGTCTGCATTTCAGTGTGGCAGGGCCATGTTGGGCAATTGTGTGCCTAAATGTAACTAGGTTAAGGGCATAACATTCACCGAAAGCTGAGACACATTACTACTTGGACAGCACCCCTTTGGGTTTGCACGCGATAATGGCACTTGCATTCACACTATCAGACCAACACTGATTATGCAACTTTCATTTGGCACTTAAGCAGATATTGAGGGGGCTGCAAAAGAAAGCAAGAACACTTCTCCCTATTTGTAATTTTTAAACATAAAGCACTGCATCAATGGAAAAATGCTTTGAAAATTATTTTGAAGGGAAAAACAGTTGCCTTAACCTCTCCTTTTCACATTAATTGTGTTCTCCTGGCTATTTCCATCTTTAGGTCTGATACCAAAGGGCTCCAGATCTTCAGAAGGTTGGGGCAGGATCCAGGGATGGGAGAGAATGATTGATTATATTAACCAAATGTTGTACACAAATATCTGTTTAAAAAAAGACAAGGACATTTTATCCCTGTTGAGATATAGAGGAGGGCAGCACTTTCAAAGGGTCCATTAAATAGGCTGAGCTCCTGCTGGCAGGGCTGACTGTGCAAACAGAAGAGTATATTTGGATTAAAGCAGAATCGTCACTCAAAGGATGCAAAATGGGAGTGTTCCCTGATAAACTGCAACTAAGCAGGTTTTGAACTTGCTAATCACGCAAGTTCAAAACCTGCTTCACTTCCTGAACCTAATCAGCAGCACAATAAAGGTACCTCAGATACAGTCCGCAATCATCACTCCCCACTGAGATATGGGATGCATTGGGAGGGCCGGATAAGTCAGGAATCAGTCTCCTTAAGAATCAATGTGGTCGTCTATGACATTTACAGTCGTAAGTATTACAGTCATACAACATGGAAACATGCGGAAACATGCCCTTCAGCCTATCTCATCTATGCCAATCAAGATGCCCCACTTGAGCTAATCCCATTTGCCCATGTTTAGCACTCTGAAACTTTCCAATCTATATATCTGTCCGAATGTCTTTGAAATGCTGTGATAATACCTGCTTCAACTACCTCCTCTGCCAGCTCATTCCTACCCACCACCCTCGAGTGAAAATTATATTATATCTTGCCGCTCTCACCTTAAACCCATGTCCTCTGATTTTTGATTCCTTCACCCTGGGTAAAATACTCTGTGCGTACACCCTATCTATTCTCCTCATGATTTTACACACTTCTGTAAAATCACACCTCAGGGTCCTGCGCTCCATGGAATAAAGTCCTAGTTTGTGCAACATCTCTCTGTAGTTCTAGTCCTCGACTCCTGACAACATCATAAATCTTCTCTGCACTCTTTCCAGCTTAATGACATCCCTCCTACTGCTGGGTGTCCCAAACGGAACGCTACTCCAAAAGTGGCCTCACTAACATCTTGCAAAATTGTAACACAACATCCCAACTTCGATAATTAATTACAGACACAAAATTCTGGAGTAACATCTCTGGAGAGGAGGAATGTGAAACATCCCACATTCCTTCGCTCCAGAGATGCTGCCTGTCCCGCTAAGTTACTCCAGCAATCCGTGTCTATCTTCGATTTAAACGAGTATCTGGAGTTCTTTCCTACACATTCGATAATCAATTCCCTGACTGGTGGTCAATGTACCAAAAGCCTTGTTCAAAAACATGATATGTAGGTAATGGTATGAATTTCATTTCCCAATGATTGGTACGCTTGACTTCATTGAAAACAGTATTGAGTACAAAAGGTGGGATATCATTATGCAGATGCACAAGTCCTTGGTGAAAACACATTTGGAGCACTGTGTGCAGTTCCGGTCGTCCAGCTTCATGAAGAATGTCATTAAATTGGACAGAGTTCAGAAGAAATTCACATTACCTGAACTTGCAAGCTTGCGTTACAGGGAGAGCTGGGTTGGCTGGGATGTTTATCTTTGGAACAATCTCTGCACCCAGAGATATGGACAAAATGGTGGAAAATGCAACTAGCCAAGAATGCCAACTTGGTTAGCATGGACAATGTGGGCCGAAGGGCCTGTTTCCATGCTGAATGGCTCGATGACTCTATGACTCCATTAATGGGACCATGGAGTGCATTTAGCTTTACTGACCAGGAATGAAATTCTAAGCAAACCATGCTTAATCAATATGTCTTGTCCACTTCTGGTGAGTGACTGCAAATGGTGATAAACAAAACAATATAAAATGTGTTAGTATTTACATTGCCATAAAGCTTTTAGCCTGTTAGTAAAACAAATATTCAAAGAGTTTTAATGCCTGCCAACCTCACAAATACAAAATATATGTAGAATGAAGATAGCATTTGATATATTGCACCTGTATTTCAAAATAGCACATATCAGATTCCCTTACTACACACATTATTTTGCTACACATTCACATTTATCAAACCCCAAGCAACCAGCAGTTCAGAATTCACAACAAACTCTGTTTGTCAATCTTCCAGCTGCAATAATGTAGTATGATTGTCAAGTAAACACTTCTGATGCAGAGCCAGCATTGTGCTGTAAACAATGTGTCAAATTAGTGCTGCATAAGCAACGTGATAATTATCAACTAATGCTGATGATGGAGGTAGATAGATACATTTTAATCAAAAAGTTGTGATGGAATTTCTATTCTTCTTCACGGCAGATATTATTAAATCCATTTTATGGAAGGTCCAGTTATTGCTCCAGGATCTTCATTCATCAGGTGCCATTAAACGTTCAGCTTTAATCAATGTCAGAGTGTTCAATATTAAACTGTTAAACTAATTTGGTGACAGCCATCAAACTGTTGCAGCTAAAATGAAATTATATTTCACACACGGAAGCATAGTCAGCAGAAATTGTCCTGGCATAAAGGTAGGTGGCTTGCACTTTAAAAAAAAAACTATTTTGTTGTCAGGCTGGAGTACAGGGAAAGGAAAACACTAAGTGTTTGCAGATATTGTGGAGGTGCTTGTGCCAGCATCGATATAATTGGGATTTAGGTGAGGACGTCTGAAGTGATAGGAACAGTTTATCTATTGGAAATTCTCAGTCAAAAAACAATCAAGTTACTGGGAAAAAACTAATATTAAAATTTTGGAAAAACCCTGCATCCCCTACAATTAAAATGTGGATTATGGAGATGTCGGAGACCTTAAATCTGGAAAAAAATAGATTTGTCTTAATTGACAAACCAGAATTATTTATTAGAATATGGTCGCTGTTCATAGATTGTTTGAAGGGGTAGAATGGGCCAGCGCTGAGGCTTGACGGAAGCTTGAACCCAGGACTAGACGAACAGTTTTGTTTTCTTACCTACGGACCTATCTCCTAAGTTGTATTATGGATAGTTTATTTGATGTTTCTAAGTTTTTTTTTCTTTATTTTTTTCTATCTATTAAAAAAATAATAATAATTAGAGTCAATGTTAATATGTAACTGATAAATGTAGACTCCTGCTACATTGGTAGTGGAGCCTTGGAATCCTGAATATTTAATATGTAACCGTTTAACAAAGTTTGTAATGGTTTGGGGGTACACAAAAGGCTGGAGAAACTCAGCGGGTGCAGCAGCATCTAAGGAGCGAAGGAGATAGGCGACGTTTCGGGTCGAGACCCTTCTTCAGACTGGTCAGGGATCAGGGAAACGAGAGATATAGACGGTGATGTGGAGAGATAAAGAACAATGAATGAAAGATATGCAAAAAAGTATCGATGATAAAGGGAACAAGTCATTGTAAGCTGTTTGTAGTGTGAAAATGAGAAGCTGGTGCGACTAGGGTGGGGGAGGGAGATAGAGAGAGAAGGAATGCCAGGGCCCGAGGGCTGAGGGAGAGGAAGGGGAGGAGACAGCAAAGGTCAACAGAATTGAGAAAATTCAATGTTCAAGCCCAGAGGATGCAGACTCTCAAAGGGGAATATGAGGTGCTGTTCCTCCAACTTGCGGTGTTGCTCACTCTGGCTGTGGAAGAGGCCCAGGACCGAGAGGTCGGATACGGAAAGGGAGTTGAAGTGCTAAGCCACCGGGAGGTCGGGTTGGTTAATGCGGACCGAGTGGAGGTGTTCGGCGAAACGATCGCCAAGCCTCCGCTTGGTTTGGACTAGGATATGTACATGCCTCTAATAAAAGTTAACTATAAAAAAAACAAAAAACAATAAAGTTAGTGTGATACTCCTGCCATATACAAAACCATGCCGGCAAATCCCAATTAGCCCATTCTCTTCCAAATGGGAGCAAAGCCTAGCTTGAAGAATTCTCTCCAATAGTTTCCCGACCATTGACATGAGGCTCACCGCATTAGACTTCCCTCGATTCTCTCTTCCTTTCTAAACAAATAAACAACATTGGCCACTCTCCAATCCTCCGAGACTTTGCCTGAGAAGAAACAAAGATCCTGGTCAAGGCCCCTGCAATCTCCTCTCTTACCTCTCAAATAACCTGGGATAGATCCCATCAGGTCCTGGGGACGTATCCACTTTAAAGTTCTTCAAGAGCCTCAGCACCACTTCCTCCTCGGCCTCAAACTGCCCTGGCATATTTGTATTCTGCACACTGATCTCACTGTCCTCCAAATCCTTCTCCTCGGTGAATACAGATGCAAAGTACTTGTTTAGTACCACACCTACATCCTCTGACTCCAGGCATGGATTCCCTTCTTTATCTTTGAACTGTCATACCTTCTCCCTGGTCACCCTCTGACATTTTAACGTACGTATAGAAAGCCTCAATCCGACTCGCCAAGGACATTTCATGGCCCTTTTTGGCCCTTCTAATCACTCACTTGAGTTCTTTCCTACTCGCTGCATATTCCTCATATGCCCCATCTGATGACACCTTCTCAAACCTGACATATTCTTCCTTTTTCTTCCTGACCAAATTTATAACCAAGTACTAGACACAACATTCTGGAGTAACTCAGCAGGACAGGCAGCATCTCCGGAGAGAAGGAATGGGTGATGTTCTTGGGTTGAGACCCTTCTTCAGATAACTAATTTACAAACTCCTTGCTTACCCATCCCTTACCTTGCCATCCTTTTCCTGCGGTACTGATTTTGGATGATCATGATCATATTGAACGCCGGTGCTCGATCGAGGGGCCAAATGGCCTACTCCTGCACCTATTTTCTATGTTTCTGTGCTACCCCTCCTCCTTACTGGAATGTTCTGATTGTGCACTTTGATCAACTGGCTTCAAACAACTCCCTCATGTTATCAGTGGATTTACTCAATAAAAACTGCTCCCAATCTACCCTCTTTAGCTCCTGCCTAATAACATTATAATCTGCATTGCCCGAATTAAGTACCTTCCCCCCAACATCCAGATCGAAACAATCTTAACATTTATGGCTGATTACAAATTACTTCATACAGTTGAGAAGTGAAAACAACTTCATTTTTCAAGATTAACAGGTGAAGTGGTTTGCCAAGAATGGAAACTACGGATTAAGAGCTAATGTATAGTGGAGAAACTGCCAATATTTCAGCCTGCCTCCCTTTTTTCTTATTGTCACAACCTGGCTGAGTTGATTGGTTGCCCTTTGCTAAACTGAAACCAAACCAATAAGACACATATCAGGTAGGTTCAACAAAGGCTGGATGATCTACTCCACTAGGTGATGAAAAGCAAAAGCAAATATTGCCCATAATGATGGTGTTATTGAAGATTGGAATAGCAATGTTCAGTTTAGTAACACAAAATACCTGACAATACATCCCTTTGAAAATGTACAGTGGATGATAAAAAATGGTTTTGGCAAGACTTGCGTAGGTGTAATTTTCAATATATGATATTTAACAATGAGTGGGTTTAAGTTTTGACAGGATATGAATCAGTCTGTTAAATTATTCCCTCATTTCATCAAAGTATATGTTCTATAGAGCCACAAGACTTCTTGTAAAAGAATTAGCTTGGGAAGATGGGTGACAACACTTAGATTTGTTGGCAGAAAGGATCTTCATTGACAAGAGTCAGGATTGATTCATTGGAAAACACATTTATCAACCACACTAACTCCAAAAGCTATGGGAAAAGCAAGACTGATCTAAATTATAATTTCATATTTTTCAACACAGAGGAGGCCACAAGGCAGAATAATCCCATCAAACAAATCCACCCATATGAAGAAGGGTCTCGACCCGAAACGTCGCCTATCTCCTTCGCTCCTTAGATGCTGCTGCACCCGCTGAGTTTCTCCAGCTTTTTGTGTACCACCCATATATGTCCCTGTGATATATTCTCTATTATATTTCTTGGGGTGGCACGGAGGCACAGCGGGAGAGTGGCTGCCTTTGTGACCCAGAGACCCGGGTTTGATCCTGACTCCGGGTGCTGTCTGTACAGAGTTTGTATATTCTCCCCGTAACTGCGTGGGTTTCCTCTGTGCGCTCCGGTTTCCTCCCACACTCCAAACACATACACCTGGGTAAATTATAGAAATTGTCCCTAGTGTGTAGGATACTGTTACTGTACAAACTGATCACTGGTCGGCGTGGACTCAGTAGGGAAGAAGAGCCTGTTTCTGCACTATTTCTCTAAACTAAACCAAACCATGAAAACTCCACCCAGCTAGATTTCTTAGAACCTTCCAAAATAGGACAAAAGGCTAAAGAGTCCGTTTTTCAGTGCCTCGTGGATATATGGGGCACCCTTGCTATTTAAAAACAACCACTTCTACATACTTAACAGTTTTGTCTTGGAAGAACAATGACAATAGACAATAGGTGCAGGAGTAGGCCATTCGGCCCTTCGAGCCAGCACCGCAATAGAAGAAACTTTTACAAATGGATTAAAAATACATTTGCATCATGACCAGACAATTCTTTGCTTTATCTGGTAATTTTGTTTTCCTTTGGTCAACACGTTTGATCAGCAACAAACAAAGAAAATGTGAGAGCAAGTAAGTGCCATAGATTATATGGAAATAAATGGGAGAATGGGACTGAGAGCTGGCAGAGATGTGATATGCTGAATAAACTCTGACGTCATAAGGAAATACAAACGTGTAATATATAAATATGAATCTGGCTCAACCCAAATATGTATTTTGGGTTGCATCAACTGCAGGTATGTTGCAGCGTGCTACAGATCCAAAACCATCTTAAATAAAGATTGTAAGAAAACCAGTCATTATCCTGAAGTGTGAAATTCACAAGTACTTCCTAACTGGCAGCTTTGAATCCAAATTAATATAATTGGATTTGCTTGTCTTCAAGCAATAAAATGATACACAGTGCAATCTAGATTGATGTTGCATAACATTGCAAAACTTGTCTTAAGATAAGCAACACGAAATTGAGGAAGTTACAGTTATTGTAACAAGATTAAGCCAAAATAAAGAACTTTCCAAAATACACACATCAACATTTTGAAAACGTATTCATGGGATGTGGAATCACTTGTCCATCCCTAAAACTGCCTGAATGGAGGAACATTGATGAACCTGGAATGACATACAGGTGTCCCGGGTAACGATGGCAGAATTCCTCTCCTGAAGGATTTTAGTTGACCAGTTGAGCCTTTGTAACAGTCCAGTTATTTTATGGTTACCACAGCTGAGATTGGCTGTATTTGTAATCACAGATTTTCCTCTTTTACTTGAAGTTAAACTGCTCAGCTGCAGCAGTGGGATTTGACCCCATGTCATTGGATCAATGTCCAGAACTCTCTGCTCGGTCTGTAACTTGCCCATTAGGTTACTATTCCCCTGCTATTTTACTTCTTAATCAAGATTTGTTAACGTTCTGCCTTTTATAGAGGTCAAGCTTCAAAGAATCTTAAGCTTCACATTTTTCTTGCTGCATCTTATTTGATGCAGCCAAATTAATGGATTATTTATCTCTGAAATATTCACTCTCATTGCACTGTACATTACTATTTACTGTGATTATCATGTACATGCTTATATTTTCTTACGACATGGAAGTCATTCCATCCCTCAACTCTGCGTTGGATGGCAAACCAATCCCAAGGATACATCTATCCAATCCCAATCCCATCAATTTTCTCTTCTGTGCCCAACATATCCATGCTTTTTCTCTCGCCAGCCACCCACCTACACCACGAGTAGCTTCTAGCAATCTATCAGGTGCCAGGGGTAAGACAACGACCTGATTAACCTACATCCTGCTGATCAGTGCTAAGTGACTGATATTTTTTGGTTTGTCTACATTTTAGGCAGTACCAACATGAGGAACCAGACATATTGATTTAGAAGCAGAAGCAACTAAATAGCTTCGGGTATTAGTCTTATGTATAAACACTGGGAGATGAAGGACTGTGTTGCCGCAATGTTTAAAGAGGTGCCCCATTCCCCTTGCCCACTTTACCAATCCCTGCAGTGAGACGGCACAGAAATCACTTCAAATCACTGGCAAGGAGGGCTGACAGTTATGTGTTCATCACTATCATTTTGAATACCCTATTGGAACAGATTTATGACTTTGTGGAAAAAATTATAGTCAATTCCAGGCTGAAGAGTGTAGGAATCAGTAGATAAAGTACTCTTTTATTCCCTGTTTTAAAGTATTAATTTTTGACTGAGCAGTAAGAATGACACCCCTGAGTTATGAAGGTTATAGACTCGATCATCCTTCCTGGGGCTGGAATAGATAGTTCAGGCTGGCTGACGGAGTGAGTGCCATATTGTTCATAGGTTCATATGTGGTAGGAGAAGAATTAGGCCATTCGGCCCATCAAGTCTACTTCGCCATTCAATCATGGCTGATCTATAGCTCCCCCTTAAACAATTCTCCTGCCTTCTCCCCATAACCCCTGACATCCTTACTAATCAAGAATCTACCTATCTCTCTCTTAAAAGTAACCATTAACATGGCTTCCACAGCCTTGTGTGGCAATAAATTCCATAGATTCACCATCCTCTGACTAAAGAAATTCTTCCTCGTCTCCTTCCTAAAGGAATGTCCTTTAATTCTGAGGCTATGACCTCTGGTCCTAGAAACTTTCACTAGTGGAAACATCCTCTCCACATCCACTCTATCCAGGCGATAGACATGAATCTTTCTGAGAGTCTCTTAACCAATATTAAAAGGACATAGAGTGTCCCCTGAACAGACAGGCCAATTATGATCTCTCCAATTGGCCCAATTGATATTTGGGATCTCTTGCCTTGCACTAATTTCCAAACATCACCATTCCAATGTACTTATTTGCTGTAAATAACATTGGAATGTTGCACAGAACTCAAAGTGTTGGACTAACTCAATGGGTCAGGCAGTATCTTTGGAGGACATGGATAGGCGACCTTTCAGGTCGGAACCGTTCTTCAGACTCGGAGTTTGATGAAGGAGCCCCGACCCAAAACGTTGCCTATCCATGACCTCTAGAGGTGCTGTCGGACCAGTGAATTACTCCAGCACTTTGTGGTCCATGCAAGATACCAGCATGTGCAGTTCCTTGTGTCAACGTTGGGATATTCTAAGGCTGTATAAATAATCATGGGGTATTTATTTTTAGATCAGTCATCTAATCTCACCTCCATATTTTAGTTTCTCAAGAAAATGTGCCAATTCATTGTGATTTTGTAGGTGTATATATGAGTCACAGGATTAGTATTGAAGGAAGAGAAAAAGTACTGTGTTCTCCATCCAACGGCTAATCCAAGCGCGAGAACTAATAATTCATTCTCATAATTCTCATTTTTGAAGGATAGTACAATTGCAGTAAACACAAGATGGATTCAATTTTATTGGTTTTGCTTGACTGCATATATTCTACCAAGATTGAATTGAAACTGATTTTCAACAAAGACCAAATCTGTATGTTGAAGGCAGGCTCAGTTGATTAGTTAGAATTTCATTTTAATCGACAACCAAAAGTATTGACTTCCTCCAGCAATTCAGTTATATTTTGAGGCTCTGCTATTCTAAATTGGTGAAATATTTATTTGTAATTTATTCTCTGGGTAAATTTTTACACTCTACTCAGTGAGCAGAGAAGAACCAAAAGGACATGATGAAGATATGAATACATGCAGCCAGCTGGCATTAGACAAAAGATGAACTCTGTTTCTGAACGGCTCAGCTCTGAATAACTCAAGAGTTTTCATCTCTGGCCTCTGTTCTCCCATCTGTCAACCAAAATACCCCTCATCTGTATCCACTTATCACTTGCCAGGCATTGTCCCATCCCTTCCCTTTTTCCAGCTTTCTCCACTCCTACTACAATTAGTCTGAAGAGGGATCCTGACCCAAAACATTATCCACGTCTTCCAGAGATGCCGCCTGATCCATTGAGTTATTACACCAATTTGTGTCTTTCTCTGACAGAATTATCAGCTTTCATGCTACTGTGCACTCTGTACAATGTTCAGATATTGCCCGGCCTCGATGGGAGCAAATTGATTACGTTCGTGTCTCAGTTAAGTGTCCTGGGCTTTCCAGCATTTGAGGCAGAGGCCAGTGAAGCGGAGTCTAAGAATAGCACAACCCAGCACACAGGGGATTTGATTGGAGTTAGAACAGAAGCTTTCACTTCAATGGTTTATCTTAAAACACCAGCTGAATTATCTAATCCTTGTGGCTTTGATGTTGGCAACAGGGGTATAACATATCTGCTGCACTTTGAAGCACCAGATTCAAAACCCTCATGTCCTTTGATCACACTTTAACAATGCATTTCAGCTAGTCAGAGAAACCATCAAAATTCAACTCCTTGGACGTAACTGTCAAGACTACCCTTCTGGGACCGGACGAAGAATGTGGATTAAGAAACTCTGTAGATGTTCCCTTTATAGACAATCGCTTGTTTATAAATCAGATACTGGGTAGACAGCTGCAAATATGCCAAGAACATGGATTTATAAAACAGTCTTTGTTAGTATGTTCACTACTACCAATCGTGGACTAGATGCTCGCTGACTCACCTTTGTGACATTGTTTGCCTAGCCTATGTACAGGCAAAGAATATAGTGGCACAGATAATTAATTAACTAAAGACCATCGCCTCACAGCACCAGCGACCCAATTCTGACCTTGGGTCTTGTCTGTGGAGAGTTTGCATGTTCTCCCCGTGACAACAAGGGTTCCTCCAGCTGCTCGTGCATCCACCTTCATCCCAATGATGTGGAGGTGGTAGTTACTTGGCTGTTGTGAATTGCTCCTAGTGTATAGATGAGTGGTAGAATCTGAGGGGTGTCGATGAGAGCATGGTGGAACTAAAAAAAATAGGATCAGTGTAGCATTAGTATAAGTGGTTGCCTGATGGTCTACATGGACTCAGTGGACCAAAGGACCTGTTACCATGGTGGTTGTCTCTATGACTAAATTCTTAAGTGTGCAAACCAGACAGTGGTTTATATTGCTAGTTTAAACAGCCAATGCCTACTCCCTACCATTGAATGGCTGTCCTGCAGTGACCGGTTGCAGGCAGGAGCTTAATCTCCTCTCATATTGGTCTTCTGTCATTGTACAGAACTGAAGTACAATAGTTGGGATGTACAAGGTGGTCTGCTGCAGAAAGCTTCATCTTTTTGGGCAGATGAGTCTGAGACCTGGCGTAGGACGTTGAAAGAAGGTTCTGTGTTTATTTACAGCTTGCAACAGTGCCACATCTTTGTAAAACTGATCTTGGACCATTCCAGGAGATGGCAAGTCTAATTGGAGCAGGGATATACAATTACAACAGACATAAGTACATAAGGTCCCTGTTTGATGCCACTTACAATTAAGTATTTTTGACTGGTATTCATTGAATGTGCTTAAATCTGATTTAATAGGAACTTGTGTTGGGTCTTGAAGAGTGGCATAGTGGGGTGTAGGTAGAGTTGCTGCCTTACAACAGCAGAGACCCGGTTTCGATCCTGACCACATGTGCTCTCTGTATGGAGTTTGTACATTTTCCCTGTGACCGCGCGGGTTTTCTCTGGCTGCTCAGGTTTCCTTCCACACTCCAAAGACGTACAACTTTATAGGATAATCGGCTTCAGTAGATTTGTAAATTGTCCCTAATGTGTAGTATCGTGTTACTCGGGCATCTGAGCATCTGTTCCTGCCACCCTAAATGTTCCAGACATGGCCTTGTGTTATCTTTCACAGAAAGTAAAAGGTAGAGTTTGTTTCAAAGATCGACACAAAAAGCTGAAGTAACTCAGCAGGTCAGGCTGCATTTCTGGAGAATAAAAATTAGTTGACGTTTCAGGTCGAGACCCTTCTTCAAACTCTTCAGAGTTTGTTTTGGCAGGTCCATAACCAAAACTGTACTTAAGTATAATGAGCATATGGCATATCTTTTGGAACACAAATCAATTTCAATTACTAAAGACAACCAATGAATAATCTATGTTTACCAATGCAGATGGTGGTATAACTTTGGCCTTGAAAGTATCTCAGTTTATTCATTTCAAGGCTATCTATCTTCAAGTCAATAAACAAACAAAGTAATTAAGTGTGACAAGCATGGTACGCTGATATTAGCAGAGAGATAAATGCATCATGTGCTTTCATAAAGTTTGACCTTTGCATTGGCATCACCTGCTGGATCTCAACAGGATGATCAGCCACCATCATAATGTTTCCAACACCTTTTCCGATGATTTTTTTAAGTTTCAATATATCTGCAGCAATGATACTTCAACCAACAAGGCATAGAAATCCAGATGCCTTGAGTGTAAGCATTTATATTCTGATTTATGCAACCAACCAAGCAGAATACCAGCCACGCTTTGCACAGTACTTTGCAGGCTTCGAGAAAACAGCCTTACTCGCACATTACCAGAATTGGTAATTCTATTCCAAACAGTTGGTAAACCACATTTGGAATATTTAAAGACATTCCACGCAACACTGTGGTGTAGCGCAAGGAAGATTAGCATAGTCCATGGGGCCACAGGGCCAATAATAAAAGAAATATGGTGTGTTCGGCATAGTCACCTGCTTTTAATTTCCCACTTTTAATTTAGTTAGGAGATACAGCCCGGAAACAGGCCCTTTGGCCCACTAAGTCTGCACTGACCAGCAATCCCCATACACTAACACTGTCCTACACACACACTGGGGACAATTTTTACTGAAGCCAATTAACCTGCAAACCTGTACATCTTTGGAGTGTCGAAGGAATCCAGAGCACCGGAGAAAACGCACACAGGTCACAGGGAGAACGTGCAAACTCTGCATAGACGGCAACCGTAGTCAGGATCGAACCCGGGTCTCTGGCGCTCTAAGGCAGCAACTCTAACGCTCTGCCACCGTGCCGTCCTTGTCTACAATTATAAAAAAGACACTGCAAAAATGAACAAGGAGAAGCAGCAACTGCCAGTGTGAAAATAAATGTGACCTTCCTTAGAACAAGCAATTGCTATCTAAATGGAGATGCCCTATATTTAGACTAAAAAACGGATCTGAGTTGATGCCAGGCCTTTAGGCTCATGGCACAATAATTAATTATAACCATGGATCTGATAATCCTGCCGACTGCATATCACTGTGACCAGATCTAGATGCTGCCACAAACCAGATAGCTAAGAAATGTATTAATTTGCCGTTAGACCCAAGTCCACGGCTCTAGCTGATCCTGAGCAGATTACACAGGGGGATCTGATACTGGGAGTAGCGAGACAATATTTGCACAGCAATCGAGAGTGCGGAGACCATTGGCATTTTAGAGCCATTCTTCACTGAGGATGATATAATTCCTTATGGTAGGTGCAGAGTTATGCTGATGGAAATGTAGCTCCTTTGCTGTCGATCAAAATGGCTTTTGGAAATCTCCTCACACGTTAAGTTTTATACCCAAGAATAGTTAGCAACATAAACGGGGCAATTGAAAGACATCTGTTATCTGGGGACAACTAGAAATGCATGAGAGTCTTGTCTGCCATGTCACATCTACTACTTAACAGAATCAGGCACAGAGGTTTATTTATTCGGATGTGAGAGAGGCAGCAGGTTACTTTTTGTCGGGACAAAGATTGTGATAGAAATAGCTGGAGGTTAAGTTGGTTCCCATTGTCATTGGTAATGCACTCCTGGCCTTGCTCTCAGCTGCAGCATGAAGTCCAATATTGCCAATAGCTCTTTCGAGGATCAGAAATTCCTTCAGGACTCAGCATTGAATTCAGCAATTTCAGATGAACAGCCTTTGCAGAAATGGCCAGTTTCCAATGAAATCACATTAACCTGTAATATCAACTGTTCTCTCTTTCCACCGATGATCCTAACCTGCCGACTTACACCATTCTTCTTTTATTTCAGATTTGCAGTATCTGCAATATTCCTGCACTGAATTCTGCTCTTCCTTTTTCTCATTAATCTACCTCTATTTATATTCCGTCCATTTCGATCAACCGCAATTAACAATCCCTCATCACTCGCTCTCAGCTAACACCACCGCATCTGTATCGTCAAGTCTTACATTTCCACCGTATCACAAACATAATTTTTTGCAAAACTTGAAAAGATATGCAAACTGTAATGAGAAAAAGTCAATTAGAACTGAAGTAACCAAAGTAGACCCAATAATAAGGTTTGCCAAAGCCATTTCTAAAGCAAGGGACTATTATCAGTGAAGCAAAGGTACACTGGACTAATTAAAGTTTCAGAAATGATATATGTGATCTCCGGCGCTATTGTTAATAAAGAACCTGCATAAGATATCTTTTCCATTGCACATTCTTCACAATAATACACTCTGTAAGTCCCAAAAGCCACTGTTATCCATTTCCTCTTCTGCTCCCTGTTTACAGGGTACAATACTTCCTGCCATGTCAATTCCATTACTAAATTCAAGGCAAAAATCTGGAGACGTTGTTTTTCTTTTCAGTATTCCAGAAGAAGAAATTAAATTGCGCATTGAAACTCTGCTGTTCTCCAAGGATTAGCTGCTTGGCTTCTGACTAGAATAAAGAAGGGACAGTGTCTCTGAGCTGAAAAACCCATTCAAATGCAGAACTCGACTGTCAAAATAACCGTCCCCTGCACGGAGGGAGATATATGCACCAAGCTCTCCTACTGCACTCCCATCTGCTGCTCGCCCACATCATTGTCGTTCTCATCAATAATGGCAGAAAGATGTCTGCTTATCAAGCCAGGCTTGAGGCTTCAGGCTTCACTGCTTCCAAAGGCACAGCCGCCTGATGCTGTCATCAGCTTGTTTGCATTTTAATACCATAACTCCTTTTTGTCCCAGGTCTCATGAGAGAATGTGTGTTTGCCAGCGTGTGTGCCGTGCATCAGAATACAGAAAGCAACCTCAACAGGTTGCAATGCCATGAGTCACTGGCTCCTGTGTTCTTTGCTGGCAAGATCTTCCCTCTGTTGAGGCATGAGCCCAGCAGATTAATCCAAGCAACCTACTGGTGAACAGTAACCACAGATTTGTAACTTATCGATCATCTGTGGAAAGTGCCCAAAGTGCAAAATTCATACTCTCTCAGGCAAACCTACCACCAATTGCAGGTTAAAAAAAAGTCAGGAACTACAGATGGGCGTTTACACCAAAGATAGACACAAAATGCTGGAGTCACTCTCGACCCGAAATGTCACCTGTTCCTTTTCTCCTGGGACTGACCCGCTGAATTACTTCAGCATTTTGTGTCTATTTACGGATATATGATGTTTTGGGTCTGGACCCTTCTACACTGTAGAAAGGTCCAGATCCAAAACAGCATCCATCCATATTATCCAGATTTGCTGCCTGACCCACCGAGTTACTCCAGCACTTTGTGTCTTTTTTTTTGCAACCCAGCATCTGCAGTTTTTTGTTTCTCCAATTACAGGTTACTGCCAACCCCTATAGCATATGTGGCAGGAGATTTCATTGGTCTGGAGTTGAATGTAATGTGTATGCATGCCTCAGAGTGTACTTTATGCTACTTGCTGCATTAAGACCACATGATTTATAAGTCATTACCATGTGAGCTGTTAACTCTGTGGAGAGTGATCTTGGTGATAAATTAATTATTCATCTCTTCATCTCTACCTCCAAAATGTGTAATTTGGCCTCAACATTGTCCCTTGTTGTTATTTTCCAGGCCTTATTTTTTATTTATTTTGGCTTAATTTTCTATTTGTAATGATACCCTTGTTTAATTTGTTCACATTATGTTTGCTCTGAGGAAGCCTGCTTTGCCTTTCCAAACATTGTCGAGCCTGCTGTGCAGTTCAGAGCTTTGTGCTTTAATTTCAGAACTGTAGCAATCTTGTGTTTTTTTTTATTATTTAGTTCTGGCACCCTCGCTGTGGAAATTACTTCTCATGACAAAGCTCTTTTTTGCTGTCAATATTTTGTTGCCTCTGTGGTGCTTTTGTCACCACAGCTTTTGAGTTATTTATTCTTCCTGACATTTTCCACATAAAAATTCATTTCTACAATCTTTAGTTTATATATAAAGGCAAACGCATGGATGTTTGAACCATGTTATGCAGGCCACATTTAGAGTAACTCAACACTATGCCTTAGTGATGGTAGGAACCAAAGGAACTCCCTTCTGAGTCATTTGGTGTACGTTCAAGTTCCACTAGAGAGGCAAGCATTTGCTGACACTTCAGAACAGTGCTGCCTTTATCAAGACATGCCATGCATTTATACTCAGGCCAATATGGAAGATCCCTTCACTTCATTGTAAAGAACTGCAGGTGAATTCTGAAAGATGCTGTGGTCAGTATTTATTAATTGATTCACAACAGGTAGTGATTAGTGCAGCTGCACAGAAAGGGGAACAGCATGGACTTGCATGGTTAAAATGAGGGTGGAAGCAATAGGTAGCAAGGTGAAAAGTAAAAGTGGCAGGCAGGCAAAACCAGGGCAAAAATCAAAAAGGGCCACTTTTTAGCATAATTGCATAAGGGGTAAGAGCGTTGTAAAGACAAGCCTGAAGGCTTTGTGTCTCAATGCAAGGAGTATTCGTAATAAGGTGGACGAGTTGAACGTACAGATAGCTATTAATGATTATGATATAGTTGGGATCACGGAGACATGGCTCCAGGGTGACGTAGGCTGGGAGCTGAACATCCAGGGATTTTCAATATTCAGGAGGGATAGAGAGAAAGGAAAAGGAGATGGGGTAGCGTTGCTGGTTAGAGAGGAGATTAACGCAATGGAAAGGAAGGACATTAGCTTGGAGGATATGGAATTGGTATGGGTAGAGCTGCAAAACACTAAGGGGCAGAAAACGCTGGTGGGTGTTATGTACACACCACCTAACAGTAGCAGTGAAGTTGGGGATGGTATCAAACAGGAAATTAGAAATGCGTGCGACAAAGGCAAAACAGTTATAAAGGGTGACTTCAATCTACATATAGATTGGGTGAATCAAATTGGCAGGGGTGCTGAGGAAGAGGATTTTTTGGGATGTGTGCGGGATGGTTATCTAAATCAACATGCAGAGGAACCAACGAGAGAGCAGGCTATTTTAGACTGGGTTTTGAGTAATGAGGAAGGGGTAGTTAGCCATCTTGTTGTAGTGCCCCCTTGGGCAAGAGAGACCATAATATGGTCGAGTTCTTCATTAGGATGGAGAGTGACATTGTTAATTCAGAAACAATGGTTCTGAACTTAAAGAAAGGTAACTTTGAGGGTATGAGACGTGAATTGGCCAAGATTGACTGGCAATTAATTCTAAAAGGGTTGACAGTGGATATACAATGGAAGACATTTAAAGACTGCATGGATGAACTACAAAAATTGTTCATCCCAGTTTGGCAAAAGAACAAACCGGGGAAGGTAGTGCATCTGTGGATAACAAGGGAAATCAGGGATAGTATCAAAGCAAAGGATGATGCGTACTTCAAAGGATGAAGTAGCCAGAAAAAGAAGCATACCAGAGGACTGAGAGAAATTCAGAGACCAGCAGAGGAGGACAAAGGGCTTAATTATGAAAGGAAAAATAGATTATGAAAGAAAACTGGCAGGGAACATAAAAACTGACTGCAAAAGTTTTTATAGATATGTGAAGAGAAAGAGATTAGTTAAAACAAATGTAGGTCCCTTGCAGTCAGAAACAGGTGAGTTGATCATGGGGAACAAGGATATGGTGGACCAATTGAATAATTACTTTGGTTCCGTCTTCACTAAGGAAGACATAAATAATCTGCCGGAAATAGCAGGGGACCGCGGGTCAAAGGAGGAATTGTGTGAAATCCAGGTTAGTCGGGAAGTGGTGTTGGGTAAATTGAATAGATTAAAGGCCGATAAATCTCCAGGGCCAGATAGGCTGCATCCCAGAGTACTTAAGGAAGTAGCTCAGGAAATAGCGGATGCATTAGTGATACTCTTTCAAAACTCTTTAGATTCTGGAGTAGTTCCTGAGGATTGGCGGGTAGCAAACGTAACCCCTCTTTTTAAGAAGGGAGGGAGAGAGAAAACGGGGAATTACAGACCAGTTAGTCTAACATCGGTGGTGGGGAAACTGCTAGAGTCAGTTATTAAAGATGGGATAGCAGCACATTTGGAAAGTGGTGAAATCATTGGACAAAGTCAGCATGGATTTACGAAAGGTAAATCATGTCAGACGAATCTTGTGGAATTTTTCGAGAATGTAACTAGTAGCGTGGATAAGGGAGAACCAGTGAATGTGGTATATCTGGACTTCCAGAAGGCTTTCGACAAGCTTTCATGGCAAAAGGATTTGAGTATCGGAGCAGGGAGGTTCTACTTCAGTTGTACAGGGTCTTGGTGAGACCACACCTGGAGTATTGCGTACAGTTTTCGTCTCCAAATCTGAGGAAGGACATTATTGCCATAGAGGGAGTGCAGAGAAGGTTCACCAGACTGATTCCTGGGATGTCAGGACTGTCTTATGAAGAAAGACTGGATAGACTCGGTTTATACTCTCTAGAATTTAGGAGATTGAGAGGGGATCTTATAGAAACTTACAAAATTATTAAGGGGTTGGACAGGCTAGATGCAGGAAGATTGTTCCCGATGTTGGGGAAGTCCAGGACAAGGGGTCACAGCTTAAGGATAAGGGGGAATTCCTTTAAGACCGGGATGAGAAAGACTTTTTTCACACACAGAGTGGTGAGTCTCTGGAACTCTCTGCCACAGAGGGTAGTTGAGGCCAGTTCATTGGCTATATTTAAGAGGGAGTTAGATGTGGCCCTTGTGGCTAAGGGGATCAGAGGGTATGGAGAGAAGGCAGGTAAGGGATACAGAATTGGATGATCAGCCGTGATCATATTGAATGGCGGTGCAGGCTCGAAGGGCCGAATGGCCTACTCCTGCACCTAATTTCTATGTTTCTATGACTAGATGGGCCAAAGGGCCATCTCCTTGCTGTATGACTCAATGGCTCATCCATAGCTAGCCAACAAAATTCCTCCTATAACTCTTCACTCAGGAACTTATTGAATTGTTAATCAAGCATTACAACGGCTCTAGTGCTCTCAAGGATGTTTTGAAGAAATGCTTGGTGTTATCTGACTAGCGAATCGTACAGCTTAGAAAGTTATTAAACTGAACAATACTGGTATTGCAATTATATCCTCAGAATTTGCATTTGTATAAATATGTGGCCATTATTTGAGCACCTATCCCAATTGCTCTATGGAGTCATCCTGGGCACCAGCCTCAGCTTTCTCTCCAACCACTTCATACTTTCATGTCTGAGGATTGAAACAGAATGCGGTGGAGCTGGAAGTCATCCCCAAGCCTTCTATAGTCCGACTACATTCTCTTTTAATGTAGACGCAAGGAACTGCAGATGCTGGTTTACTAACAAAAAGAGGCAAAGTGGTGGGAGTAAGTCAGCAGATCAGGCAGCATCTCTGGAGAACAAGGAGGGGTGACATTCCGGGGACAGGACCCATCTTCAAACGGACCCGTCTCCAGTCTGAACAAAGGTCCTGACCCGAAACATTACTTATCCATGTTCTCCAGAGATTCTGCCTGACTCACTGAGTTACTCCAGCACTTTGTGCCTCTTTTCAACAATCTCTTAATGTTGTCCTCAATTACATGAGCTACATTATTTAAAGCCCATTTTTTTACTTTTTTGCAAATTCATGCTACTCGTCAGCAATTCCTACAGTCCTGAAACTAATCGGCAATAAATACCAGAGGCCAAAAGCATAAATCTGTCTGGAAATTAGCATTTAAATGAAGGAATTCAACCCCTTAAATAACACAACAGAGAGGAATATAGGAGATATAATAATGCAATATCCATACGTTCCTTGCAATGACAGATATTTCAAAGTTTACATTTTCTAACATGAAGGAAGCAATTATTGACAGTGATTGGGTTCACCACCAACTGCTGCTAAACTACAAGTTAATTAAAATCAAGTTTAGCTGTACTCCTCTTGTCTTCAGCCACTTAAATAAACCCCAGCCTGAGGTCTGATTTCAATGAACATGCTTGGCTAATTTTGAAGATCCCCTGTCCTCTGTGGACTGGATACGACAGATTACATGACTGAATTTCAACAGTATCTGCCATTGAACATGAGCTAGGATATCCCTCAAGCCTAATAGGAAAATACTGTCCAATGTGATAACTGAGAGCAGTGCATGTTTCATGGCGGTACACATAAGTATGGCATCATCGCCCTTCTGCAAACACCTGTAGCTCCATAACATGGGGCACACCACCTGCTCATCTCTATGAACTTCTCTTGACCCTGCACCCTAGAACTCTCCCTCCATAACCCTTCAATCATTTTCCTCATCTTCAACTACCTTCCTTAACTCTTTATCCGTGTCCTATTTAATGCTTTCATTAACGAGTCACACCACTTCCAGAGCCAACAATGGGCCATTAGGTGCTCCACCCTTCCTTGGTTATTTGTTGCCAGCCCTGCTTTGTACTGGCTTTTTCTTACCTCCAGTTCCCTCCCCTCTCCTTTCAGTCTGAAGAAGGGTCCCGACCCGAAGAGTCACCCATCCTTTTTCTTCAGAGTTGCTGCCTGACCCGCTGAATTACTCTAGCACTTTGTGTCTATCTTCGGTATAAATCAGCATCTGCAGTTCATTTCTTCTCACTTCTTGGGCTGTTTTGTTAGATGAGGGTGCGGTGAGAGCTTCCCTCCATCCTTGGCTGTTGCACAAAGTCTCTTCGCGAACTGACTCTTCGCTAACTAACACATACATAAAACATAAAACCTGAGCTACGGGAGTGACGGGTTTTACAGACGCCAACGGTGCAGTTGGCTACCAGACAACGGAGGCAATCACAAAACAGTTACTAGTGGGCTTTAGTCCAAATCATTAGCAGTTTATTGTACTAATAAAAAACTACATGCCTAATTACTGTGACATACTCACAGGAGCATAATCTGTCAACAATAGCGGGAACACAGATACGTGCAGGGGAAAAGTGACCAAATTGGGAGAGGTGATTGACAATGCCCTAGGCATTTATCTGCAATCAATCCCTGAATATCAGAGAACATTTTACAATTAAATGGTCAGATATTGTGTGGGATGTGTAAAATGGATATCATGCTCAATGCTCTGGGTCACAATGACTTCCATTGAAGATCACTGTTGAAAAGGTGTTCATTCAAACACACAACATGGAGACAGAAGGAAAGGTGACTCCTCTACATGGGAACTCTCAAAAACTGTTGTGACTGTGGATTCCTCTCATCTTCCTAATTCTCCAAGTTCCACCTGTGGCCAAGGTCAGAGGTGACAATTTGGTGATGGCATCAGTATGGCTTCTAATATTTGACTAAGATCCACAGCTTGTCAGTTTTACAGAAATACGATTTTGTTTCATTTCATAGACAAGCAAATAAGGTCCATGATCAGATCTTTTCATCTCCACCTCTGGATGCACATTGAAAAACAATTTCTTGCCTGCTGAAATGTGGCATATGGTATAACTGTTCGATGGCTTTGTTGAGTGATATTAATGGAAATCACGCCATACCTTAAAGGTAGCACTCCTGTCAATGAGGTATTCCAAATGCTTCACAGGTCTTCTGATTATGCCATCTAGTTCAGTCTTTGTGACTCAATACTGTTAAGTTATTGAGTGTTATTTCACAGGTATCATAGAAAAAATATCTCACCTTGACTGCAATAGTCAGAAGGACTAGGCCAGGGGTGGGGAACCTTTTCATGTTGGAATGCCGCATTAAGTTACCTGTATTCTAATAAGGCTGCATCCAAGAAACTTCAATTAGATATACCACAAAATGTACATTATTTTGTAAAAATCTAACTACTATGTACTAACTTCAAGAAAATGAAAAAAATTGTTAATTCTAAAGTTAATTAACCCAGGGCTGCCAATTCTCACCCTTTGAGCATGAGACACACTCATTTCGACAAATTCTCACGCCCTCACGCTGATCACAAATTTCTCACGCTCTGCCGTGAGAAATTCTGTGACCAACGAGAATTTCAAAACTCATATTAAGTGCATGGGCCGCGGGTATTTGAGAGCCGGGGCTGAGGGAGGGATGGAAGCAGACGCAGCGGCGGGGGCAGAAGAGGGAGTGTTTGCCGGGCTGGTGAGTGTTTGCCGGGCTGGCGAGTTGCTCGCTGCAGCTCCGGCCATGGAGTAGCCTCAGTGCAAGATCTACGGGCCGCTGGAGGCATCGGAAGCGGTGCGCCGCTGCCGTTAGTCTCCGTGCCGAATTCGTCCTGGTAACCGGCATGGATCAGGCAGCGTCTCTGGAGAGAAGGAATGGGTGACTTTTCTGGTCGTGACTCTTCTAAGGGTCTCTACCCAAAACCTTTAGAAGGCTCTCGACCCGAAACGTCACCCATTCCTTCTCTCCAGAGACGCTGCCTGTCCCGCTGAGTTGCTCCAGCATTTTGTGTCTCTCCGCGGATTAAACCAGCATCTGCAGTTCTTTATCACACAATGAGACCCAACAAGATGGCTTTGCAGCTAGTACCAGGTAGTAGGCGGGTGCGGGAGGGACGGAGAGAGAGGGGACGTTAAAGAAATCTCATACTCACACACTAAGGGGAATTATATCTGAAATTGATACACTTTACAAAAGTCTTTGGATTCATGTATCGAACAAATAAGCAAATGGCAAGATGGAAACATAAACGTACAAAAACTTCAGAAGCAATGACCAGTAGAGATCAAGCCTTGTCTCCACGCTGTCATTACATTGTAAGAATAACTTCAGGGAATCCGCATGCAGTAAATGTCTTTCATGTTCAAAGTATTTGATTTGTTCAATATACCTATAATTAGTTTTACAGCGTGGGAAATATTAGCCCTTCGGTCAAAAAACGCGCATTTCCTGCCAATACCCGTTCACACTGGTTCTATTTTTCTTTCTCATTTCGCCATTACACACTTTTATAGAGGGTCAATTTACCTACAAACTCCAAGTGTGAATCTTAGGAATTATGTGGGCACCTAGGAAACAGGTAAATGCAAACTGGCTTCTTTCGGAGACACACCAGGAAACCCGCACTGTCATCCCTCGCTTCGACTGGGCATTATGATTTCAGTAATGGGCAATATTCCTGGTGTCTCCCGAAAGAAGCCAGTCAATATTATGATTATTAATACATTGTATTATTTATTATATATGTTGCGCCCGTTCTCCTTTATCTGAACATTGGATGCATTTGGCACTCGGCTTGCTTGCATTTACCGGATAGCATGCAACAAAAGCATTTCCCTGTACCTCGCTACCGGTGGCAATAGTAAACAAAATCAATCTATTTACATGTATCTGTGTGGTGTTGCTTTAACCGGCCTGTTAAGGTGCAGCAACTGGGAATGTCATAGTTCTGATGTCGCTGCACGCAACAACTAAACACTCTTGTCTTCATTCTACACTTGAAATTACCAAAATTACATTTAAACGGCATTTGGACAGGTACACGTGTAGGAAGGAACTGCAGATGCTGGTTTAAACCGATAGACACAAAGTGCTGGAGTTACTCAGCGGGTCAGGCAGCATCTCTGGAGGGAAGGAATGGGTGACGTTTCGGGTCGAGACCCTTCTTCAGACTGAAGGTCTGGTTAATTGGCTTGGTACAAGTGTAAATTGTCCCTAGAGTGTGTAGGATAGTGTTAATGTGTGGGGATCGCTGGTCAGTGCGGACTCGGTGGGCCGAAGGGCCTGTTTCCACGCTGTATCTCTAAACTGAACCCTGTCCGGCTAGCAGGGCTGTGTAGGGCCGAGTGCCGGGACACGGTGACATCTGACTCTGATCTCCACAAAGCCAATCACGTATCGAGCAGCGCCGCAGATCAATGGGCCTCTGGTGCTTGGAGTCGGTCCACAGACACAGAGAGGAAATTGGCTGTTACTCCGGCGTTTAGTGTCTATCAGTGACGCAGCTGACCATGGCTCACCTGATCTACGTTATTCCCAAGCACTTACGGACCTGTCCCACTAAAGCGACTGTCAGGGACTAGTTTTACTAGCATTCACCTACGACACCTCGCGACAACTTACGACAACCTCCGACAGCAACAATTGTTGCCACTGTCGCTTGTAGTCGCCCAAAAGAACTCCTAAATAAGGCAGGCCCTTCAGGCTGTGGCTCGGTGCATCCTGGAGGACAACCAGTGGCTGCTGAAAGTAGGTACCAAGCACTGGGTAGAAACGGTGGAAGATAGTGGCCTTCAAATGGGAGTGGTTGGAGAAAGCATCCTGCTTGCCTGCTAGATTTTCACATACTGTAACTGCAGGAAAAATGTTCCTGATGCTGGGGGAATTCAGAACCAGGGGTCACAGTTTAAGAATAAAGGGTAGGCCAGTTAGGACTGAGATGAGGACAAACATTCTTCACCTCCCCCCCCCCCCCCCCCCCCCCCCCCCGTCTCTGCGCTCCCTCGAGCTTGGTCTCTCACAATTTCTCACTCCCAACTCTCACCCAATGTTGGCAGCCCTGATTAACCTTTTAATTACTTTGTTGCGACTGCTTTTTGTGGGAAAGCATTTGAATATTTGGTTGCAACTTGGAGGTACGCAGTTTCAGCTGATCTTCTAGATGGGTATCTGTCATTTGTGACCTTCAGGGTGTCTTGATTTGGGTTAGGTAGGAGAATGTAGATTTGCATCAATAAGAGGTTGAAAAGCAAGAAAGCATTTTACGTGCATGTCAAAGTTAACGTACATTCTAGAGTCGCATTAGCACTAAATCATGAGCATAACAGGTATTAAAATAGCCCTCATTGTGGCCGTCAGTCGGGGAGGATTATTTTGTTGAATTTTCTTTTACACTTTGGTATTT
Organism: Okamejei kenojei; assembly: GCA_035221665.1. Lineage (NCBI taxonomy): Eukaryota > Metazoa > Chordata > Chondrichthyes > Rajiformes > Rajidae > Okamejei > Okamejei kenojei. The sequence continues at coordinate 22,692,802 of CM069159.1, forward strand.
TAAATACGTTAATTTTAAGATTAAAATAAAAATAATAAAAGACGAACAAAAACATACTAATAAAAATAAAAGGATTTGTCCTACAAAATTTGGATTCGTTCAAAAGGCCGCACTTAATGGCCGCAGGTTCCCCACTCCTGGACCAGACAATGCAACGCAACCAAAATGTTTTGTGACTGTGGCTAACTGAAAAGCAACATTTAAGTACATTGTAAATGTCACAATACCCAAGAACTGTAACTACCTGTTGGAGGGTTGTACAATTATTCTGAAGTATAAAAGATGTGTTGGAAATTCATTTGTTTCCTCAAGACATGTTGATCACCAGTGCAAGATTCAATTTAAGATTGCATTGCGTTGTTTGAGGGTATGACAGCAGGACTAATGAAAACTTTTCATGAGAGTGTGAGGATGCTACTCTTATGAACTTTCCAACAGACTATGTACAGATATCTCAAATGTGTCCATAGCCCAGTAATTATATGGCCAGGCCAGGGACTAGGACGATACGATGACATTAAGGAAAAGTAGTTGATATAAGAAGCACCAAATACTTTTTTGCTTGTTCATTTTTATAAAAGTAAGTGGAAAATGTTGAACAACTTGTGTGTTAATGTCACTGGATGGAACACAGATGCATCACTGTGCATGGTATCAAAGTGGCAGATGTAACCAGCAAACACTCGGGTGTGATGAAGAGCAGGCAGATTTACCAGACAAATCACATACATGATAATCCAGTCTGTCCAGGATAGTGCAGAATATGGGCAATCTGCATCAATGGAGGAAAGAGCACTATGGAGGCAGCCAACTGCACATCCAGTGATCAGCTCTGGAACATTACCAGAGGGGCTGCTTATGTTTTTGGATAGATTACATGCAAGGGTTTACTTTGATCTTTGAAATAAAACTAGCTATGGTTAGTAATAGGATCTTGTGATTAATCCACTGGCCATTAGCTTAGAAAGGCTCATGAAAAGACGGAGCATGAAGCTGGGACCTAGAAATCAGAAGGATTAAACTAACTAATTGTAATTGCCATGAGAGAAGCAACGGGATAGTGAGATGCAAAAGTTATGAGCCAAGATCTTTATAGTTAATGTCTCAGTTAATACAATTAATAACTCTTTACAGTTATTATCATGCCTCCTTGACCTGCTGGCTGGCAAACTGATCTATAAGTTGAGCTGTACACATCAGACACTAGAAGCAGTGTCATATCACAGTACACTACAGTACAGTACCTGTCAGTACAGGTCTTGTCAGAAATTCATTGCTTCCCATACAGTGAAGTGCTTTGCAACTTGTTGTTCAAAAGAGAAATCCATGAGATCTGACTGTAAAATGGAATCAATCTGGGTATGTCCATTAGTTGATTTGCCTCAATATTTTATTTCTCCCAGGGTACACAAAAGGCTGGAGAAACTCAGCGGGTGCAGCAGCATCTAAGGAGCGAAGGAGATAGGTGACGTTTCGGGTCGAGACCCTTCTTCAGACTGGTTAGGGATCGGGGAAACGAGAGATATAGACGGTGATGTGGAGAGATAAAGAACAATGAATGAAAGATATGCAAAAAAGTAACGATGATAAAGGAAACAGGCCATTGTAAGCTGTTTGTAGTGTGAAAATGAGAAGCTAGTGCGACTTGGGTGGGGGAGAGATAGAGAGAGAGGGAATGCCAGGGCCCGAGGGCTGAGGGAGAGGTGGGAAGGGGGGAAGACATCAAGGGTTAACAGAATTGAGAACATTCAATGTTCAAGCCCAGAGGATGCAGACTCCCCAAGCGGAATATGAGGTTTCAAGCCCAGAGGATGCAGACTCCCCAAGCGGAAACTTATTTCTCCCGGTTTCTTTCACTATGTAAAGGTCAAAGCATGTGCTAAACAAGAGGATATAGCCCCAGTAGGTTAATTGTCCAGACCCCCCTCACCTGTAGCCACTTATCACTTGCCAGATTTTTCCTTGACCTCACCTCTCTTCCATTTTTCTCCCCCCTCCACCTCAATCAGTCTGAAGAAGGGTCCCAAACTGAAATGTCACCTATCCATTTTCTTCAGAAATGAAAACTGGCCCGCTGAGTCTTTGCATCTTTTCCTGTAAACCAACATCTGCAGTTCCTTGTGTTAGCCGAGTGTTTAATGGTCATATATCTACTGGGAACATGACAAGAAACATCTTACTTGCTGTACAATAAATTTTGTTATACTCAGTAACCAGACCATAATACTGCAAGCCAAAATATGTAGTGCAGCCAATATATCGTCCATAGTAATTCTGTACCGAGGCAGGGCTGTGATTCACTACTTTCAACTTAGTGCGATGTTCAGTGCCCAGGATGTGAACTCCTCTACACTGAAGGCAAAGGTAGAATGGGTGACCATCTTTTATAAAGGAAACTTAGATGGCACAGTGGACAGCATCTGCCTCTGCATTTTTCATGCACTGGACCAGCTTGTTAATTCTGTGAAAATGAAAAATCTCCAGTTCCACTATTGAAGGAGGGAAGGGAGGGTTGGGCAAGTGGCAGTAGAATTCAGAGTGGGGAGGATTAAGGAATGTCAAGGGGCTGAATCAGAGGTTGGAGTCTCGGGTCCAGGAACCTGAAGCTATTCGCGAGTCCAGTGCCATATTTCACTTTGGCTCAGTTCACACCAACAAATGTCATTTTCTTATTTTCTCCTGTTTCTCGTGGTTCAATGCAACAGAAGCAGCTCGAGGGAATGGAGCTGGAGTGGTTTATTATTATGCAGTTTTCATTGTGCAAGCATGGGCTGGTGAATGTGCACAACTCATTCAAGCAGTCTTAGGCTGCAGCCGTGGGCCATGGTTTATACCAAGTGTGCATGGGTCACCATTGATTTTTGTCTACGACTGAGGCATTAATTGAAAACATTATGACTTCCAACGTTTCTCTTTGAGAAATTAATCCTTCTCTGTGCAAACAATGAACTTGACATCAAACGGTTCACAAAATGCTGAATGTTTCAGAAAATTTCAGCTAATGATACGATTGAGTGAAAGAACAGAGATCTCCTGACTGGTGCAAGGAGTGATTAGTTGCACTTCAAAATGATGCGTGGGAGCAAAAAAATTCTAAAAGGCGAGAAGTTGGGAGCAATTTAGGAGTCCATGCAGCGAAAATGCTAAAAATATATGGACAGGCCTGGCACAAATTAATTGAAAATGGCATGATGTTGTTACCCATTAGAGGGGACCAAATGCAAAGTTATACTTGAGATATACAAGTTTGACTAAAGTGTGCACAGTTGCGCCCTTGCAAGTCAGCAAGGATATACATTCAGCCTTCAGACCTTTAGTCTAACTGATCTAATTCTTCGATAATATCACCTCAGCCATGTTTCATTAAAACACCTATTGATTTGAAGTGTTTGGTGGATGTAGCTGAACCAGGTTCACTGCAACCGTTTATCATCCTGCGTAAAAAGAAATAATCCACGTTCTCTCTCCCCTCCTCATGCATATTAATTTACACTAATGCCTTTGATTAATGCATCATTAAAATATGATATTTTTCATACGTAAACTATAAACTAATTATTAATTAGAAACAGGAATGCAGATGGTACTACATTATAGCTGATAACTAAGGAGTACCGTTGAGTACCTAAAGTTGATTTAATTCAGAAACCAGACCGAACAGCTCAGGCTACAGGTGAACATTGATTCATGGTCAAGGTGCATTACTGAAGAAATGGACGAACTATGTGGTAGAGCTTTAAATCCAGGAAATCATGATGCAGCTGTAGAGGGCATTTGCTTGTCCGCAATTGGAGTATTGCTTACAGTTCTGGTTAGGCCATTACAGGAAAGATGTGGAGGCTTTGGAGAGGGCACAGAAGTGATTTTCCAAAATGCTGCCTGCACTAGAGTGTTTCAGCTACAGGGAGAGGTTGGGTAGACTTGGGTTGTTTTCTCTGGAACCTCTGAGGTTCAAGGGAGATTTGAGATAAAATATATAAAATTATGAGAAGCATAGATAGAACTATTTCCCCAGGGTGGAAATGGCCAACACTAGAGGGCATAGCTATAACATGATAGCAGGAAAGTTTAATGGAGATGTGTGGGGTGTGTTTTTTTTTTACTCACTGCACAGAATGTGGAGAGGGCCTGGAATCTATTGCCAAGGGTAGTGGTGGAGGCAGATGCCACCACTTATACCGTGGTGTTTAAAAGATTTTTAGATAGGCACATGGAAGTTCAGGGACTGGAGGGATATGGATCATGTACAGGCAGGTGAGATCAGTTTAACTCAGTATCATGTTTGGCACAAACATTGTGGGCCAAAGAGCCTGTCCCTATGCTGTACTGTTCCATTCTATGCTCTCTCTTCCTTATTGTTGGGCTAGACACAACTATAAATTGAGAGATTGATTACTGCCTTAAATAAAAAATATTTTGTTGAGAGTTCTAAGTGTCCATTACTTAGTTTAGAAGGGATGAAGAGTAAGTAGTCCTCAATCGTCCCTCAACTTAGAATGGTTTATTCGAATAATTGCTTTTTGCCTGGAACTTGCCGAATGGTCAGCATAACCAGTTTAAATCTTTGCAGTCTCGAGGCATCAACCTGCCCAAAAAGATCTTTTCACCATTCACCACAGGGAGTCAGCATATCCACCCCTTAAGTAAGGCAGAGAATTACGGTGAGTGGATGCATGCACAGAAATGAAAGTGAAGACCTCAAGGCCAGTTAAACAACTGATGAATTCATACAATGAGAAACCCGACAACAGGGCAATCCTGGGTGTCTATTCCACAGCCGTTGGCACTGCGAGATAGCTCCAACTTATAATTAAACCCTGACAATAATTACAGTATCTCAATCCATTTACATTATTGACTTTTCGCAACACAGCAATTGTGTCATTCAAAGCCATCTATCCCTTGCTACAGGGAGCAGAACTCTGAACTTGTGAGGAAAAGTGTCAGTAAAACTGTTTGTCTGGGAACCTCTCTGTGGAAATCCTGGGGTTGTCTTCAGTTCATCTAAACCTCGTCCAATGCTGGGCTCTGAATGGAGTTCACGGTGGGAACAGAAAGTTGCAGCATTTCTCCACAAGGTCTACACCAGGTTGGTGGAATGGAGAGAGAAAGTCAATAACTGCAAAGGATTTTTGGGCTAATTTTCATCATTCAAAATTAATTTGCAGAAATCGTGGAAACTGGGGGAGAAAGTAAATAAGGGAGCAGAACTCTGAACTTGTGAGGAAAAGTGTCAGTAAAATGTTTGTCTGGGAACCTCTCTGTGGAAATTGGGGTTGCCTTCAATAATTCTGGGAACAGAAAGTGACATTCTCCAATGGTCTAAGGAGAAAGTCAATAACTGCAAAGGATTTTTGGGCTAATTTTCATCATTCAAAATTGCAGAAATCGTGGAAGCTGGGGGTAGTAAATAACTGCATTTGGATAATTTTGATTCGTTTTTTAGGAATGTTTAAATGATTTTAAATTGATGATTTATAATTTGATCATTTTAGTGTTTTTGGATGTTCAGTGATACTTTATTGCCACATGTACCCGGAGACAGTGAAAATATAATTTATTAATTTTACAAAAAATTCAGTATCATCTCTCTCTCTCTCTCTCTCTCTCTCTCTCTCTCTCTCTCTCTCTCTCTCTCTCTCTCTCTCTCTCTCTCTGCTCTCTATCTCTCTCTCTCTATATATATATATATATATATTATATTCAACGGGAGGGTAAACGCATATTCCACCTACCAATTAATATAGTAGTATATACTGCCTTCCAGACTAAGTGGGACATTGTGGGCCGAACCCAGCTCTGGCATGGAGGACTCAGTCACTCAGCCCTGGTGGGCTGGCAGCTCTGTCACTCAGGCCTGGTGGGCTAGCAGCTCAGTCACTGAGGGCTGGTAGCTCAGAAATTGCCAGAATTTTGCCCAAAACAGGTGAGAGACTCTGTGGGAGAGAAAGGGGGGAGAGGGTGGAGAATCAATTTTAGACATTTTTCATCTCTTTCTGCAGACCACAGCAATGAAGGAGGAAAGAGGGAATACTTACTGATGGGTCAAAGGAACTCCTCCTGGGCATGTACATGCCTGATGGGCTGAAAAGGCTCTTTAAAAAATAAATCTGAGTGAAAGTCTCAGTGAAAGGAACTTTTTCTGGGCTTTTCCTGGCCTGGCATGGGCCTTTCGGGCAGGAGTAATAGCTCCTCCTGGGCTATTACGGGCAGTTTCGGCAAAAGGGACTGGTTTTTGGCTAATAGGGGTCTTGTGTGCCGGAATTAGTGGTATCAGGCAGGTCAAACGACTCATTTCATTTCATTTCCATTTCAATTTCAAGCACAGGGCAGGCCAAACAACTCATTTCATTTCCATTTCCACGTCACTGTCCATTTCAAGCACAGGGCAGGCCAAATAACTCATTTCATTTCATTTCCATTTCAATTTCAAGCACAGGCCAGGCCAAACAACTAATTGCATATTCATTTAATTTCCATTTCCATAGCAGTTTCAAGCACAGGGCAGGCCAAACAGCTCATTGCATTTTCATTTCATTTCCATTTTCATTGCAGTTTCAAACACAGGGCAGGCCAAGCAGCTCATTGCATTTTCATTTCATTTCCATTTCCATTGCAGACTGTCATATGAGGAAATATTAAAAAGACTAGGCTTGTATTCACTGGAGTTTAGAAGGATGAGGGAGATCTTATAGAAACATATACAATTATAAAAGGACTGGACAAGCTAGATGCAGGAAAAATGTTCCCAATGTTGGGTGAGCAGAACCAGGGTCCACAGTCTTAGAATAAAGGGGAGCTGAGGAAAAACTTTTTTAACCAGAGAGTTGTGAATTTATGGAATTCTCTGCCACAGAAGGCAGTGGAGGCCAAATCACTGGATGGATTTAAGAGAGAGTTGGATAGAGCTCTAGGGGCTAGTGGAGTCAATGGATATGGGGAGAAGGCAGGCACGGGTTATTGATAGCGGACAATCAGCCATGATCACAATGAATGGCAGTGCTGGCTTGAAGGGCCGAATGGCCTCCTCCTGCACCTATTTTCTATGTTTCTATGTTTTGACATAGAAGTGATGTAGAAGTGACTTTGCCATAATTTGGATCATATTTTCCCCACATGCCTGATGGAATGACTGCTTTAGGCAAGTATGGATTTTATTCAGAAGTTAATTATGGTCATGAATTCCATCCCTCTGCATTTGAAACTTTAAAATAAAAGTTAGATGTTGCATGTTAACAAATTCAGAGAACGAGGAAATTGGTTCTAGTTAACCATGCAAATTAATGTTATTACATCCTTTAGGTATGATCACCTTTAATAATATTATCATATTGGAATGTGTTTGAGATCTTAAAAACATTGCTAAAAATAGATCAAAAGAAAATAAATCCAATGTGAAAAGCAAATATTCTGGAGCTGTACATTATGATCAGAGAATGTTTGAACTACTCAGCTGGTTAAATAACATCTGAAAAGAAAAATGATTAACATTCATCAATTTTTTTGACATTTTTGGAAAGTTGATGATCCTGCTGTGTATTTCAAACATATTCTTTTATTAGCCAAATCTATTTGCTTTTCAGAATTATACCACATCTTTTCAAAGCTTGAAGATGCACATGTTGTCTGAAACTTCAGGGGCAGCGATTATCGATGAAGATACACGCCAAAGGGGACTTCTTCACTACTCCTGTGTGCAAGCAATCAGTAGAACAATGATGTGACCCGAAAATATGATGCATTTAGACGTGCATAATGTTAGTCTCCAAGCATTTCCAAAGAGCAATTGGTGGTTTAGAGAAGTCTTTGAACATTGCACTCCAGTCATCCCCGCTGTACCACTAAACTCATTGTTTAAATGTTCATTCCTTGGATAGAAGGCTTGCAGGTTATCCTTATCAATACGTAATGTCAACCATATCTTTATTTCATAAGTTGCACTGCCGAGAATATCAGTCCAGGGATAGCTTTCAAGACAACAATGTGTGGGTATTTCAAACCTTTCACGCTTTCTGAAATTACTCAGAGGTACAGAGAGCTAAACTATCCAGGAGCCATTTAACCTTGGGGTATTTTGATGGGCAGTATTTTAAAAATGCCAGTTATCTATTTAAATAGACCAGGTGACTAGACAGTTAAAGGCTAAAATATTTATCGCAAAATATTGATTTTAGTGACCCAGTTACTGACGAGATGTAAAGGGAATTCTGAATGCTTAGCAGCAATGCAAAACTGTTACTAGACCTGTACACATATGGAAAATGAACAACAGAAAGAACAAAATGAATTGGGCTCATGATCTGAATCACAGTGAATCATGATGATAGTAGCGCAGCTGGTAGATCTGTTGTCTCACATCGCCAAAGACCCGGGTTCGATCCTGACCTCGGGTGCTATGTGTGTGGAGTTTGCACGTTCTCCCTGTAAATGCATGGGTTTCATCCAAGTGCTCCAGTTTCCTCCCACATCTAAAGAGTGCGGGTTTTGTTGCTTAATTGCTCTCGATAAAATTTCCCCTAATGTGCAATGAAAGGATAAGTAAGTGGGATAGCATAGAAGTAGTATGAATGGGTGATCAATGGTTGTCCTGGACACAGTCGGCTGCAGGGGCTATTACCATGCAACATCTCTAAACAAAATAATTCTAATAATCCATTAACTTAGGCATTATCTCTGTTTGCTATTTGGCTATTCTGTTTGCAGACACATTAAAAAAAATGAGGCAATTAAATGTTGCACAGAGATACCATTGTTTACCATATTTTCTATCAATAACTGGCAGGTCTTTGAAATCCATGGACAATTATTTCAAAGTCACTTTGAATTCTAGATGTCACTCCATCACAAAGAAAGTTTTTGAAAAATTAAGTCTCTCTTTGAAATCGTCATTTTCATGACATCAGCTTAAAAGGAATGTTGACGGATCAATTTGTATGAGATAGATTGAATATGGAAAACCTTACATTAATTGGTGTTACAATGAGACATTTGTGCAAGCCAGTCCGTTATTTTGTCAATAAATGATTCATTAAATCAAATCTAAACCCATAGTATGTATTCACCCTCTCGCTTATAAATGCACCATTCAAGTAATTTATCTCCTAATTCAAACCAGATACAAGTCTCAAAGAATAGCATGACAGACTATTATTCATTGTTGGTAGCGACACATTACTGCACAGCAATTTTTCCATTGGGAACATTGGACATTTTCTCTGGAACCGTCACGTTATAAAGATATATCCTGCACTTTGATGTCTTTCTCTTTGCTCGTGTACTTGTGTTTGGGTTGATTATATTCATGTATACTATTATCTATTATCTGATTTGATTGGATAGCATGCAAGCACATGTGTTTTTGTTACTCTAGCTTGGTACATGTGACAATAATAAACCTAAACCCAAGGACAAATTGAAGGAACAACAAATGTAACTCATTTCCATTCCAATCAAGATGCCCAAGTGTACTTCTGGTATTCTGCAATAGAGCATAAACTCCATTAACATTTATCTAATGGGGTCAAGGAAAGAGTGTTCACATCGCGGCCCTGTTTCCACCAATCTATCCACCACCACGCACAAGAAGCGCACAAAGCGACAAGACAGACACCATTGTATGCAGATGCCGAGAAGTGTGTTCCGCTCTGGCTGAACAACTAATGTTGTGTGTGGACTCGATAAGAAGAAGAATTTATCTAATATACTCCATCATCAAAAGATGTATAGCTCAAATTTAAAAAGGTATAGATTTGTTCAATAATTAAATTTGATTTGGTTGCATGCTACCGAGTGCAGACTATTTACAGTAGCTTCCCCCTATCATTAGTAATGCGTTTGGCACGACCTAACGGAAGTGGAGTTCACGCGAAGTTCGCTCTAAGTATGCGCTAAGTTCGCGCGTGACGTCATTTGCGTCATGTTGACCAATCAGCTGGGCACGAGACTGAATTTGGGCGTCACACGGTGTTGGGCAGTGACGTCATCACGCAACACCACGCCGGGCGGTGACATAATCGCACAACGCCACGCGCTAGGCGTACGCTGTCAAGACGCTGCATACGGCGTCAACACGCTGCGTACGACCACAATGCGCCTGGGTGCCGACAGGCCGTTGGCGCGCGAAGATTTCGGACACTGTCAGATTTTCGGAGCCCCGAGTGATGTCGGGACCAGCCCCGCACAACTCCGCGCTTCTAAGTGGGACCGGCCCCGCGCGGCCATACGGTGCCCATATGCCTCAAGCAACCACGTTTGGTCGTGCCAAACGCATGCAATCGCATGCAAGTGGGACAGGCCCTTTAATCTTTGGATTCAGTGTCTCCTTGAAGACTTCCGGGCAGTTCTAGTCATACAGCTATTGCTCCGAAGAGGTAGGTGTCATTGGCTCGGCCAACACTTACTGCCCATCCAGAATTCTTCAAACTCAATGGTTTGCTTGGCTATTTAGAGGAAAGTTAAGAATCAACCACTTTGTTATGGGTTTTGATTCAGATATAAACCACAACAGGCAAGGATAGAAGATTTATTTCCCTGAAGAAAGTCAGAGACCCAGATCAATGTTTTAATGACATGGTCACCATTTGTGATTCTAGCTTATCAGTTCCAGGTGGAATATATGTTCTCCATCTGCCAATGGGTTTTATCTCTTAGATCAACACTCCCCATCCTGATGTCCCAAGATCAACTGTCCAGCTTTCTTGATGGTACCACATAGTTTTATACCACTTGCTAAAAACCATTCAACTATGAAAATCATCTCATACTCATTTTAGGTCTGCCAATACAAGCCATCATCCATACCATTTTCAGTGAGGCCACCTGGAACAAGACACCTCCCCATCGACAGGACATTAATTGCTCCTCCACCTGAGATGGCCTACATTATACTGCACAAAAACACAAAGTGCTGACATAACCTAGTGGGTTAGGCAGCAATCTGTGGAGGGAACAGATAGGCAATGCTTTGGATCGGGAACCTTCTTCAGATTGATTGAGCTGGAAAAGAGAGGTGGGATCAGTACAAAGCCTGGCTTCATTGTTGCAGTTGTGCAAAACGTTGGTGAGGCCACTCCTGTGTTCAGTTCTGGCCACCCTGCTATAGGAAGGATGTCGTTAAGCCTGAAAGAGGGCAGAGAAAATTTATGAGCATGTTGCCAGAACTTGAGGGGTTGAGCAAAAGGGAGAGGTTGGGCTGACACTGACTTTTTTCCATGGAGTGCAGGTGGCTGAGGGGTAATCTTATAGAAGTCTATAAAATCATAGATAGGGTCATGGACAGGCACAATGGCATAAGGTGAGAGAGACAAGATTTAGTACAAACCTGAGGGGCAACTTTTTCACTCAGAGGTTGGTGGGTACATGGAATGAGCTGCCAGAGGAGGTAGCTGAGGCAGATCCTACAGTAGTATTTAAAAGACTATTGGACAGGGACATGGATAGGAATGCTTTAGAGGGACATGGCTCAAGCTTAGATGGGGCATCTTGGTTAGTATGACGATGGACTGAAGGGCCTGTTTCCATGCTGTATGACTCTATAACTAAGTGATAGGCAATTACAGGTGAGGGGCTTTGATTGGCAGATGGGTGGAGTAAGTGACACAAGCTCGAGGTGAAAAGGAGAAAGAGAGAGATTACCAGGCAAATAGAGGAGAGGAATGAAATGTGCAGCTGAAAGGAGGGATGTAGGTGGAAGGGATGAGGGGAAGTGTGGAGAGAGAGGTGGGATTGTGGAAGAAATTGGTGCACAACTAGGTGGAGGGGGGCAAAGGAGAGAGGGTATAGGGGGAAATGAACCTGGCACCATGGTCCATAGAGCCAATTTTGATAAATAATACAGCCTTGGTCATTAGGAAAGATCCATGCACAGCATCTAGTTCCAAGATCAAAATATTAAGACGGCAAAATGTCTCTTTATTGGAGTCTTGTATCTGAACATCAGGCTGAAGGGAATGAGTTCACTTTAGGCCAAATAGACATTCAGACCATTGGTTAAAAGCAGCATGAACAAAAAGCAATATTCCATATTTTAACAAAGTCACAGCTGATAGATTTCAAATATTTATGCAGCTACACGCATATTTTGACACCAAAGCATATTGCACTCCAAATATGACAATAGAAGCAGAATTGCTAAATTTTGTGTTTTGCACAGTGACAAGATCCCCTTTCAAAAATGTATTTCCATTCTGCATTAACTGCTCCAACAACACTTGGACGCTTGTATCATAATAATTTTCATTTCACTCCTCATCTCATACTCCCACTGGCATCTCCTGTTACTTCACTCAGCCACCAAACCATCAGTGAGAGACAGTGGTACCGCATCAGTGAGCCTTCAGCTTCCCTCTATAGAAAACGGTGACTCCCTGTTAAACAAGCCTCGGCTTGTTCAGACCTTACATTAAGCCTTTGGTTTCTGTCAGAGACATCATGATAGCCTTACAATAAATCTTGGGTGGATTTTGGTTTATGGAACCATCATGCCTCTCTCCATAAGACCACACAATTATCCTAAAACTGCCTTCAGATCGCAACCATTCAAAAATAAATGGTGCATGATAATTCCAGGAAAGTAACCAGTCAATAACCACTGCCATTTAATAGAAGCTTTAAGATCCTAAGTGATAGGAGCAGAATTAAGCCATTCGGCCAATCAAGTCTACTATGCCACTCACTCATGGCTGATCTATCTGTATCTCCTAACCCCATTCTCCTGCCTTCTCCCCATAACCTCTGACACCTGTGCTAATCAAGAATCTGTCTATCTCTGCCTTAAAAATATCCACTGACATGGCCTCCACAGCCTTCTGTGAAAATACCAAAAGTATTTGATGGCGAATATGAAAACATCTTGATCGAGGACATCTGCAAGGAGTAGAGGTAGTGAGTATTAAGGGCCTGTCCCACTTGCAAATTTTCAGCCACTGCCGGCATGGACTGACGCATCAGGTCAGCGAAAGGGTCGTTTCGTGATGCGGCGTGACGCAGCGTGATGACGTATTGACACGCGGTGTTTCCTCAAGTGTCACAAAAAAAATTTTGTCGCCGCTGGATTTTGAAATGTTCATAATCTTTCGGCGACCCTGATACGTCAGTCAATGATGCCGGAAGTCGCCGAAAAAAATCGCCAAGTGGGACGGGCCCTCAAGGGAGGGCATTCCAGAGCCATAGTGTGATGCAGCTAGCTGCCAGTAGTTGAGCAGAATGCACTGAAGCCAGGCATAGCTTTCGGTTTGAGAAGAGAATCAATGCTTGCCCCAAAGGTGTTGATCATACCTGCTGTCAACCACAGACAAGAACCACTGTAATAGTCCAGCCACTCTCCTCTTGATTCTTTTCAGCAAATTTCAGAGAATTAGCACAGGGACAAATTGCAATTATGCACCCCTAGCCCACAGATTACATGATAGCTTTGCTAACGAGTACATTTGAACTTCTAATTTAGTGACAGCTGCCATTTATTTTATTTTCAGCCGACTTTGATCACCCAGTCTAAATAGCATGGTGTCTTTGATTCTGAGCCCGAGAAATCTCTACTTGATTGTCAACTCACCATTTCCCTGGTGTTGAACTTAATTCCCCACACTACAATAAGAGGAATTGTTGGGCATAATGATGATCGTAATCTACATCTTCTAAGAATTGACACCACAGAGAGAAACATACTTTAAAATCGAATTCCCTGGGGGTTGGATCCGTCTACAAGTGACTTGGCCTAATGTCTCAGGATGATGTGTTGGTTTGCAATACATGGTTACTTACTTTAGTTTTAGTTTAGGGATACAGTGAGGAAACAGGCCCTTCGGCCCACCAAGTCTGCGCCAACCAGCGACCCCCACACACTAACACTATCCATACACACTAGGGACAATTTGCACTTATACCAAGCCAATTAACCTACACACGTGTGCGTCTTTGGAATGTAGAGGAAACCAAAGATCTTGGAGAAACCCTACAAACAGGTCATGGGGAGAATGCACTAATTCCATACAGACAGCACCCATAGTCAGGATCAAACCCGGGTCTCTGGCGCTGTAAGGCAGCAACTCTACCCCTGCGCCACCGTGCCGTCCCCTACTCTGTTACTCTGTTCAATGTTTGTTTCATTTGTGCTTCCCAAACCATCTGAAACTTAGCACATCATCCCTTCCAACAAGGAGCTACAGTTTACCGAGAACAATCAACTGGAACACACAATACAGGCACATTACAGGGGGGGGTGAAGATAAATCACCTCCATCTTCAGCTCTTTGCTGCAACTCCCGACAGCCATGGAAATGAGCAACATTGTATGCCGTCGAGGACAGGATCAAAATGTACCTTGAAAGCAAATCAAACTTCACAGCATGAGACTACTTGCCAGTGATTTCGATGGGCTGCAATCTTATTGCATTGTTAAGAAGGTATTTGGACTGAAAGGACGAGACACAAATGTTCTGTGGCAAATTTTGTTCATGTTATCCAGCAGTTTCAGCAATGACGTTACTCAAATGGATTTCAATGGTGTGGGAAGGCAGCAAGAGGGAATTTTTGTAAAACTAATGGCAGAACTGAATGTTAAAGAGAGCTACCAGAGTGTATTTAAGCTCAACACACCTGTCCCCTGCCTGAAATTACAGAATCGTCTGCACTTGAATAACAGCCTTTTAGGCGTAATATTTCTGAGTGGATAACCTGGCCTCTTGAAACATTCAATATTGAAAGATATCTTTAACACGCTATCAATTATTTGTGATGTGTCATTTTTGTTCCATACTAATGAAAATACATGACTAGTGTAACAATTCACAGTGGGTAAACTTGAATGCAAGTTATTCACTTATCTTAAGCAATGGTTAGAGCAGCAGAGGAGCTCAGATCCAGTCACATTTTGAACATTGGTCTTACCATTCATGCAAGAACTCCACACTGAAAGTAAGCATGCAGGTACAGCAGGCAGTGAAGAATGCCTTCATTGCGAGAGGATTGGCCATTGCGTGAATTGGCCTTCATTGCGAGAGGATTTGAGTTTAGGAGAAAGGAGTTGTACTACAGTTGTACAGGGCCCTGGTGAGACCACACCTGGAGTATTGTGTGCAATTGTGGTCTCCTAATTTGAGGGAGGACATTACTGCTGTAGAAGGGGTGCAGTGTAGGTTCACCAGGTTAATTCCCAGGATGGCGGGACTGACATGTGATGAAAGAATGGGTTGACTGGGCTTGTATTCACTGGAATTTAGAAGGATGAGAGGATATCTTATAGAAACATTAAAAGTTCTCAGAGGATTGGACAAGGTAGATGTAGCAAAAATGTTCCCGATGTTGGGGGAGTCCAAAACAGTTTACAGTTTAAGAATAAGGGGTAGGCCATTTAGGACTGAGATAAGGAATAACTTTTTCACCCAGAGAGCTGTGAATCTGTGGAATTCTCTACCACAGAAGGCAGTGGAGGCCAATTCACTGGATGTTTTCAAGAGAGAGTAAAGGGGCTGTCCCACTGTGGCGACCTAATCTGCGAGTTTAGACAAGTTTGCCCTCGACTCACACTCATAGCATGGTCGACATGAGGTCCTAGGAGGTCCTATGCGGTCATTGGAACTCTCCTTCATGCTCGAGGGAAGTTCCCGAATACTCGTGGCCTCAGCTAGGTCGGGGAACACGTTTCAGCATGTTGAAAATTTTTCCGCGAGTAAAATTTGATCGGCATGGTTCTTTAACTCGTGGTACTGTGGAGTGGGGTCACTATTTAGTTACAGGCTGTCGAGGGCAGCCGTAGGCAATCTCCTTTGCTTTCAGGACCAGGGAGTTTTCAGGACCAGGGAAAACCGAACGGTAGGTAAAATGCCCGCTAAACTTTATTATACTTCTTAAAAGTGGCTCCACTCCTTCTCCCCCCCCCCCTCCCCCCCGCGCTCTCCCCATCTTCCACCCCCCCCCCCCCCCCCCCCCCCCCCGCGCTCTCAAAATTAAACAGTGTATGTTTGCATGCACCAAGTTATGGACAGCATATTGGATGGACCCATTATGGCTGGCATTATTGGTGAAGATAATTTTATCTTCACACAAGCCTAGCAATGGCTTCCAAAGAGCAAAACTAAACACCTATGCTTAACATTCAATGGTCATTAATGTCATCCATAAACATGGAACGTTCAAACACATGCCTGGAAGACTGTAGTTCATAGCCATCCAGATTAATTGCCACCATAAATATTAATTCCCTCCACCAACCATGCAACATGGGTGACATGCATGCCATCTACACAGTGCACTCCAGTGATCAGCTTGGGTGCTCTGATTATTCTCTCAGGCCAATTACCTCTACCAGTGGGCACGCTGGTGCAGCAGTAATGTTGCTGCCTTACAATGCTTACAGCACCAGAGACCCGGGTTCAATCCCGACAACGGGTGTTGTCTGGACATTCTCCTACGACCTATGAGTTTTCTCCAAGATCTTTGGTTATCTCCTACACTCCAAGAGGTACAGGTTTGTAGGTTTATTGGCTTGGTATAAATGTAAATTATCCCAAGTATGTGTAGGATAATGTTAATGTGTGGGGATCGCTGGTCAGGGCGGAGTTGGTGGATCGAAGGGCCTGTTTCAACGCGCTGTATCTCTTAACTAAACTAAAGTAAACATCAAGAACAACATGGACATCGGATGCATAGGAACAGGTTCTCTTCCACTGCACACCATCTGAACTTAGAAATATATAGTTGGTCGTCTATCATTGTTGGGTCTAAATCGTGAAGTTCTGACCCAACAGCACAGTCAGAATCTCTTTACCAGAAGGACTGTAGTAATTGATGAAGGCAGTTTACCATTATCTTCTCAAGGATAATTAGGCATGGACAGTGAATGATGGCCTTCTCAGTGATGTTCATATCCTATAAAATAATGTGTTAAGAGCTATATTTTGTGGTTAGTTTATTGGTGTCAGTCCAGACCCAATAGGAGCCAGATTAAAACTGACTATCCTGATTTTACTTGAGTTCACTAAGCATGACACTTTCATCCCATGTGTCCTGTAGATCTATTTCCCACACATCTCCCCAACAGATGTAACTTGAGACACCAACTCCATTACCTGCAGGTCAGCACTATTCGAGACAGGAATGGTGAGATAAACATGCCTCAGAGCCGAACATTCGATTAGCCAGAATGAACAGCGTGCAAAACTTGTTTCTCCACAGATTAAAAGAGTAATTGGAAATAACAGAATGATGACATTCTGTTTTTCAAGAAAGCAGCTCATCTCTTAAACCAAAACAGGCCTCACTTTTATTCCCAATTGATTGTTTGTGAAAAACTTTCTCAACCATACACCCATGTGAAATTTACACTGTGCCATGAACCATAAGCCAGATTAACATGCTCCCAGTGACCAGGGAAGGAACGAACATCGAATACTCCAACTTTATGCTGTAGGCATGGAGAAGAAACAGCCTGCTCCACCATGCGAGAATGCAAAAAATTTCCCCTCTCAGCCTTCACAATTCCAGCCTTCTATGACCTCCTTCAACCAGGCCAGAAAGAATCATTGCAGCACAATCGACAAAGTAGCAGAAAACGTATTGCTTCAGATGATGTTGTTTCCACTCACTTAAGATAGGAAGTTAGACTGGGATGAGTCAGATTAGTAATGCAACAAGCTTAATTTGCACTGGCGCAGCAGCCGGCTGGGATGATGAAGTTACTCTTCTAAACCCTCACCGCCTACAAACCCATCCACTCCACTCACCCATTAAGTTATTATCGATCGAAAGTTTAAAATAAGAAAAAAATCACGAGGTTTTAGATTTGAAACATTTAGCTCACATGAATGAGTGTTGCAAAGAAAAATATTTATTATTGAAGAGATTCCTCTGCTCAATAAATCTGCTCAAATCCTTTAATTATTTGAATTAGTCAGTCTACTGCTGAAGTAGCAAGAATAATATTTATAGTGACATGGTAATATACGTCATGTTAAATATATAATACACACGGGTAAAATTCTAATTGAACAGTCCAACGCACAGCGCATTCTCTTGCACAGTATTAATATTTTTAACTAAGAAACATTTTTGGTTAGATTTCACATCAACCTGAAAGGAGAGCGGGGGAAGGGGAAAACATAAGCTAGAAAGCAAAGTTAGAAATGTAATAAACAACATAAATACATAATCGAAACAAAGGTCAGCATTAAAAGGGGGCAGAATAAATTTGAAAGGATAGAATTAAAGGCACTATGTCTAAATGTAAGCTGCATACACAACAAGATGGATGAATGTGGGCACCAAAGGTCATAATTGGGTATCATCCATTTGCCATCACAGGCTCTGAAGAATGATCTCGACCTGAAACGTCACCCATTCCTTCTCTCCAGAGATGCTGCCCATCCCATTGAGTTACTCCAGCATTTTGTGTCTGTCTTCGGTGTAAACCAGCATCTGCAGTTCCTTCCTACACATGCCACCACAGGCTACAAGGTGAGAGCCAAGTTGCAAACTAACT
This sequence comes from Okamejei kenojei, assembly GCA_035221665.1. Taxonomy (NCBI): domain Eukaryota; kingdom Metazoa; phylum Chordata; class Chondrichthyes; order Rajiformes; family Rajidae; genus Okamejei; species Okamejei kenojei. The sequence continues at coordinate 22,711,277 of CM069159.1, forward strand.
ATTCCAAAGTCTTCAACATTTAGGTGGGAAAGGCAAAAAAAAAGAAATGAATAGAGGCACAAAAAGCTGGAGTAACTCAGTGGGTCAGGCAGCATCTATGGCAAAAAGGAATAGGAGAGATTTCTGGTTAAGACTCTTCTTCAGACTCAAGTCTGAAGAAGGGTTTTAACCCAAAGTGTCACCTATTCTTTTTCTGCAAAGATGCTGCCTTGCCCACTGAGTTACTCCAGCTTTTTGTGTCTATTTTTGGTGTTAAACAACATCTGCAGTTCCTTCCATAACAAAAAAAAGAGATGGGTAGCACTTTTCATAAGGACGATGTTGAAACAATTGTTTAAAATGGTTTGGCAGATTATTGCATGAAATTAAAGTCAGTTTGGGTGTTGGGTGGAGCCAAGGAACAACAGGGGGCAGAACACATTGGTGAGAGTTGTTTATGGGTCTCTGAACAGTAATTGTGATGTAGGGCACAGTCTAAATAAAGAAATTAGGATGCTCAAGGATAATATGGTAATTATGGGAGACTTTAATCTTCATGTAGACTGGGCTAATCAAATTACTGGGAGCACCTAAGACGATGAATTCCTGGAACATGTACAAGATGGATTTCTAGATCGCTATGTTGAGGAACTTGTTAGGCACAAGGATATTTCAGATCTAGCAACAAGAGAGGATTAATTAACAATACGATTGTAACATGTGCCAAAATATAATAGAATTGTACTTAAAGTCTGTGAGTGATGCAGTTCTGTAACTGGTTTTTAACCTATATTAGAAAACTGTGAAGATTGGCTGGTGCCCATTGGGAAACTACATTAAAAGGCATGCCAGTGTGAAAGTAATGATTGGCAATGAAGGAAAAAGTAAATGCATTCTTTAAGCTACAAAAACACAGCAGGAAAAGTGATTGTTGCTGCCAACAGAAGAAATAAGCCCCAAACACTGGAAACATTTTATATTTCAGCGCAAATGTCATTAGAAACGGGAATAGTGCCGGAGGATTGGCGTACTGCGCATGTTGTTCCATTGTTTAAAAAGGGTTCAAAGAATAAACCTAGCAATAATAGACCTATTAGTTTGACGTCAGTGGTGGGCAAATTAATGGAAAGGATACTTAGAGATAATATATATAAGCATCTGGATGATCTGGGTCAGGTTTACTCGTTCTAGATTACTTCTGGAATCTTTTTGACAGCACTCGTAGTCAGGATCGAACCAGTGTGATTGCTACTGAAAATCCCCTGTCCCACTTAGGAGACCTAAACAGCAACCTCTGGTGACCTTGCCCGCCACCCCAAAAAAAAAAAATCAAGGTCGAGGTGACCTGCAACCTCCTACCACCTCCCACGCATATGTTGAAAACCTTCCTCGACTATGAAGAAATCCGGCTTCGACTAGACCTGCGACAAAAAAAATTATCGATTTTTAAAACGGCAACCTATTTTTAGTCGAGCCGGTTTTAATCATGATGAAAAAATAGCAGCAACCTAGATAAAGCCTCAACCACGCGGAAACCACTTTCGACCATTAGGGAGAGTGACCCAAAACCTCCGGTGACCTCATGGAAACCTTGGGTGGCGGGCAAGGTCACCAGAGGTTGCTGTTTAGGTCTCCTAAGTGGGACAGGGGCAAAAAAGGCAGCAACTGTTGCTGCACCACCACTGATTTTGGTCGGTGGGGGCGCTGCGAGCCGGCTGCCCTGCCAGCAGCGTGTTAGTTTTTTCTACTTTTTTTGTTTTTTTAGTATGTCCCAATGTGTGTTTTTAATGCTTCTTGGTGTGTCTTGTGTGGGGGGTGGTGTGGAGGGGTAAGGCGGAAACCGCTTTGGTTGCCTCCTCCACGGAGAGGCGACTTTTTCCACGTCGCCTCCCTCGCGGCCTAACACAAAGGATTGATGCGGCCTTTCCCGGAGACGCGCCTGGGGCTTCAGCAGCATAGACCATTCATCGCAGAGGGGGCGAACCCTCGCCGGGGGTCGCCAGAAGGGAGCGCTCCGTTCGCTGGCCCACGGCAGCCTGAAGCCCCGTTCTGCGGATCTCCAGCTGGCGCGGCGTCCGGAGCCTGGGATTCCTCGTTGGGGACCCCGGAGGAGAAGAGCTCCGACCGCCGACCTGCGGCCTACTAAATGCAGGCACGATGGGGACTTACCATACGAAGTGGGATCCCTCGCCGGGGATCCCTGGAGAAGAGCTCCGACCGCCGGCCCCACAGTCTGCAGTGCTTCTAACTGCGGCGCGGCGTGGACTTTAGATCTTCGCCCGCCGGCCTGTGGACTACACCATCTTAAAGCCGCGGTCTCCGGTAGGGAAGCACCATTTCAGGACTGACCTTGACTACACATCTGGCCGCCCGCAGCGCGACTGCGGAGGGTTGTGGTCCCAACCACGGGGGAAAATGGAGGAGGACTGACTAAACTTTGTGCCTTCCACCACAGTGATGAATGCTCTGGTGGATGTTTGTGTTAAATTTTTATTGTGTACTGTTTGTTCTTTTTTTTTATTGTACTGCTGCTGGCAAATTCATTTCACTGCACTTTATTGTGCACGTGACAAATAAATCTGACTTGACCGTGACATGTATAATGTTATAAATGGTTTCTTTCTGGAAAAGTCTCTTTCTAGTCCATAGGTGGATGGTGTCAGGCCAAATCTTCATCCTCACTACATCTATCCACCACAAGCATGGAACAAGCATGATGGAAAGTGAAATCAGCAGGGCATCTTAGCATTGAGAGATTATTAATGCGTTAAGCAGTAATGCTGAACAATAAGCAGCCTGGTTTATTGGCTACCCTTTCTGCCAGTTATTTTCCTTTTTTTGAAATGGAAATGAATTTGATGCACTTTTGAAACGTATAATGATAGCATTAAATAAAAACAAACACATCATCCACTTTTGTGAATGATAATGACATGGTTAAGGATATTCCATTCACGGGAAAGCAAGACAGATGCAAAAACATAAACACATCCTTCATTTACAACATTAGCTTCTGACACTGGTTCCCTCAAAATAACCATAATTGCTGTTTAAGCATTTCAAAGCCAAAAAAAAAGCACTGCGAAATAACCTTATAGTCTCTGCTTCAAATGGGCCTTGACACATGTGCAAACACACAGCAGTAAAATCCACCCCCATCGTGATAGGAAGCAAAGGCAGGGACACTCACAACAAGAAACAAATGATTGACTTATTGTACACAAGTAGGAGGCACGGTAGATTTATCATCGCTTGACGATATTCATTGCTCATAATGGGCCATCCAGATATGTAGGATTATTTTCATGTTTCTATGTATTACTTACTGGAGTCAAGATACATTTCCATGCTGCATTAATCTAGCTTCAACCTTTGCTCTCAATGGATATGATGATGGTTTGTTCAGCCCATTATCAAGTGCTCTGAATGGCATGTGGAGAGTACAGAAAATAACAGATAGTATTCTACTGTTGTTAACGGAATAAGCACCAGTTTATATTTTGTATCGAGTGAGCATCCCTTTCTCTGTCAATAGACAATAGGTGCAGGAGTAGACCATTCGGCCCTTCGAGCCAGCACCGTCATTCAATGGCTGATCATCCCCAATCAGTACCCCATTCCTGCCTTCTCCCCATATCCCCTGACTCCACTATCTTTAAGAGCCCTATCTCGCTCTCTCTTGAAAGCATCCAGAGAACCTGCCTCCACCGCCCTCTGAGGCAGAGAATTCCACAGACTCACCCCTCTCTGTGAGAAAAAGTGTTTCCTTGTCTCCGTTCTAAATGGCTTACTCCTTATTCTTAAACCGTGGCCCCTGGTTCTGGACTCCCCCAACATCAGGAACATGATTCCTGCCTCTAGCGTGTCCAAACCCTTAACAATCATATATGCTTCAATGAGATCTGTACAAAGACTACAAAGTAATTTGCAAAATAATAAAACAAAAAGGGATTGGCAACCTGGATCTAAATCCAAGAGCGATTTTAGTTTTGAAAACCAAGACGAGGAAAGACCATCCTATTGTATCTGCATATGTTGCAGTTGTATAGAACGCTGGTGAGGCTGCATTTAGAGAATTGTGTTCAGTTTGGGCACCATGTTATAGGATAGATGTTGTCAAGCTGGAAAGGGTGCAGAGAAGATTTACGAGGACATTGCCAGGTCTTAAGGGCCTGAGCTAAAGGGAGAGGTTGAGCAGAGATAGGTACTGTGGCAGTGTTTAAGAAACATTTAGACAGGTACATTGCTATGACAGGTTTAGTGGGATAAGGGCCAAACGCAGGCAGGTGGGACTAGTGTAGATGGAACATGTTGGCTGGTATGGGTAAGTTGGGCCAAATGGCCTGTTTCCACACAGTAAGACTTTATGATAGATGGAGGGAAAAAAGGTTAAAATCAAGATCTGTGTGTTGCTTTATTTAATGAACGAATGAATGGACAAACATATTGGGTGGGTACAATTGCAAGTAAAATCCCAGGTTGTCTATAGATGAGGTGAAGGACTATCTGTTGAAGCCTGAATGAAATCCTAGCATCTCCACGGTGCAACAAGGCTTGCTCCTGAAGGTTACACAAAATGCTGGAGAAACTCAGCGGGTGCAGCAGCATCTAAGGAGCCTGAATTGCTCCTGAAGGTTCTTGCTCTTTAACTGGATTTCTTACTGATGTAACATTATGCATGTAACAACGCTTTATTGAACCCCCTTCGACCCACCATACTTTTATTTGAACATTTTTCTGAGTAGTCAACTATTTTCTTTAATAACTGTTCCATTATCTTCCAAAGAAATTTCAGGAAACATCACTTTATTTGTGCAAGTTATGAGGGGGAAGTAAAAAAACGTGAACGATTTTGTGCTTAGAAAAAATCTTTAGATCCTGGATTGAGCCATTACAGCACGTCAAGAACATCAATAGAACAGATGATAGTGTACTGTCTGCAGCAAGTTAAAACCGTATTGTATGAGTCAGCCAACTTTCCCCATTGTCACCAACTGATTCATGGGGATTAGTGGTGACAAGCACTGGGTTCAGGTTAAGATGGCGAACGACCATGCAATTTTGCTGCAAGTGTGACTTCCAACACTGTGTGGGAAGGAACTGCTGATGCTGGTTTAAGCCGAAGATAGACACAAAAAGCTGGAGTAACTCAGTGGGACAGGCAACTTCTCTGAAGAGAAGGAATGGGTGACGTTTCAGGTCGAGACCCTCCTTCAGACTAAAGGGCCTGTCCCACTTACGTGTCCTTGGCACGCAAATTACAAGGCCCCGCGTTGAGGCGCAAGGGCATCGTATGGCCGCGCGGGGCCGGTCCCACTGAGAAGCGCGGAGGGGTATGTAGTTGTGCGCGACATCGCGCGGGGCTCTGATATTTGTGTACCGAACTAAATATTCGCGCGCCAACGGCCTGTCGTGTAACTGATGGCCAAAGTGGGACAGGCCCAAGACCCTGGCGCGACGCAATGTATCACCTCCAACAGCAGCAGAAGCAGGCAAACTCACGGCCGTTGCGGTCCGAATCCGCCCCCACTTCTACTCCCAGAGCGGGCCAAGAAAATTGAAGATAGACAATGCTGGAGTAACTCAGCTGGACCAGCAGCATCTATAGAGCGAAGCAATGGGTGACGTTTCGGGTCAAGACCCTACTTTCAGACTGAAGAGTCTCGACATGAAACACCACCCATTCCTTCTCTCCAGAGATGCTGCCGGACCCGCTGAGTTACTCCTGCATTTTGTGTCCATCTTCAAATGACGTCACGCACTCCAGACAGCTGTACGGGCGCATGAAATCATGCGCTACCTTCGCGGGACCGTCGCAGCTCAACGCGACCACGGAGTCGCGTAATTAGCATGCCAAAGACACGCAAGTGGGACAGGGGCTTAACTTCTGAAGACTAATGTCTGAAGAAGGGTCTTGACCCACAATGTCACCCATTCCTTCTCTCCAGAGATGCGGCCTGTCCTGCTGAGTTATTCCCGTTTTTTGTGACATCTTTGATTAGTCTGAAGAAGAGTCTCGACCTGAAACATCACCCATTCATTCTCTCCAGAGATGCTGCCTGTCCCGTTGAGTTACTCCAGCTGTATGTGTCTGTCTTTGGCTTCCAACACTGCTCTGCATTCCTCACATGGGCTGCCCAACCATAGCCTACATAGAATTACCTTCAGTCACTGTTAACATTCATCAGAAAGAAGCACATAGAACAGGAGGAACTGTTCAGTGTGTGGATTTATTCAGCAATAATAGTAATAAATATTTCTGATAGCCAAGAATGAAAGGAAAATGTGGTGTAGATGACAAATTCAAACATCAAACCTAATATTTTTGACAGAATTTATTTGATCTAAAACCAGTTTATTTCAAACTCAAGGGATGGGGGTGGGCATCATTTTGCTAAAAAGAAGTTATCTTTATCAATGCATATAATCATCCAGAGTGCATTAGGAGGCAAACTGCTTAACCAAGACAGCAGATCGCATATTTGTCTTTTTTTTTAATATCAAATAAGACAGCTCCTAAAGAGGGTAAAGGCAGGCAAGATTGAAGAACTCTTCATAAACATTCAATACCTGAAAAGGAAAACCAGAGAAACCTCTAAACTGGACTTGGTACTTGGAAAGAAGCAGAAAGGAACGAGAATGGTAAAGCAATTGAGCAGGAATATTAAAGCAAATGTGAAATAAGATGATTTACAATGAGAAGTGGAGTCACTCAGAATTGTCCCAGTTTATCATATTAATTCCAGAGCTGGGCAAAACATGGTGGCGCAGTAGTGGAGTTGCTTCCAAGAGATAGTGCAAGAGACCCGGGTTCGATCCTGACCTTGGGTGCTGTCTGCATAGAGTTTATACATTCTCCCCGTGACTATGTGGGTTTTCGCTGGGTGCTCCACTTTCCTCCCATATTCCAACGAAGTACAAGTTTGTAGGTTAATTGGCTTCAGTAAAAAGTGTAAATTGTCCCTAATGTGTTGGATAGAACTAGTGCATTGTGATCGCAGTTCAACGCGGACTTGGTGGGTCGAAGGGCCTGTTAGCGCGCTATATCTCTAAACTAAACTAAAGTTGACTGGTCATAATGTTTAGAAAAAATCCAACACAAACAGATTTGGAAAGACTCCATGATCCTGAGATGGATAGTAAAGAACAAACACTTGGCCTAGTTAAAAATTATAATATTAGAGAAAGTTAAATGGTGAAGTACAGACCCAGAATAATTTCACAGGAGGTTGTCGTAGGTATGTTACAAAACTTACCTTTAGCGGTGCTGCAGTTCTGTCGCTGGCCGTGTGCGCGACTTTGGCGCCTTTGAGGGGGGGGGCGGGGTTAAAATGCGGTTTTCCCCTTGCCATCCGGAGCTTTATTTTCTCGGAGTGCGAGATTTTTCTAAAGATTCGTTCCGACTGCCGGTAAGTTAATTTTTTTTTTTAAATCACCCGACTATTTCATCGCTGCAGTAAAATAAAAATTAGCTCCTAATGCCGTGAACGCCGACAACGGGGACAGATTTTACGTAGGGGACAGGAAAGTGAAAGTTGTTTCTTTTTTCATATAAACTTGCTTTTTTAGATGACTTTAATCAATATTTCATGTTGCGAAATGGTGACTTATTCCCCATACGAACCAGCAGAATTTTTCCTGCCGATATGGGGTTTAAATTCACCGCAACCGCAACGTTCCAATCCATCGCGTTCCAAAAAATCCCACTCGCAAGCTGATTTAAATGGCCATTAATTTACAGGCATTAAACACAAAATTCCTTCAATGTTGCCTATAAATTAATGACAATTAGATTTAAAAATCATGTTATATTGTGAATTCTTGTGTGAATGTTATTTGGACACTTAGGCTATAAAAAAAAAGTTAATTTTTTCTTAAGAAATGGATAGATGTTTAGATCTAGTAATTTAATTTTGTAATTAGCCTACAATTGGGTAACGAACTAATTATATGCTTTCATTTCAGGTCATCCAAGTAAGATTGTTTCATATTTGTTTCAGAATGCTTCCATTTATAATAACTGAACATTTCTTATAGTTCTCTTAATTTTTAAGAAAGTTATGGGCTTTTGACTGTCCTCGATCACAACATTTGTGTTAAGTCAATAGAAAAGCAATAGGAAACAAGTTGCTAATTTCCAAGTATGAAAATGGCCATAACTTTTTAAATACTGAAGATATGAAAGTGAAATAGGTGTCAAATTAAACTTCTTTTTATGCTTTATCTGAGGGGATAAATTGCAGACTTGATTTTTTAAATCTCAAAATGTTGTAACATTGTAGCAAGATTTGTCCAGTCACTCACATGCTCACTAGCATCTTACCATTCCTGCATGTGTCACATTTCAATCATTATTTTCAATTCTTGCTTATACCAGAATTGACAATGAGTAGCCATTGACAGGATTGATGTTAACTTGAGAATGTGGAGATTTTCCCTGTCAAAATCAATCCTATTAACATGATCTTAGAGTGATACAGTGTGGAAACAGGCTCTTCGGCTCAACTTGCCCACAACGGCCAACAGGTCCCAGCTACACTAGTCCCACCTACCAGCATTTGGTCCATATCCCTCCAAACCTGTCTTATCCATGTACCTGTCTAACTGTTTCTTAAACGTTGGGATAGTCCCTGCCTCAACTACCTCCTTGGGCAGCTTGTTCCATACACCCACCACACTTTGTGTGAAAACGTTACCCCTCAGATGCCTCAAATCTTTTCCCCTTCACCTTAAACCTAGTCATCCGGTCCTCGATTCACCTACTCTGGGCAAGAGACTCTGTGCATCTACCCGATCTGTTCCTCTCATGATCCTATGCACATCTATAAGATCACCCCTCATCCTCCTGCGCTCCAAGGAATGGAATCCCAACCTACTCAACCTCTGCCGATAGCTCAGACTGCCTAGTCCTAGCAACATCTTGCACGCCACTTCAAAAAGATTCCCACAACTGAACAGATACTGCGGAGGATAGCCTCGATGCTGTGAGACAAGGTAAATACAATTTGAACACCAAAGTCACTCTGGCCAAGATACAGTCATGTCTAAATAACTTTACATAAAGAGCTTAAACTAAAGACAAGGGCAGCACATTACTGATACAAAACTATTCTTTCTATGTGAAGTGGGCCACCTAGCATCTGGTGCAATGAACATCTGTACATTTTCCAACTAAACCAAAACCATTTAACATGTCATAAATTTACTCCAATACCCCTCTTTAAATTCTCAGTATTCTATTGAAATCTGTAGCCACGAATAGTTCATTTATATTCATTCTGCCTTTTGTTAGCAAGGATACACTTTGCTGATTTATTACCATATAAATTGATAATGACCAAGCATATTAAACTCTAATAAGCTGCTGTAAAATGCCATGGTGCTTTCGAGATGTGTGAAGCAATTTGAAGTAGTAATTTAAAGTGGCAATGATCTGGGAGCTACAGAGAAGATTCACAAAAATGGTGCTGGGACTGGAGGGCCTTTAAGGGGAGACTGGGCAGGGTAGGACTGTTTCCAAGGAGCAAGGGAGGTTGAGGATTTATTGAGGGGTCAACTTTAGGGTTATTACTGCCAAGTGTACTGAGGTATAGTGAAAAGATTTATTTTGCATGCTGTCTAATCAGATCAGATAATACCTTACATAAATACAATCGAGTCAAACTCAATTATTGGGCTGTGGATCATGAAAACAGGTCCATCCGCCCAACTCGCCTATGTTGACCAAATTGCCTCACTGAAATAGTTCCAGTTGCCCATGCTTGGTCCATTTCTGTCCAAATCGTTTCTATCCATGTACTTATCCAATAATCTTTTCATGTATTGTACTTGCCTTTACTAGTTCCTCAGATAGCCCTTTCCATGTACACACTATCCTCAGTAATCAAAAAGTGGTCACTCGGGTCACTTTTTGAATCTTGAAAGGATGACTACTATTTTTAGACTCCTCTACCATGGGGAATGTCTGTGACAACTCTCCCTGAAGAAGGGTCTCGACCCGAAACGTCGCCTATCTCCTTCGCTCCTCAGATGCTGCTGCACCCGCTGAGTTTCTCCAGCCTTTTGTGTACCCTCTCCCTAATTATTCCTCTCTTTAGATAACTCTAAAAAATATCACCCCTCAATCTTCTACACTCCAGGGAAAAAAGATCCAGCCTGTCCTTACAATTCAAGACTCAAGAGTCAAGTGTGTTTTTATTGCCACATGTTACAAAACAGAACAATGAAATTCTTACCTGCAGCAGCACATCAGATATGTAAACATGGTGCATAGACGCTCCAGACTTAGTAATTATTTTTTGCACCGTTTCCAATTTAATGACATTCTTCCTGCAGCAGGGCACAGTACTCCAAATGTGGCTGTTACCTACATCCCTTCTCCTGTACTCAATAACTTGGCCAAACACACAAGGAGTTCTAAACAACTACTTCACCACCCTGCCTGAAGATGACCCGAGAGGTTATATTTAATGAGGGCATAGACAGGGAACGGGAAAAATTTAATGGAGTCACAAGGGGCACGTTTTTCCCCACACAGAGGGTAGCGAGTATCTGGAATGTGCTGCCAGATAAAGAGATAGAGGCAAGTATAATTACAATGTTTAAAGGACATTTGGACAGGTATGTTGATAGGAAAGGATTCGAGAGATATGGGTCAAACAAAGACAAAATGGATCCAGCTCAGGTCGGCACTTCACTTGGCATTGGCGAGTTGAGTTGCACACCTTGTAGGACTCCAAGAAAGATTTTAAACATATTGAACCATATTCTGCAAACCAAATACTATGAACAATGAAGGACCCGGTGTGGGGGGACCGCCATGAGGGTGGGGGATGGGGAGGGCGGAGGAGGAGGGAAACAAAGGGGGACCTGACATGGGGGTACTTTGTCAGCGCTCGCTAGGTGGTGACTATTTGCATACCTTGGGTATGCAAGCAAAGAATTGTTTGACTTGTCACATGTGTCAATTAAGTATTCATTCATTCAAACATAGTTGATGGGATCTAAACCTGCTAAACCTGCTGTAGGCAGTAGACTTCCAGCCTGAATGCCGATCAATACATTCAAATGGGTCATTTATTCATCCTCCATGGGCAAATCTAATGGTTTCAAGCATATTTTCCAAAGAGACCAAACTCAGACATAAAGGCAAAACTTTGATTCCATCAAAAAAAAATGTTTCCTTTATTATTGCCAAAGGAAAATTAAAACTGCTTGGCTGTTCAGTAAAAATATTTCTGTCAGTAAGCAGAGGATGAAAATGTATGTGTCTACTCACATGTTGCCACATTTCTTTTAGAATTGATTTGGAGTTCTGCCTGAAAACCCAAACAAAATGGTCCCTTGGATCCCTTCCATTGAAACTGGGCTTTGTCAGGCAGCCAGCGAGAAGAACAATTCCATAACTGTGATTGAAGCTGCTAAATTACATGGTACAAGTATCTCAGTTATGCTGATAGTAGCAAGATAAAAAGTAAATCCCGAAGTAGATGGATGCTTTATCCTTCTCTGCATCATGCATGAGGTGCCAATTGTTTAAAAAGGTGGAACGGAATGGTGAGACACAGGACGGCTTAATCACTACTTCTCTAAAAGAAGTTGCACACTGTTGTCAAATCATTCTGACCCAAACAAACCTCCCCAACATTTACACATTGTTGAAAGGTTCACAGATGAGGTGGGGAGGACATGTTCGAAGAATGTCTGATGACAGAATACCAAAGCTGCTACTCAACAGAGCTGATCAAGGGCAAGCAATCAAGAGGTGGACAGAACATGAAATTCAAAGACTCTCTTTGGACATCCTTGAAGAGTTTCAACCTTGGGACATACCACTGAAAACAACAAGCATTGGATCATCCTATTGGGTATGTCTGCATAAAAGACGTTGCTCACTTACAGCTCATTAATAAGGATATTTCAAGAATCACTAAAGTCTGGAAATTTCAAGACAATTGGACAATTGCCAATATTATCCCTCTGTACAAGAAGGGAGCAAAGCAGAATAGGCCATTTCAGTCTGACTTCAGTGGTTGGTAAGATTTTAGAGTCCATTATAAAGGATGAGGTTACGGAGTACTTAGACGTTCATGATTAAATAGGTCAAAGTCAGCATGGTTTTGTGAACAGATCTTGCCTGACGAATCTGCTGGAATTCTTTTAACAAGTAAGTAACCTTTGATAAGGTGCCACATGTGAGGCTGCTGAGGAAGATGAGAGCCTGTGGTATCAAAGCCTATCGTATTCGTAAAATGATAGGAAGTCTAGTAAATGATAGGAAGGTTTATAGCACTGGTGAATTTACCTCCTGTTGCTAGCGAGGTGCCAAATTCATCAGTGGGCCTAGCCACCAAATGACACCCTTGTGCTTGTGATTCAGGTTACGAGGACCCCAGGTATAATTACCAAGTACAGTGCATCTTGCATCTCATCGAGATTCACAATGTATCTCAAGGAGACCCCACAAATGTAAATGAAATACTTTTTCGGGGACAGGAGAGTGGAATTCTTCATTTTGAGTGCATCAGATAGCCAAAGGGGTTATTTCCATTATAAAGATGAAGCATACAATCTGTTTTCAACCTCAATATTATTCTAATTATTATTATAATTTAATACTTATTCTAAGAAGTGATGCATTGTCAGAGGCATCATCATTTGGATGAGATGTTTAGCTCTTAATGTGCATTCAAAGATCCCCTGGGACTCAGAAACAAAGAGCAGAGCACTGCTCTTGGCCAATATTTATCATTCATAGAAACTTAGAAACTAGGTGCAGGAGGCCATTCGGCCCTTCGAGCCAGCACCGCCATTCATTGAGAATGGCGGTGCTATTCGTCCCTAATCAATAATCCATATCCCTTGATTCCACTAGCCTAGAGCTCTATCTAACTCTTTCTTAAATCCATCCAGTGATGTGGCCTCCACTGCCCTCTGTGGCAGGGAATTCCACAAATTCGCAACTCTCTGGGTGAAAAAGATTTTCCTCAGTCTTAAATGGTCTCCCCTTTATTATAAGGCTGTGGCCCCTGGTTCTGGACTCGCCCAACATTGGGAACATTTTCCTGCATCTAGCTTGTCCAGTTCTTTTATAATTTTATATGTTTCTATAAGATCCCCCTCATCCTTCTAAACTCCAGTGAATACAAGCCTAGTCTTTTCAATCTTTCCTCATATGACAGTCCCACCATCCTAGGGATCAATCTCGCGAACCTACGCTGCACTGCCTCAATCACAAGGATGTCCTTCCTCAAATTTGGAGACCACAACTGTACACAATACTCCAGATGTGGTCTCACCAGAGCCCTATACAACTGCAGAAGAGCCTCTTTACACCTATACTGAAATCCTCTTGTTATGAAGGCCAACATTCCATTAGCTTTCTTCACTGCCTGCTGTACCTGCACGCCAACTTTCAATGACTGGTGTACAAGGACACCCAGGTCTTGCTGCACCTCCCCCTTACCTAACCTAACCCCATTGAGATAATAATCTCCCCCCTTGTTTTTGCCGCCAAAGTGGATAACCTCACATTTGTCTATATTATACTGCAAGTGGATAACCTCACATTTATCTATATATCATCTAACATCATTTAAACAGATCATTAGGTCATTATCAATCCCAGGTACTGAAGGATTGCAATTCACAAAAACCACATGCTTCCAAATATGCAAGTGTGATAAAAGTGACTGTAAATTCAAAACTCTTTTGTAATAATTTTTTTTGTAACATCCTGTAATTATGAAGTGCTCTATAAATGAAATTGTTTCTTCTTCTTTTCCATAAAAGTTAAAAATGGATCAAAGTGCCTATAAACGCTTCCAGCGTGATCACGTGATACCCCGGTCCTTCAGCCAGGCTGATTTCCATACCACTAGAAGTTGTATGTCTGTCACTGTCAGGCTTTAGAGATACAGTGCAGAAACAGGCCCTTCAGCCCATGGTGACAAGCGATCACCCCGTACACTAACACAAATCTACACACCAGGGACAATTTACAATTTTTACAAAGCCAATTAACCTACAAACCAGAACGTCTTTAGAGTATGGGAGGAGCAACTAGAGAAAACCCACATGGTCACAGGGAAAATGTACAAATTCCGTACAGACACCAAAGTCAGTGGATAGACAAATTCTTGATTAGAACAGATGTCAAGGGTTATGGAGAGAAGACAGGAAAATGGGATTAGGAGGCAGAGATCAGCCATGATTGAATGGTGGAGCAGATTCTAATCCTCCAACTGTGCCACTCAAAGACCTCTGAGATCAAACTTGATCCTTGGTTTTGTACTTCGTAAATGTTCCAGTATTTTATCTTCCAAACAGTGACATAAACGTCAGCAGATGCTGGAGCCTTGCGTAAAAAATCTGGTGAAGAAACTTAGCGATTTAGGTAGGTTCAGACCCGAAACGTCGTCTGTTCATTTCCTTCCACAGATGCTGCCTGACCATCTGAGTTCATCCAGTTGTTTGTTTTTTTTACATTCTAAAGTTGGGTCTCAATGATGATATTCTTTTATCATATTGCATTTTTATTGCACCTTTCACATTCCATTCAGATTGTGGCAAAGTGTTCTCTAGGCAAAAAGGAACACTGGATGTGTAGTTTCTGCCATACCATTGGACGCAGTTTAAATAGCAACCTCTCATGAACAGGATTGTGGCAATCTGTTGTGGTAAAGATTTAGTAACATTCTTTGATGGATAAATATTGGTGATGATATAGCGGCACCAAACATGATGAATGAACAGTTGCTTTATTCAGGTGTTACATGTAAGTTTGGTCCACTAACATAATTGTCATCGCTGCTGTAGCTGAGCGAGGGTGTTGTCGCAAGGTCAGCTACCTGTTGACTGACCAGATCTTAAGGTGAGATATGCTTATGTAGCAGGACACTCCCCTTAGCCCCTGACGTCACGTGACAGCCTTCGTAGCTACTGACGAGAGTTCGACCATAAGTGGCCTGCGTATCAGCTGACGCCACAATGACAGCAATAAATCAGCTGTAACAAAGAACCAAAGGCTCAAAGGACCATGCAATGAGCAGAAACAAGGAACTAAAGGTGCTAGTTTACACAAAAGGACACAAAGAGCTGGAGTAAGTCAATGGGTCAGGCAGCATCTGCTTGCTAACCTAAAGTGATGGGGAGAGGGGAGGAGAGAGGAGAAAGTGTGGTATTGGCACCGAGAGTAGAGCCTTCTTTCCACCCAAATGCAAAACTATGCATTCAGCTATCCTACATTTTGAGTGTGAGTTATCTGGTGACTTGCCCATATTATAATTCTGGGATAAAGGAATATTCAAAAGCACTTTTCCAATAAACCAAATCTGAAAATATTTTGTTCTTAGACATTTAGGAATAAAACTGTTATTCTTCAGAAATGTGTGTGGATATTGTGCCCACTGGGATCCTTCCAACAATAGCCTAATAGTCTGCCACATCAATTGCTTGCCTCAAATTGGTGCGTCTTTCAATTCTAAGCCAGCCCATTAGATGGAGCACCATACTGAACTATTCCAATACAAAAAGAGGGGCGAAGAATACTCCATTTGCTATTGTCGGGTATGGTGCAGCTAGCCAATAGAGGAAGAACTATAGTCTGAACCTTCAAAATTGTTATCTGCTCAAGCCCAAATATGTCCGAGAAAGCTGTGGTGTTGAAATATTTTAAATATCTTAATGCTTCAAATAAGTGGCTTTCACCTCGTATTTCTAAACGTTTTCTCTTACTCTGCATGATGCTACGATCTGATATAATGCAATACTTTCACCTAAAGTTGGATCAAACTTGCAAACTTACCATTCATTTTCAAAAATAGTGATTTGACTCAGTGCATGTAATCTTTGACCAGGAAATCCAAGGCCATCAGCTTCTGGTCACATTTGATTCTTCATTTCATCTCTTCAGCACTCTACAAGTAACATCCTTTCCCTTGGCAATTTCTTGCCTCCAGTTGCCCCCACGCTGATCTGTTTATGTCCCTTTTATTTTTTTCGCTTCACCGTATCTATCATACACTACACAGTTTTTTTTTAAGTCTTCTGCTCCCTGTAAATCTCCCCATCAAATGATGGCCTCGCGACTGCATTTTGTATTTCGCCAACTTCTGTTCCATTCCTGCGTCCTTCTGGCCAGCCCAGATGTAAAGTTTAATGAAGTCCCAAAATATCTGCTCTCATATTGCTACTCAGTGAAACCATGCCAGATCAGACCAATAACAAGCAACAGTTCCTGGACAGGAATTTCATAAGTCAGAGTCCTTTCATAAGGAGACAGGCCCTTTAGTCCACCAAGTCTACACCAACCATCAAGCAGCTATTGACACTAATCCCATTTTATTCTCTCCCTTTGCTCTCATCAGCTCCCCTCAGATTCAACAGCCCTACCTCACTTATTTGGATCCATACTACCTTAGTCCATCAACCACACACTTCCCCCACTGCGTCCTCTCGCCCCATTCTTCCCATCTGCCCATCCTAGCTTCCTTATTTGGTTCCATGTTTCATTTTCCTTTCCAAACAGATTCCATCATCTGCAGGCCATTGTTGATTCCACCTGTTTCTTCCCAGTCCATCAATATTTCCACCCTATTAACGCCCACCTGACTCCACCTTCTGATGAACCCTTCTTCATCCAAATCCACATCATCTGTCAACTCCTGCCCTGCCCCTCTTCATCGCCCCCTATCATCTCTTTACACTGGCCATCTCCCCTCTATTTTCAGTCCAGATGAAGGGTCTCAACCAGACACTACGATCATCAATTTTCCTCCGCGATGCTGCCTGACCCACTGAGTTAAGCCAGCAGATTATTTATTACTCATCTATAGACCAGGGAAATTTTACAGTGGCCAATTAACCCAGCAAGGTGTATGTCTTTGGGATGTGGGAAGCAACTGGAGCACCCAGAGGAAACTCGCGTGTTCACAGGGAGAATGCACAAACTCTACAATGTAACACTAGTTGTGACATTGTGCTGCCTGAAATATATTATGTTAAAAAACAAATTCACACATCTGGAAAATTGTGGCCTAATAAAGATCATGAGAAACATAAAATGACAGGGACCGAAGCTTAGCCAAGCTGTGAAAACCCTTGTGTTGCAAACATCTATTGGAACCAAGCGGAGGATCACACCACCACAACAGCAACAACATGCCAATTCAGCTAGGTTAAAGTATTGTCCTAGCTGAATGAAGCATCGTTGGTGCACTCTAGTTGCTAAAACAGTTGGCTAACAACATGCTTCAGAGGAGAACCAAGAGCTTTTGTTACCAGCAGAGTGCCACAGGATTCAATGAGACTTCAAGTGAATTGCAGGTCAATTTTAGTTAATGAAAAATCACTTCAATGCAGCGTGTGTTGAAGTCTCCCAATCATGCCTCTTAACATTAAGTGCAGGAAATATAAAAATTGAGATGTTATTTTGGGCATGCAATTATCAAAAGAAATTTTCTATATACGTCAAGGTGATACAATTAACGGGGCAACAAGGAAGCTACATGCTTGGAAAATACATATGGTGTAAGAACAAAGGGATGGGATCGAGGCGGTGCAGATCCGCAGATCAGTAACAGCAGTGATGCAGATTAATAAGGCCATAAAAATGCAAATAAAGCAATTAAAGTTCCAGGGGGACAGAACTGAAAAACAGAGTGATGTTAAAGATACAGAATCTCGGTTACATTTGGAATGTATGTGCTCAATTCTGGTCTCCGCATTATTAAGACAAAACAGAGGTACAGACAAAAATGATGAGAAAGTGATTTACTGGAATTATTCCACTGGGTAATACAGCTTTTCAGGAATCAGTGAACAAGCTGTGCTCTTTTCACTACAAAAAGGATGACTGAATGATGATGAAGATCTATAACATTTTGAATGCATTTGATGGGGTAGAAAATGATAGGATGTTTTCATCTGGAAGAACAAAGCTGTGCTTCATAAATAAAAGGCAGTCATCAGTAAATGCAAAATGGATATTGAGCCAAAACCTCTTTCCACAGTAGATAGAATATAGAATCATAGAGAGTAAGCTAAGGAAGAATGCATATAGAGATTTAAGGGGAAATGATAAGCACGTGAAAGAAAGCAATGGAAGGAAAAGACACAAAATGCTGGAGTAACTCAGTGGGTCTGGCAGCAACTCTGGAAAACATGGATAGGCATAATTTTGCATCGGCACCCAAGGAAAGGTTCTGAACCGAAATGACGCTATCCATATTCTCTGGAGATGCCAAGTCTGAAGACAGGTCCCGACCAATACCATTGCCTTTCCATGTTCTCCAGAGATGCTGCCTGACCCGCTGAGTTACTACAGCATTGTGTGTCTTTCCTCATGACAAAGCAATTGAAGAATATGTTTTGATGAAGGGTCTTTGACCTGACCTGTTATCTGTTTCTCTTTCACAGTTGCTGCCTAGATGCTGAGATGTTACCAGCAGCTTCAGTTTTTATTTCAGGTTTTCAGCTGCTGCCATTTTCCTTTGATTTTCATTTACTGAAGGTTGAACAAGGGTGAACCATAGTAAATTAAACTAAACTGAAGACATACACAAAATGCTGGAATAACTCAGCGGGACAGGCAGCATCTCTGGAGAAAAGGAATGGGTGACATTTTGGGTCGAGACCCATATATATTCTTGGTTCTCAAAAGTAGAATGTGTGATCATCAACGTCAAACAAACTTTATTGTAAATTAGAAATACATCGATATATAAGCAATTCCAAACGAAATTCCGTTGCATTTGGCTCTCCGTGCAACACGATAATTAACAGAAGGATAAAATGGAAGAAATGGATAAAAGGATAAAAGGATAAATAGACCATGGTGGCAGCCCATTACATGGCATTCAGGAGTCTGATGGCTCGTGGGAAGAAGCTGTTGCAGAACCTTGATGTTCTGCTCCTTATGCTACGATATCTTTTGCCCGAGGGCAGCAGAGTGAACAGCCCGTGATGGAGATGTGTGGGGTCTTTTATTAAACTATAACAAGCAATATTGGCAGGTTTTGTACAGGTATGTGATAAAGTATGCAACTTGCTTCATACTCACCCTCGAAGGGTTTAACCATTAGTCAGTTCTTCAAACTTGCCACATTGATTATATCAAGTTCAAGTTGCCACTTTAGCCAATTAAGGTACAGTGAAATTTGAGTTACCATACAGCCATACCAAGTGAAAAGAACACAATACACACATAAAATAAAATTTAACATAACCATCCACCACAGTGGAATCTACATTCCTCACTGTGATGGAAGGCAATAAAGTTCAGTAATCGTCCTGCTTGTTCACCCGTGTCGGGGCCTTGAACCCTCCGCACTTGCCGTTGCCGACGGTCCGATGTTCAAGCCCTCTCGTCGGGATGATTGAAACTCCGGCGTGGGAACGGATTGGAACACTCCGCGGCATGGAGTTCCTGCCACTTCTTACCGGAGACCGCGGGCTCCACGGTGTTAAAGTCCACAGGCCCTGCGGTCGGAGCACTTCTTCTGGCGATCCTCGGCATAGGATCCATGGCTCTGTGATGGTAAGTCCGTGCCACGCCTGCGGCTTGAAGCTCCGGGCCGGTCTCCGGGTTTTTAGTCCGCACCACTCCAGGTTTTTAGGCCGCAGAGGGGGAGGAGACGCGACGGAGAAAATCGCATCTCCGTCGAGGTAAGTGATTGGAAAAAGTTTCCCCCGATTCCCCACCCCTCCCCCCACATAAAACATAGCAAGAAACATTAAAACAAACATTCAAAACATAGTTAAAAAACAGAGACGTAGACGAACAGACTGCTGGTGAGGCAGCCACAGAGGTGGCGCCACCCGATGGACATTACTGACAAAAACAGTTCTATTTCCAGCAAGATTGATCCAGCAAGACAAATGCAGGCAAGTGTCTTTAGTCAGAGGGTTGTGAATCTGTGGAATTCATTGCCTCAGATGGGTGTGAAGACCAAGACATAGCGTTTTTTTAAGGTAGAGATCGAGTTTTGATTAGTAAGGGTGTCATAAGCTATGGACAGAAGGCAGGAGAGGGAACGATAGATCAGCCATGATTGAATGGCGGAGTAGACTCGATGGGCTGAATGGCCTAATTCTGCTCCTGTGACTTATGAACTTAAGACTTGTGAAGAGCCAAATCAAAAGACACAAGCCCCATGTCTGCTTTGCTTTTTCATTTACTTCCACACCATCAGTCCATCCTTTCACCACTGGTCACAGCTAGTCACAGGTCAGTGGAGAGAACTTCACTGTACTGCCTTTCTCTTGCATTTATATCATCAAAAGGAGCAGGTCCTGCCTTCTGTCATTAAAATATGTCAAGTTAGCGAACATCACATGCAAGAGACATCCAAGTGCCACAATTTCAGTCTCATGCCTGCTGGCAGAATCAACATATTACCTCGCTCACACTGTTTACATCTGCAAGCCAAGGGACATGTTACAAAGGAGGGATGGACTCACTGTTAATGCAATTGTTGAAAGTAGTGTCTGGAAGACATAGGCAATTAACATATTGGACTTGTTTCACAACATCTAGAGTAGGACAGACAAACTCATTCTTCAAACCTCTTAGTCTGGAAACAGAAAACAAGAAGAGACCATTCAGCCATCAAACTTTACACTTTAGAGATACTGTGGCCCTTCAGCCCACAGAGTCCACGCCGACTAGCAAACATCCTGTATACTAGCACTAGCCTACACACTAGGGACATTTTACAAAAGCCAATTAAAGTATGTCTTTGAATGTGAGAGGAAAGCGGAGCACCCGCAGAAAAACCTCGTAGTCACAGGGAGAACGCACTAACTGCAAATAGACAACACCCATAGCCAGGGTGAAACTGGATCTCTGACACTGTACCACCATTCAATCCTGAGGAAAATAATATTTTACTCCTTGATGCCTTGTGTCCAGAAATCCATCGACTTATTAAGTATAATCTGTGACTTGAACCTCTAACACTCTGTGCTAGAAAATGTCACAGGCTCACCACCCAAGTGCATACATTCCCCTTCATCTCAGTCCTATGTTTCTTTCACAGTGTCCTGAAACAGACTCCTCATCCTAGACGGCACAGAGAGGGACAACAGCCTCCTCACATTCAGCCTGACCATCTCCGTCAGAGATTTCCAACTTTCTACTGGGTCCCCAACTCATCCTTTTAAACTCCAGTGATTAGAAACCTAGTCAAATTAATCTCTCCTGCGATACCAGGAATCAGTCTGCCAAACCTTTGTGGCACTCTCTCTAATGCAAGTATATCCTTATTTAGATTAGGGGGCAAATCAAATATCAAATCATAAATATTTGCTGGTCATTCTGGATGCAAATGTCACAAATAATGGTTTATTAGTTCAATTCATTTATTCATGGAAAAATAAATGCCATTGAAGTGTTTACTTCAACTCACAGATGCCCCATTTGACGTCACTATTCAAAAACCATTTACCAGTAATTAAAATCACTCAACCCATATGTTGGCCGACATGTTTGCTAAATGGTTCATGGGGATTCCTGCATCAGGAAGAGCATCATGACATCCAACTGTGTGGATTGAGTAAGCAAAACAAATATGATTTGAACAACATTGAGACTGTTATTTCTGCGTTTACTTTTAAAACCTATGTTGAAAGACAGAGTCACAAAAAAACCGGCTTGTTCAAACCTGAAATGTCACCAAGTCTTAGGCTACATTACACTGGAGGTCATGACTCAAACTGAGGATCACCCTCTCTCTAAACCTCCACCCACTTTCACTCTACACCAATTCCAACCAAACCACAGCCTGGTTGCACCAACCTGCCTCTCACGCCTCCACAACAGCACCACTCACAACAACTACAACCCCACAACCAACATTTGTTGCACTTTTGCCTGGACCTGCAGTTTTCCCAATATCGTTACCTTCTACAGAATTGACTCAAGATTGTACATGACCCTATCAGAGTCCCATGTTAACCAAACGTGGGCAGAAGCATGATAAGGATTAGGGATAAGGGATAAGAGTCCAATGAAGGGTCTTGATCTGAAACCTCACCTATTCATTTTCTCCAGAGATGCTGCCTGACCCGTTGAGTTATTCCTGCATTTTGTGTCGATCTATCTATAGGGATAAATGTCAAAAGAACTGGAAAATTTGCTGTCACATTTTGAAGGTCGAATTTTGAACCTCTAAATTAGTATGCTTGGTCTCCAATTCCAGCCTTAATAACAATCTTACTTCAATGTAGACTTAGTTCCTCCCACACTGTTGAGTGCATTGTGTTGCAAGCTTTCGCCATTCTGTTTGGTCATGTACGACGTCTCCACCCTCGATAGGTTAGTGTCCCGGACTTCCAAATTCTTCTAGAACGTTCGCCTCCATGTGAGTTCTGGTCGGCCTCTTTTCCTTCTTCCGTCAGGTTGCCATGTCATTGCGATCTTAGGTGCATGTTCTGGTGACATTCTGAGTACGTCCTGCAAATTTCATCCTGCGTCCCTCTATGTCCTGGCTGAGAGGCTTTGTTACAGTTTCCCAGTAGATCTCCTCGTATGTGATGTGGTCTCTGTAGCTGGTCTTTAACAATCAGCGCTATTTTTTTTCACTCAATAATAAAATGTCAGGAAAGGAAAAAGGATAAACCTTCTGACAAAGACGCCATGGTGATTTCCTAACATTCAAGCAGTGCGTGGAGCCTGCAGATGTGATCACATCCAACCCTTGTAGTGAAAGGGAAAACCCTGGGTTCAGTTACAAGGATCAAAGGCTGGCTCAGCTCTTCTTAACAGCTGCACATCCGGAGAGTTTCACTGACTGGAAAGGCTTTATAATGGTAATTGATCTTGTGTCGGTATGTTTTACACAAGAGATGATTTTTCTCGCAAGTGTGCTGGGTTGCAATACAAATGCTTTCATTCTCCAAGATGCACAGGTTGGTTCAATGCTTTGACACCATCGTGCTTGTTACTCAGTAGCACATGCCCGAAGTGCAACATTGCCAATAAAATAGAACACAATTAGCAATCCTGTCGTCTTTGAAATATGTTAACACGTTGACAAGGTCTCCTATTAAAATGATGAGATTTTGAATAGAAGTAGCATTCAGTATTAGATGTGCCAAACTTATGTTCTCCCTGTACCGAATGGGCTGTGTATCTAATGATGTTACATGTTGGATTCTTCTCAGATTCAAATAATTTAAAATTGGTTCAAATAATTCAAAAGCATGATTAATACAAATGGAATGAACCCTTTTAGCTGGAGCTATAAAATTCTGTAGCTATAAAATTTAACTCCAGTGTTGAATTAATGAACTTTCAGATTCAGTAAATTAGTTAGCAGAACTTTTATAGTGAACAACAACATGGTCAAAAGATTAAAAATAGCAAGGTTAATCTAAAACAGGCAGCAATAAAACACCAGTGCCGGAGCCTGGAGTTTAGGCACATTAGACTAATTAAGCTTTACACAGAGCGTGAAATGTAACAGATTACATTCATACAATGGAGCACATCCACTGGAAATTACTTCCCATCCTGTCCTGTGTCAGATGAGATCCTAGTCACGTACCTATTCTGCTTCTATTTTAATCTTGAAAGTTACAAAGGTTATGATGGCATTGTGGTTAAATATTGGAATAACAATTCAGATCCCTGGAATTCTCCACATAACCCCTGTCAAGGCTTATGGGGAGAGGGCAGGAGAAAGGGGCCAAGGGGGAATGATAGATCAGCCATGATTGAATGGCGGAGTAGACTTGATGGGCAAAACGGCCTAATTTTGCTCCTATCATTTATGAATAATGATTTGAATATATTAATCCATGATGAATGGAAAGGTTCCATATGTATATAATCGGATGCATGAAACAAGAAGAATTGATAATACGTGGACATTTAGATAACAGCTCCCTGATGCCTTTGAGGGAAGGGGAATTTCCATCCTTATTTGACTTGCAACTCCAAACACTACGAAGTGAATGATTCTTATATGCCGAAGAGAGACTCAAAAAGCTGGAGTAACTCAACGGGACAGGCAGCATCTCTGGAGAGAAGGAATGGATGACATTTCGGGTCGAGACTATAGCCCATGAAATAGCCCAGCAATCAACTCAACAGCAATTCAGCTTGTACAATACATGCTGGTCTTGCTACTGTCACTAGCATCTTGTGAACAAATTTAATATATTTTCTGAAAAATATTCAGATGGTAACAGGGGCAACGGCAGCGGGGCAACATGGTGGTGCAGGAGTAGATTGGCTGCCTTACAGCGTCAGAGACAACGGGTGTTGTCCGTACAGAGTTTATACATTCTCTGTGGGTTTTCCCTGCGTGCTCCGGTTTCCTCCCACACTCCGAAGCCGTACAGGTTTGTAGGTTAAGTGGCTTGGATAAAAACATAATAATTTGTAAATTGCCCCTAACGTGAAGAAAACTGCTAGTGTACAGGGATCGCTGATCGGTGCGGACACAGTGGGCCAAAATGTCCGTTTCTGCCTTGTATCTCCAAACTAAACTCTATATATAAACTAGCCCTCTTAATATCACCAGTCATTGTGTTTTGTGTTTGCGAAGACGCGAGTGTCACGAGTCAACGCAAGGGAAGGCAAAGCATACAGTGAACTTGGCGACACACCTACTTGATCAAAAATTGTGGGAACAGTGGAATCAAGGGATATGGGCAGAAGGCAGGAATGGGTTATTAATTGGGGACAATCAGCCATGATCACAATGAATGGCGGTGCTGGCTCGAAGGGCCGAATGGCCTCCTCCTGCACCTATTTTCTATGTCTGAGGGGCAGCAAAGGTAACAGAGTCTGTTCATTGCTGAGACAAAAACAGAATGGAATCATGCAAAATGAATTGATGTTCCATCCGTTTAAAAAGTAACACACCCAGTATTATGAGCCACATCATTATTCTGGAACAGGCCGACTATGCGAGCAGGTTATAAATATTAAGACAGTACGCAATAAATTTGCAAATAAATGGGTGGCAGAGATTTTCCATCAAGGATAGAGGGAAAAATGCCATTTGCTGATTACTGCCCTGAGAATCAAGTGAGGTACAAGACATAGAAACATAGAAAAATAGGTGCCGGAGTGGGCCATTCGGCCCTTCGAGCCAACACCGCCATTCAATATAATCATGGCTGATTATTTAAAATCAGTAACCCGTTTCTGCTTTTCTCCCATACCCCTTGATTCCTTTAGCCCAAAGAGCTAAATCTAACTCTCTCTTGAAAGCATAGATCCTCCCCATTCCTGCCATGATCTACAGTCCAACCTCATTTGTAAAATATCCATAGCCTTTGTAGTGGCCATTTGGCTTGTTTTGCATGTCATTGATGATGGCATGTGCCTTTAAATTTTAGACTGCCCGTTATATTGTGGGTGGGATTCATGATGTATTTTTGGGCATGTTTTGAGCTATGTATCCTGCGCAGGAGTTTAGTTTTTAGTTTTAGTTTGGAGGAGCAGGGAGAAGGTTTACCCTTCGACCATGCGAAGCGTAACAGAGACACAAGGAGTTTTCTAATGTTTAAAGTGATAAGCTGGAGTTCGATGAAGATTATAATAATGTCGGAAGAAATTTGGATGTATCTTACTGTTTTCTATCAATAATAAAGGATTTATTCATCAAACGACAGTGTTTTGAAGACTTATCTGTGAAGAAGCTCTGAAGGTGAGCTCACATGCGTTTCGAAGATATTCCCCTTAACCATGCTTGTCCATTTAGCGGCTAGAGGGTTAATTTCCCGAACAGCATAAAAATCAGCCGCTACAGCCTTCATCAACCTGATTACATTCTCACAACCAGCAAACAATACATTTCTAAATTTCAAAAGTTCTAAATTTTATAAACATTAAAACCTATTACAGATTGGAACAAAGATGCATTAAAATGGAACATGAAATATTACGAAGATTAGACAATAAAAATCAAGTCCATAAACCTTTATTCTTATAAAACAAGGGCATTTTCAAATATTGTACAATACTGTTTAATCAATATTTTTTCAGAGCAGAGAGGTATAGCTTAGTGCGATGTTAAATATCCAACTACAACCCAGTCATCAAAATTTGACATGTTCAGTGGCTTTTATATCAAGAATTGTGTGGAAAAGGTTGATGTTCATCTCAATTCACTGATTCCACATTGATTGCATTGGCAAAGTTTGCAACACACCCTGCAGAGAGCAATATGTTATATGTGTCTGGAATTTTTAGGTTTCTGTGTTTAACTGTACCATGTGCGGAGCCCAGAAGTTGCACTTAGTTTCAGAGTAATGACAGTAAGCTCTGACAGTTTCACTATCAGTGAATTCCAGGCCATTAGAACTGGATCTGGATGCTGTACACTGCTGCTTTGATCGAGTCGCCCAGGAAGGAGCAGGTATTTCATCAGGAAAAGGTTAATGTTCTGTGTTCTTGTATCACCTTGACCTTCATGTAATTGAGTCAATTCGACAAACCCCCTGAAGGTCAGAACCAATAATGGAAGCAGCAGAGAATCTATACGGCAGTCTTTTCCATGAGAAGAAAGTGAAATTAGAAGTCTGTCAATGTCAAGGCATAGATGAAGGGAAGCTCTGCAAAGCACAGAATCTGCAATTGCTGGTATACAATTACTCCTCTGGTTCCAAAAGATGTAAGAACAATTAGCTCTTAAAGCAGATTATCACTTCAAGTTATTCATTCCTGGTGTTTCCTCTACCTTCAATTCATAATGCATATCAAGACATAGCCCAACTTTGAATTAACTACAGAACATCAGTCCAGTTACAGACCGTGTGTGTCATCTATTATCAGTTTCAGCATACTCCACCAGATCTAAAGAGTACAGAACAAACTTCATTCAAATTCCATTCATTTCCATTTGATGCGCCAATGGCCTTGGTTCTACTTCAGGTTCCATTTTCCTTTTCCAGACTTGTTAAAATATTGTAATTTTCTTTCAATCCCCACAGTCCATTCCATGGAGTTTTTCTCTGATAATAATAGACCCTTAATGACCATTTTTTAGTAACAGGGATTCCATTGCTCCACAGGATCATTCATAATAACAGATTCATTGTTAACCAAGGAAGCTAAAGAAAATCAAAACCATACAAGTGGCAAAATACTGATGATTTGTTTTACCATTTGAAGGTCTGGTCAAGGGGGGGGGGGGGGGGGGGAGTTCCCCCCGCCACGGGTACCATGTAATCCCATGCTATATGGTCGGATAGTCGTCGATTAAATCGTCTCCCCCATCTGGTTTGCCAGATGAGGAGGGGGCTATGGACCCCCAGCAGGACCAAAAACAAGACCTGTCAAAGGGCGCATGAGCACCTAGCGAGCCAACGGCCATCCACACTTCAGTAGAAGTTGCGATCACTGTCGTACATAGCATTGTAAGGCACCGTGCCCGTTGATGTTTTCAAAGATGATGATGATGTTTTATCATTACTTTAAATCTCTGTTGGTCCATCTAATAGGCAAGAATATTCCTAAAGGCTGGTATACAACTGATAGGATAAGGCACATAACATTCATACAACTTAATTTTCAGACCCTCATAAACTTCCATCATCCACTTATTTCTCTATATTACTTCTAAAATGTTATCTTGATCTCATCTCTTCAATACCCGTTAATCTTAATTTCACGATCTTTTTCAGTATTGATGTTCTGCTCCTTGGGCTATTGCTCTTCATCGAAGCTCCTAAATATTTTCTAGAATTACTGATAACACAAATACTTAGAGCAAATTAACCAAACTGTAGAGGTAATGAAGGAACCACTTGCATCTTCAGTGTGCGGACCAGCAACATGGAACCTTGTCCAGAACAGCCCATGTTGGAAAATGGCAGACAACTCATAGTGGCCTTACACCATTACCAGCCACTGACAGCATTCTGCTTGGGATACTGCCCGTTGTGTTCTCGTGCCTGACTTCATAATAGCAATGAATCAGGGTAAGAGCCAGGTGGGGATCCAGAATTACAGGCCATTTTTGATAAAGTTCCATCCAAGCTCTGCAAGCCCTTTAACGAGGGAGGCTATTGTGTTTTATCTCTTTTTGTATCACAGCTATTTTCCTCGCCATTAATACAACCTATCTTTTCACTGCAACTTGTTACAGAATTAACTCTTATACATGACTGCCTTGAGATGTTCTTCACGTCAGCTTCACAAGCACAAACCTTTCAAGTCTTTCACTCAAGTGATTAAACTACAAGATTCCAAGAGATTGTAAAGAATGGAAGTGAAAGCACACGTTGTAACCTTGCGATATCATCATTATTCTAAATGTGTACTTCGATAGTCGACTGAAAATCAGTACAGAATTTACGACATATTTTTAGATTAATAAAAAATTCACCCTTCCTACATCACATCTTACTATTACAGAACTGCTTGCTGTTGTGATTCTAAATGTTTCAACTCTGCATGCAGATAACCGATTAGACCAAACAGCCAACCACTAAAGCAGGATCATTGCAGTTGATTATTCATCCAATGCTCAACATATAAAGGCTATTCCAGTGAGACAAAATAAAGTGGAACGTACCAACGAGCAATGTGCATCATATTCAGTGCACTTAAACTGAAAGCTGGACATGATATAAAAACGCCTACCAAATAATATAGCTCATAAAATATTTTTTTCTGTGCAGAATGGCTCTGCAAGATTTTGATATTCTCATGCCTCAGCAATTTGAGTTTATTTTTTGATGAATATTTTTTATTAGTTGTAAATACATATTAATAAAACATTACTTCTTACATACATTCATAATATTATTAATATTAATATTAACATTTAAGACTTTATGTTTCTATACATTAAAAAAAAAATTATTAAGTAGGAAAAGATAGAGAAAAATAATATAGAAAATAAGGAAGTGAATGGAGTATTAAACATTTATCCATCGTTGGAGATATAACCATGATTTATTATACGTAATTCTTCATCCATTCTATTATTCAGGCCTCAGTCAAGCCTCCGCACTGAGCCACTTTGACCCTGTAAATATTCAATATATGGAGACCATATCCCTCTGAAAAGATCCAACCTGTCCATTAGGACAAGCCTCAATCTTTCCAGATGGAGTGTCTCCGACATTTCTGTATTCCACATTTTGATTGTGGGGGATGTAGGACCTTTCCAGAATTGTAATATTAATTTTTTCCCAATTATTAAACTATAATCAATAACAATTCTTTGATTCATTGTTATTAATTGATCTGTTTCCAGTATTCCTAATATTTTTAACTTTGAGTCAGGAGTCAGATTCATATTAACAACATTCAAAATTATCCTAAATATTTCTATCCAAAATTTTGTAATTTTTACACAATTTGTAAATGAGTGTGTCAGATTAGCTTCTAAGTGCTGACATTTATCACATATGGCAGATACTTTTGGAAAGATGTTATGTAGTTTGGATTTTGAGTAATGTAGTCTATGTAATATTTTAAATTGTATAAGAGAGTGTCTAGCATTTAACGAACAATGGTGTATGTGTTGTAAACTTTCATCCCATACTTCTGGTCTTATAATTTGACCTAATTCATTTTCCCATGATTGTCTATATATTTCTGTTAATGGGACATCATTTTCCAATAGGATATTATATATATATGAAATCATTTTTTCTGTGGTCGGATGTTTATTTAGACATTCATCTAAAATTTCTGTCTTTCTATTTCTAAGTTCCTGTGTGTTTGCTTTTACATAGTCTCTGATTTGTAAGTATCTAAAATAATCTTTGGGATGTAATCCATAAATTTGTTGTAATTCTTGAAATGAAAGGAAAGAGTTTTCCCTGTAGAGATCGCCCATCTTAATAATTCCCTTATTTTTACATTGTAAAAAGCCTTTATCCATCATTGAAGGTTTAAATGTAACATTATTTACAATGGTAGGGGCTAGTGGTATAGATTTCAATTTTAATGTTTTCTTTATTTGTTTCCAAATACGTATTCCACTTTCTATTATAGGTTTTTCACTATAGGTTTTCTTACCTAACTTAATATTGGCAAATATTATTGAACTGATTTCAAAAGGAGAACAATCTTCTTTTTCCATTTTTAACCAAATTGGTTGGTTATCTGTCTCTTCTAACCAAAAATTCATATTTTTAATATTAACTGCCCAGTAATAAAACATAAAGTTTGGTAGTGCTAAACCTCCATTTATTTTTAATTTACATAAATGTTTTTCATTTATTCTATGGCTCTTATAATTCCAAATAAAGTTAGTAACTAGGGAGTCCACCTTCTTAAAGAAATTTTTAGGAAGATATATCGGAATTAATTGGAAAAGATATAATAATTGTGGAAGAAAAATCATTTTTATTACATTAATTTTACCTAACATTGAAATGGGTAGAGTTTTCCAATATAAAATGTTCTTATTTAATTTATTCAATAATAGTGGGAAGTTAGATTTAAATAAAGAATCAAATCTTTTTGTTACATAAATTCCAAGATATTTAATTTTTTCGTTTGTTATCTTAAAAGGAAATTGTTGTAATATGTGTAAGTTATTTACCGTTATTGGCATGTTCACTTTTATTCCAATTGATACTATATCCTGAAAAAGATCCGAATTCAGTTATTAATTTTAACAAATTTAGGATACTAATTTCTGGTTTTGTGATATAAAGTAATACATCATCCGCGTATAAGGAAATTTTATTTTTAGTGTCTCTAGTATCATACCCATATATTTCAGGATGTGATCTCACCCTCTGAGCTAACGGTTCTATTGCAAGTGCAAACAGTAGTGGGGATAAAGGGCAACCTTGTCTACAACCTCGAGATAAACTGAATTTAGTTGATAGCATTTGATTTGTTATTATTCTGGCTGTTGGGTTAGTGTATAATCATTTGATCCAAGTAATGAACTTCTCTCCCAATTTAAAAGTTTCCATAACCGAAAACAAATAGGACCATTCCACCTGATCGAAGGCTTTCTCTGCATCTAACAAAATAACTACTAGATCTTTTTTAATACCTCTTTTCCAATATATAATATTGAATAACCGTCTCAAGTTATATGTGGAATATCATTTTGGTATAAATCCTGTTTGATCGGGGTGAATTAATTCGTTAATAACTGTGCTTAGCCTTTGTGCCAATATTTTAGTTAATATCTTTTGATCAGTATTTAAAAGAGCTATAGCTCTAAATGATCCTGGTTCATCCAGATCTTTGTTTATTTTAGGTATAAGTGTTATAATAGATTCATTTAACGTTTCTGGTAGTTTCTGCTGTGTGTGTGTATATATATATATATATATATATATATATATATATATATATATATATATATATATATATATATTCATATAATGTTTTCAGACGTGGTACAATCTGATCATAAAATGTTTTATAAAATTCCGAGCCAATACCATCTGGTCCCGGTGTTTTACCAATTTTAATGATCTAATAGATTCTTGGATTTCTTTTACTGAAATTTCAGCATTTAATGATTCTCTATTTTGTGAGTCCAACCCATTCAGATTACATTTTTTTTTAAATGCTTCTATTCCTATCTTGTTTTCTGTTGTTTTAGCAGTGTATAAGTTTTTATAATATTGCAGAAATCTCTCATTAATATCTTTAGGTCGTATTAAAAGTTCGCCATTATGTGATTTAATCCTGTGGATTATTTTTTCTGCCTCCATCTTCCTTAATTGGCGAGCCAATAATTTTTGAGGTTTATCTCCAAATTCAAACTGTAATTGTTTAGTGTGTTGATAAAGTTTTACAACTTGCTCTGAATATATTTTATTTAATTTATATTTCAGTGCTGCAATTTTATTATGTATTATTATGGATGGATTAGCTGCATTCTCTGTATCTAATTGTTTAATCTCCTTTTCCAGTTCTTGTTGATCCCTTCGATTCTTTTTATTATAAAATGCTTGAGAGGAAATCATGATTCCCCGGAGATATGCTTTAAACGTTTCCCATAATAAGGAACAAGATATTTCCGGTTTATCATTTATTTCAAAGAAAATCTTGATCTGTTCTGTAATATATTCCTGAGTTATTTTGTTTTTTAAAATTTGTGGATTAAATCTCCATTGTCCCCGTTTTTCCGTTTTACCCATTTATTCTAATCTTATTTTGACTTTGATATTCTCATGCCTCAGCAATTTGAGTTTAAAGCCATCCTCACTAAGATATGAATGACAACATTAATTAGAATCCAGTTTTATGTAACTGGCAACCCACATGATAAGGCTACTCGTAATTCAGTTCCAGGCAAGCAATTGAACTCATGAAACCAGTTAAAATGTACGTTTTTATTTATATCCATACAGAATTCTGTGTCTGTACATAATCACACAAGTATATGACTAAGTTACAATAAATATGTTTCTACCAATAAATTGTTGCAGTGCTGTATCAGTTATCCAGCTGTATTGGTACATCCCCCCTTCTCCCCTGCCAGCATCCCCCACCCGCCTGTCATCCCCAAGCTTATAGCAGACAAGAGGGGATTTTAAAAAGACCTAACTGCAACCGATCCAAGATCTTCATTTTGCTGGGGAGAAATGAAAAGGGGAAAAAAATCCTTTGTAGAACAACTGGCTACCTGGCTCAAGAGATTATCAATGACTAAAAGAGAAAGGAAGGATGGTGGTAAAGAAGAAACAGGCAGCACATGAAATGTCAATGGGAAAGAACATGGTCTTCAATATTGTAGAGCTCATAAACTTGCACTTAATTCCTACCTTGAAGTATTCTCCAGTTTATCATTGATACATCTTAACTACTTAAAACATGACCTGATGTATCCAGGCACATCGATAAACATCTTTAATTCTGATTATTACGCTGGATGCAGACCAGATCTTTGATGATCAAAATTCATCCAAAACAACTGCATCTGTTTTCTTACTTATTACTTTCAAATCTCTTGACCCCAATAATTTTTTTTGTTTTGCAGAGGGTGTTGGGTGCCTGGAAACCTTTACCAGTGGTTATGGTGGTGAGCATAGCTACATTTGTGGAATTTAAGAGCTTTTAGACAGGTGCATGGATATGCAGAGAATAGAACGTATGCTGGGAGAAGAGGTTAGTGAAACTTGGTATCATGCTCAACATGAACATTGTGGGACAATAGACTTGTTTTGGTGCTCAAATCCTCTTGCTATAAAAGCCAACATGCCATTAGCTTTCTTCACTGCCTGCTTGCTTACTTTCAGTGACTGATGTACAAGGACACCCAGGTCTCATTGCACCTTCCCTTTTCCTAATCTAACACCATTCAGATAATTATCTGCCAAAGTGGATAACCTCACATTGATCCACATTATACTGCATCTGCCATGCATCTGCCCACTCACCCAACCTATCCAAGTCACCCTGCAGCCTCATAGCATCCTCCTCACAGCTCACACTCCCACCCAGCTTTGTGACATCCGCAAACTTGGAGATAGAATAGTCCCAGAGAATACTTCAATCCCTTCTCCTATTCCTCTGCAGGTATGCAATTTATTCTATCTCACATGACACCAACTTCCTTTTTTGAAAAATAAATACTTTTGTCATTACCTACATGGAGTTTGTACGTTCTCCCAGTGACCCCATGGGTTTTCTCAGAGTGCTCCGGTTTCATCCCACATACCAAAGACAGATAGATCTGTTGGCTAACTGGCTTCTGTAAATTGTAAATAGTCCCTATTGTGTGTGGGATAGTGTTAGTGTGTGGGGTGATTACTGGTCGGCGCAGACTTGGTTGGCCAAATGGCCCGTTTCCGCTCTGTATCTCTAAACTAAACTAAGAAGCAATTTACAATGGCCAATTAGCTGACCAGTACTTTTCTTTGAGATATTGTAGGGTACTAGCACACTCAGTGAAAACCCATGTGGTCACTGTGGAAAATGTGCAAACTACATGCAACCAGCAATGAGGTCAGGATTAAACCCACTCTACCACCAAAGGTCAGTAATTAAACTCTTGCTCGTTTGGCATTGTTTATCCCCTTTCCATTAACCAGACTGACTCCCAATAACTGGCATTAAACTGATGTGACAGAGGCAAACAGGCTCCCCTTCCAGGTATTCGATACAATACTCAACTACATTTCCCCACTTCCCACACACAGATCACACTGTCCCCAGTTAATGAAACTGTGCTGGAAATCTGAAATAAAAAAATGCTGGAAAAATTCAGCGGATCAAAACAAAAGAGAAAAGAAAAACGGTTCAATTTCAAATTTTAGGCTTTGCATCGGAACTGGGAAAATGAGAAGTTAGATTTATGTTGCAGAAATGGTTGGAGGGAAAGATAGGACAAAGGGAATCTCCCAACTATGGCGAGATCAAGGGTGCTCATGTGATTTTATTGTGTACAGGGTTATCTAGTTAATGGGGGTCTATAACAGAGAAGCAAATAACGCTTCAGAACAAAGTTGTGAAATGCAGGTCCGAGCTGTTGCTGGAACCCTAAAACAAAGCATGAATGCTGCAAATTAGATAATTACCACAGAGAGAGAGAAAAAACATAAAAATTATAAATGGATGATCCGACAGTAGAGCTAGCTAGTTCAAACAAAGAAGAAAATTATATTCAGGTAACTTGGGAAGGAATCATTTTATACATGCAAAAATAAAAACATTATTCAAACAACAAACAGTTCAAATTTAACTCAGCCGAATGCACTTCACAAGTGGATTAAATACTTAGTGCATTGACATTGTTTTATCAAGTAATATAGGCCACTATAAAAGTGGGACGTGGAGAAAGTGATGTCCTTCTGTTACCTGCAGTTTTCTTCATGTTTGGTGTTGTGATGGTGTTGTGATGTTATTGGCAGATACATTAGGGAATGCAAGGTCAGAGAAATGTGGTGCTCCTGAATGGAGCTGGTCCAAAACAAAGGCCGCAAACCTAGTATGGTTCAGAGTCATGTCCCCTTACATAATAATCTTAAATATCTTGGAAGATAACATTCACTTCCTTCAACCTTACAGAGGCTGATGGTGAAATCTTTCATAAATGTTTAAACAGGCTCCGAACATAGTTGAGAGTTAAAAGATTTTTGAAAGGAGCACATTAAAGTTAAGTGCAACATATTTTCACTGTGAATACTTTCACTTTGTATGTTAAGAGTCTCTTATCAGAACACAGAGGGCAGGATGAAATAAGAATGTAGGATAGTAAATTTGTAAGATTATGACACCATCTCTGTCCTTTTCAGTAACCAGCTGGGGCTTGTTAATTTAGAACTTACCAGGTTGCCCCAATTAACTTTGTCACTCCATTGCATTCCAACTGCCATCACCCGATTACAACCCAACAAAGATAAAATGCTTTTTCAATGTGCAACTGTTTCATATTGGTAACATTTTGCTATGTATTATCCTAATTCTGTAACATTTGTTAACATTATACTTCAGAGGTGCAGTGAATGATCCCAAGAACTATTTCAAATGGCTTACAGTCCAAACGTGACCACTTAGTGAATGGGCAGAAAGCCCAAAATACTAGGGACTTGAATCCTTAATGAACAACAATAGGCCTCATGGCTTCAATTAAACATAAGATCCATGATCATCACTTAGTGTCCTCCCTCAGCAGATGTTCCTCAGTATAAAACAGTGCTTGGGTTGGAATCAGTGTAAAACAGTGCTTGTTTACAATTTTCACCAAAGCCAATTAACTTACGAATCGGTACATGTTTGGAATGGGGAAGAAAACCGGAGCACCCTTAGAAAGTCCACATGGTCGCAGGAAGAACGTACAGACTCCATGCAGCCAGCACCCGTAGTGAGGATAGAACCAGGGTCTCTGGCATTACAAGGCAGCAACTCTACTGCTGCGCCACCTTACTGCCCTCTTGGCCCAGCATATCCCTCATTCTACCATTACTGTCAAGCCATGGGATCAACCCTCATTCACTGGGTGGTTCAGAAGGGCATGACAGGAGGCATGCATGGAAACAAGAAGGTATCAGCCGAGTGAAGCTGCAGTACTGCTATAAGAATGATTTAAAGGGAACCCGAGGGGCAGATTTAAAAATATATATATTTTACAACACAAAGGGTGGTAGGTGTATGGAAGAAGCTGCCGGAGGATATAATGGAGGCAGGTACTATCACAATGTTTAAGAAACATTTAGACAGGATAGGTTTAGAG
The DNA here is from genome assembly GCA_035221665.1 of Okamejei kenojei. Taxonomy (NCBI): domain Eukaryota; kingdom Metazoa; phylum Chordata; class Chondrichthyes; order Rajiformes; family Rajidae; genus Okamejei; species Okamejei kenojei. The sequence goes on from CM069159.1 coordinate 22,747,378, forward strand.
TGATATGCGCGAAACACAGGCAGGTGGGACGAGTGTAGATGAACCATGATGGTTGGCATGGACAGGTTGGGCTGAAGGGCCCGTTTCCATGCAGTATGACTCTATGAATCTACTGGACTACATGTTGCAAGAAGCAAAAATGGCATAGAATTGAGAGAGGAGCAATCACACAAATAATGGATGATCAAAGTCCAACTGCATCTAGTGGAAGTAGACAACTAAACAGCCAATGGAGGCAGTTCCAAAAATATTGCCAACCCCTTTTTACTCAGAGCTCCCGTGGATTTGGAAGCAACAGCAACAAAGATAAGCAGGAGAAAACACTGATTGGCTCTAGCCCGAGTGGGAGGAGAGTTAGCAGTGAGTCAGAGGGTGAAAAAAGTTAAACTGAGGAATGTGATTGTAAATTGGTAAATTAGGTAATTTATAAGTCAATATAAGCAAGACAGCTCTGAGGTAGCGGCCTTGTGTGGGAAGTGCCCTGGTGTGGGAAGTGCCCTGTGAGAAAAGTGCTAGTCTTTGGTTCGAGAGTCTTCGGAGAGGAGGCTTCGCAAAACGCTGGAGAGGGAGAGACGAAAGAAGGAGATGTCAAGCAAGCTGATTCAGTGCGATGCTTGCAGTGTGTGGGAGGTCAAGGACACTGCTGGTGCCTCTGGCTGTTACAAATGTGAGAAGTGCATCCAGGTACAGCTCCTGAAGGACTGTGTTGGGGAACTGGAGAAGCAAGTGGATGACATCAGGTTCATCCGAGAAACAGAGTCGTTCCTCGACAAGTCCTACAGTGAGATTGTTACACCTAAGGTGCTGGAAGAGAGAAAGTGGGTGACGGTGAGAAAGGGAGGGAAACTTGGAATGCAAAGGTCCCCGGGTGTTGTACTTCTTGTGAACAGGTTCACCCACTTAGAAGCTGTAGGGACAGAAAATGTCAAAACACTGAGCGGCGGACTGGCTTGCGAAGCAAAAAGGGCTGTTGAGCCAAAACCAAAGAGGCCAACATCGGGCAACGCCATGGTAGTTGGAGACTCCATTGTGAGAGGTACCGACAGGCCTTTCTGCGGCAACAGACAGGATTCGAGGATGGTGTGCTGCCTTCCTGGTGTCAGGATCCAGGATGTCACGGACAGAGTGCAGAAAATCCTCAAGGGCGAAGGTGAACAGCCGGAAGTGGTAGTGCATGTCGGCACAAACGATGTCGGAAAGAAGGGGATGAATATTCTGCAGCGTGACTTTAGAGAGCTCGGAAAAATGCTGAAAAGCAGGATCTCCAGGGTTGTTATCTCTGGTTTGCTTCCAGTTCCTCGTGCTGGCGAGAGCAGGAACAGGGAGATACGGGACCTGAATGTATGGCTGCGGAACTGGTGCAGGCGGCAGGGATTCAGATTATTAGATCACTGGGATCTGTTTTGGAGTAAGGGGGGACTGTACAAAAGGGACGGATTGCATCTTAACTGGTGGGGGACCAGCATTCTGGCAGGCAGGTTTGCCACTGCAACATGGGTGGTTTTAAACTGAATAAGGGGAGTGGGGTGTCAAATGGGATAGTCGAGGATGGAGTTAAAGAGAAATAGAGTAAAGGGATGGCTAATGACCCCAGAATTAATGGGAAAGGAAGCTCACAAATGGATAGGAGAGTATGGCCAAGTGTAGTAGGGATCAATGTGAAAGGTGAGATGCGTAAGGAATTAAAAGTATTGTATATGAATGCGCGAAGTATAAGAAGTAAAATAGATGAGCTTGAGGCTCAGTTACAGGTTGGTAGATATGACATTGTGGGGATTACTGAGACGTGGCTACAGGAGGATCGGGCCTGGGAACTTAATCTTCAGGGTTATACATCCTATAGAAAGGACAGCCAGGTGGGCAGAGGAGGGGGGTAGCTCTGCTGGTGAGGGATGGAATTCAGTCCCTTGCGAGGGGAGACATAAGGACTGACGAGGTAGATTCACTGTGGATTGAGATGAGGAATTGTAAAGGCAAGAAGACACTAATTGGTGTTATTTACAGACCCCCAAATAGTAGCCCGGATGTAGGGTGTAAGTTGCAACAGGAGTTAAAACTGGCATGTAACAAAGGTAATGCCACTGTGGTGATGGGGGATTTCAATATGCAGGTAGACTGGGAAAATCAGGTTGGTTCAGGACCCCAAGAAAGAGAGTTTGTAGAATGCCTCCGAGATGGATTCTTAGACCAGCTTGTAATGGAGCCGACCAGAGAAAAGGCAATTCTGGATTTAGTGTTGTCCAATGAACCAGATATGATGAGAATTTGAGGTAAAGGAACCGCTTGGAGGTAGTGATAATATGATTAGTTTTAATCTGCAATTTGAGAAGGAGAACATTAAATCGGAAGTGGCAGTGATGCAGTTGAACAAAGGGGACTATGAAGGCATGAGAGGGGAGCTGGCCACAGTACACTGGAAAGGGATCCTAGCAGGAATGACGGTTGAACAGCAATGGCAGGAATTTCTGGGCATAATCCGAAAGACACAGGATCATTTCATTCCAAAAAGGAAGAAAGATTCTAAGGGGAGTAGGAGGCAACCGTGGCTGACAAGGGAAGCTAGGGATAGAATAAAACTAAAATAAAAGATGTATAACACAGCAAAGAGTAGCCGGAAGCCAGAGGATTGGGAAACTTTCATAGGACAACAGAAGGAAACAAAACGGGCAACATGGGCTGAAAAGTTGAAGTATGAGGGGAAACGGGCCAGGAATATAAAGAAGGACAGTAAAAGCTTATTTAGATATGTTAAGGGAACAAATGTAACAAAGTCAAATGTGGGTCCCTTGAAGGCAGACACGGGTGAAATAATTATGGGCAACAAGGAAATGGCAGAAGAGTTGAATAGGTACTTTGTATCTGTCTTCACTAAGGAGGTCACAAACAATCTCCCAGATGTACTCGAGGACAGAAGATCTAAGGAGGTAGAGGAACTGAAAGAAATTTTCATTAGGCGAGAAATAGTATTGGATAGGCTAATGGGACTGAAGGATGATAAATCCCCTGGGCCTGATGGTCTGCATCCCATGGTCCTCAGGGAGGTGGCTCTAGAAATAGTGGACGCATTGGTGATCATTTTCCAATGTTCAATAGATTCAGGATCAGTTCCTGTGGATTGGAGGATAGCTAATGTTATCCCACTTTTCAAGAAAGGAGCGAGAGAGAAAACGGGGAATTACAGACCAGTTAGCCTGACTTCGGTGGTGGGAAAGATGCTGGAGTCAATTATTAAAGAGGTAATAACGCAGCATTTGTATAGCAGTAAAAGGATTAGTCCAAGTCAACATGGATTTATGAAAGGGAAGTCATGCTTGACTAATCTTCTGGAATTTTTTGAGGATGTGACAAATAAAATGGATGAAGGGGTGCCAGTGGATGTAGTGTATCTAGACTTTCAGAAAGCCTTTGATAAGGTCCCGCACGGGAGACTGGTGACTAAAATTTGAGCACATGGTATTGGGGGTAGGGTGTTGACATGGATAGAAAATTGGTTGGCAGACCGGAAGCAAAGAGTAGGAGTGAACGGGTCCTTTTCAGAATGGCAGGCAGTGGCGAGTGGAGTGCCGTAACGCTCGGTGTTGGGGCCGCAACTGTTTACCATATATATTAATGATTTGGAAGAGGGAATTAGGAGCAACACTAGCAAGTTTGCAGATGACACAAAGCTGGGTGGCAGTTTTGTGGCAGCAGGCAGTGAAGAAAGCTAATGGAATGTTGGCCTTCATAACAAGAGGATTTCAGTACAGGAGTAAAGAGTTTCTTCTGCAGTTGTATAGGGCTCTGGTGAGACCACATCTGGAGTATTGTGTACAGTTTTGGTCTCCTAATTTGAGGAAGGACATCCTTGTGATTGAGGCAGTGCAGCGTAGGTTCACGAGATAGATCCCTGGGATGGCGGGACTGTCATATGAAGAAAGATTGAAAAGACTAGACTTGTATTCACTGGAGTTTAAAAGGATGAGTGGAGATCTTATAGAAACATATAAAATTATAAAAGGACTGGACAAGCTAGATGCAGGGAAAAGGTTCCCAATGTTGGGTGAGTCCAGAACCAGGGGCCACAGCCTTAGAATAAAGGGGAGGTCATTTAAGACTGAGGTGAGAAACTTTTTTACCCAGAGAGTTGTGAATTTATGGAATTCCCTGCCACAAGGGCAGTGGAGGCCAAATCACTGGATGGATTTAAGAGAGAGTTGGATAGAGCTCTATGGGCTAGTGGAGTCAAGGGATATGGGGAGAAGGCAGGCACGGGTTATTGATAGCGGACGATCATCCATGATCACAATGAATGGCGGTGCTGACTCGAAGGGCCAAATGGCCTCCTCCTGCACCTATTTTCTATGTTTCTAAGAATGACAGGGACCAAGGGAAAAGGTGGATACGTTGACAACCAGGCTCAGCCAGACGTGCTGCACAGATGGTCATCTTGACTTCCTCGCAAGATCCACACAGTCACAGGTTCTCTCTCCAGTCAATTCAATTCACTCCTGGTGGTGTCTCAAAATGGCTGAGAGGACTGGGACCAGACAGCATCCCAGCTGTAGGGCTGAAGACCTGCAGAACTTGCTGTGCCTCAAGCTCAGCTGTACCAGAGCAGCTACAGCACTGGTATCGACCTGACTATGAGGAGAATCACACAGGTAAGTCCTGTTCTATAAAAAAAAAGCATTACAAATTCAGTCCAGCTTTTCACCACCCGATCAGTCTCCTCTCAGTCATCAGCGAATGATGGAAATAGTCAACAACAGTGCTCTCAAGTTACACCTACTCATTGGTAATATGTTCACCAATGCCCAGCTTAGGTTTTAGCAGTATGTAAAAACAACAAAATGCAGATGCTGGATTATAAAAAAAAAGGCACAACGTGCTGGATTGACTCAATGGATCAGGTAGCATCTTTGGAGAACTTGGATAGATGATGTTTCAGGTTGGGACCCGTCTTCAGTTATTTTATGGTTTTGCCAGGATCACTTGACTCCATACCTCTTCAAAGTCTTGATCATTGTGTGGACTACAAAGAAGCTATATTCTACAGGCGCGGAGAACCAAGACAACAGGAACACGGAAACTTTAACACGTTCAACTTCAATTCCAAGTCGTACACATCCTTATTTGGAAGCTTATTACCAGTCTTTGGCTGTTGAATCTAAATCCTGAAACTCCCTGTTCAATAGCATCATTGAACATTTATAACAATGTCCATCTGAGAATCCTCACTATGAGCGACATAAATGAGTGCAATGCACCCACGTTGGGGTCAGAAGTGACAGAAACAAATTATTCCTGATAATAATTTTACAGAACTTTTCAAGACCAAGAGGCATGGTGGTGCAGTGGTTGAGTTGCTGCCTTACAGTGCCAGAGAACCAGGCTCGATCCTGACTACGGGTGTTGTTTGTACGGAGTTAGTACGTTCTCTAAGTGACCACTTGGGTATTCCGCTGGCGCTCCAGTTTCCTCCCATACTTCAAAAGACATACTGGCTTGTAGGTTAATTGACTTTGGTAAAAACTTGTAAATTGTCCCTAGTGTGTGGGAGAGTGTTCATGTATGGGGATCACAGGTCAATGCTTGATCAATGGTGTTTCATCATTAATGTTTTATTATTATTGATGTTTAGTGTTTTCTGAGTCATTCGTAACTGTCACTGTATATCATGTTGTTACTTGTGGGTGGAGCACCAAGGCAAATTCCTTGTATGGGAATACTTGGCCAATAAACTTACTTACTTACTTACTGGTTAGTGTGGACTCAGTGGGCTGAAGCGCCTGCATCCAAGATGTATCTCAAACTAAAAACTAAACGAGCAGCCCCGCTAACTTGTTGACTGAAAGTATTGGTAAGACAGACATTACTCCCTTCTAATTTTTAACTACCCTTTAGAACAGTAATGGACTGCAAGATCAGGGATGATTACTCTTAAGTTGTGATCTTCAAGTCTTTGCACAGTTGGTTTGTGATGAAATAAAGAATCCTCAGTCAAAGCCGCAATTCAAAAATATCAAACAACTGCTGAGCTTCACAAAAGGGAAAATTCACTTCCCTCAACCTTACAGAGCTAGTGTTCAAATACTTTATAAATGTTTAATCACGCTCCTAACGCAAAGCTTTGTAGTATGCCCCAGTAGTGCATTTCATACTGCCTGCTAACAGAATAAGGAAACAGAACACGAGTTATTCTTAACGATAAACAAGAAAGACAAACATCAAAGCTTTACTTTGCCAGCACCAAAGATGTACACATCCTGACTAGAATTCCCACATCCATCGAGTCTTATTGACCTGAAATGTGTTGCAATTTAGCACATTAAAATTTCATTTGCAGCAAGGATTTGTGAATCCATCTCTGGGATTACCTCCATTCGGCCATTTCTAACTTTTCTTATTTTATTAATACTGAACAATTCACATGCATTCACAGAATTTATAATCACAATTTCAGCAGAATGCCAGTCAATTTGCTGGAAGTGCATTGAGCGAAGGAGAGGTTATGCTGCTTTTAATAGCCAAGAACCCTTGGAGCAAACAAAACCACAGACAGAATTTTAAAGCACGGATGCTCTGGAGTGGGGCGAGAAACCTGGAAGTGCAATGCGTATGTCAGTGGCATTTTAACTCAGAGCCTCCATTATTATTTAAACTTCTCCTTTCCAGTCCAATTGGTGCCAGCGGGGATGATGATAACACACCCGCCATGAATTCTTCTAATGCCAAAATAAAATGTCTAGACGCAAAAGCTTCCTTGGAACCGTGGCCATTTGCTCTGAAACAAGGAACTGCAGGTGCCGTTTTATAATTAAAATAAGACACAAATTGCTGGAGTAACTCAGCAGGTCCAGCAGCATGTCTGGAAATAATGGATAGGCGAGGTTTCGGGTCGGCTCCCTTCTTCAGACTGATTGTGGGGGAGGGTGGGAAGAAACCTGGAAGAGAGGAGAGACAGGACAAAGCCTTGCAAGTAATAGGTCGATACAGGAGAAGGAGGTTTTTGATGGGCAGAGGGTTGGACAGAAGCCAGAGATGAAAAGACAAAGTGTTCCCAATGTGGCCTTCTGCACATTGACGCGACCAAGCATAGACTCTGCAACTATTTCGCCAAACACTAGTGCTCAGTCTGCCAAGGCTTATTGGATCTCTCAGTTACTAACCATTTTAACGTTTCTTCCCATTCCCATACTGACATTTCTGTCCTGGGCTTCCTCCAATGTCAGAGTCCGGACACTACGCAAACTGGAGACAACTGATATTCCACTTGTTAAAGAAGGAACTGCAGATGCTGGAAAATCGAGGGTACACAAAATGCTGGAGAAACTCAGCGGGTGCAGCAGCATCTATGGAGCGAAGGAGATAGGCAATGTTTCGGGCCAAAACCCTTCTTCAGATATTCCACTTGGGTAGCTCACAACCAAATGGTACGAACATTGAATTATCCAATTCACTCCCTTTTACCTACTCTCTCTTTTCTTCACCCCCTTCCCTTCCCCCCCCCCGTGCCCCCCACCTGGAGTTGCACACACTTCACCCTCCTCCACCTTCTCCCCTTCCATTCCTTCCTCTTGTTTCACAATTTGCAACTCTTTTCTCACATCTTCTCTTTTCATCTCTGACGTTTGTTCAACCATCTGCCCGTCAAAACCCCCCCTCACCTGTATCCTCCCCTATTAATTGCCAGGCTTTGTTCTGCCCCTCCTCCTCTCTTCCAGCTTTCTCCCCCTCTCCTGCCACCATAATCAGTGTGAAGAAAGGTCCCGACCCAAAACATCACCTATCCATGTTCTCCAGAGATGCTGCCTGACCTGCCGAGTTACTTTGTATCTTGCTTTGCAGTGGAGATTGTCAAAGGCTACTTCATACTTCAGTGCCATTGCCCAGTGTGCTATGTCACGGCCACAATGTCATATCCAGGATCAATGAGCCAAGTGGTGCAGGAAAGAAGACAGCAATAGCACAACAGATTTATTCCAAGATTGACAGAAAATGCTGGAGTAACTCAGCGAACAGGCAGCATCTCTGGAGAGAAGGAATGGGTGACGTTTCGGGTTGAGACCCTTCTTCAGAATGATGTCAGGGGAGAGGGAGATACATAGATAAGTAAGTGTGAGATGAAACCAGGACAAAGGGTATGGAGATCAAGGGAAATGTAGAATAGATCATTGTTAGCTGGGAGAAGGTAACACCAAAGCAAACAGACATAAAGTGTACTTGGAGACAATAAGACTGGTCGGAGATCTGGGAAGGGGGAGGGATGGAGGGGGAAAGGAAAGGTTACTTGCAGTTGGAGAAGTCAATGTTCATACTGCTGAGGTGTAAGCTGCCCAAGCGAAATATGAGGTGCTGTTTCTCCAATTTGCGCTGGGCCTCACTCCGACAATGGAGGAGACCTGGGCCAGAAGGTCAGTGTGGGAATGGGAAGGGGAGTTAAAGTATTTAGCAACCAAGAGATCGGGTAGGTTTAGGCGGATTGAGCAGAGGTGTTCAGATAAATGATTGCTGAGCCTGCGCTTGTTGCATTCATTCAAGGGCGATGGGCGTTCAGAATTTATTGCCAATTCATAACTGCCATTGAACTGAACTACTGATCAAGTTTATTTCAGAGGGTAGTTAAGATTTGATCAGTATTATTTTAGACCAGATAAGGACATCAAGTGCCTTCCCTATATGGCAGTGGTGAATTAGATGTTTTCTTGCAACATTCTGATAGCCTCATTGACAAAATTAATGATACCATCTTCTTAATGCTAGATTTAATGAGAAAAAATTAAATGCCCAAGGGCTATGCTGGGGTTTGAACCAGCCATAAGATTAGGCCTTGGAATCATTAGCTTTCCATATCTCGTCCATAAATCAGTAAATGTCCATAACTCTGGATCCCCTCGCCTGTGAGCTGCATGCTTCTGGTATTTGCTGCTGTTCCTATTATCAAATGGACACTGGTTATCACATGGCAGTGTCATCTCACCCATGCTGTTCTGCAAGACGAGAACTCCACAAGTGTAAACTTCTAAACCTCAAAACCGTGCTTGACATTTCCAAGGTGCATGCGACACTTACAAAGTGTAGATGACAGCTCGAAAGTGTAGATGACAACTACAACATGTGTAAAGGCATCTCTCAGCACAAGCACAACAAACCCGTTCACACAAGCAGATACGAAAGCAACTGTGAACATTATGTAGCCTTTGACATTTCCCCAACAATGGATCAGCTCACTCCCTGATGCCGTGTCAGAGGCTTGATTGCCCTGGAATTTATAGGAAGATTTGAAAACTCATGGAGCAAAATGTTTTCCTGATGGATTGTTTGGACCTCACCTCTTGAGAGGAGATGTATACAGATGGAAAGAAACAATGAAAAGTGGTCGTCACAGGTTGGATCTCGATTCCTGTCAATTCACAATTGTTCTTGTTTAATCACCAATGACAGCAGCACATGGCAGTATCACAAGTATTACCACCACACATGCACTTTATTCCCCATAATATTTATTTGAAACAGATTAGGAGTGGATTAAGTTTGAAGATGTTTTCACTCACTCACAGACGCATGGCATAGAGTTTGCACCAGAGACACAGGCCCTTTGGCCTTCCAACTCTTTTTCACCAATCTGCCATCATCCCATTTATCCACATTATGTCAGTATCCCTCTTTGCCTTATTTATTCATGTGTTTCAATGAATATGGTGATTGTATCAAATTCCATCTCCTTCTCCAGACTGTTCCAGACTATAAGTTAAAAAAACTCTCCCCCAAATCATTTTTAAATTTCCTTCTCACCTTAAACCCATGACCTCTTGATTTTTTGATACCCCAATCGTGGCGGAAAAGAGTTTGACTACTTACCTTATCTCTACTTCATATAGTTTTATGCATCTCCAATTGGTAACACCTCAACTAGCGTTGTTACAAAACCTACCAGCAGCGGCACTGCAGATCTGCCAATGCCTGTGCGTGTGATTCCGGAGGCTTTTGGGGGGGGGGGGGGGATTAAAACACAAGTTTGTATTGGTTGTCGGAGAGGGATTTCCTCAGGCTGCTAGCTGATGAAGAAAAAATGTTTGCACACATCCATTTCCAGTTTTTTTTTACTTTGCTAGACGATTGCATTGGCGGATTGAAATTAAATGCGACTTCTAACACCTTCAACATCACGGGTCGCAATATCAGGATAAAACAAAATGCATGTCATTATTTTACATATTATCTTGCTTTTTGTTGTGGCTTCATTTTCATCTTATGATGCGAAAAATGTTTTTTAGGACCTGATACGAATCGGCCATGTCTTGCCTGCCAATAAGCGCTTAAAATTTATGGCAACAGCAACATTCCAATCGATCACATTCCAGAAACATCCACTCTCAAGATAATCAAATTATTATTTTTTGTTTGCACAATCATGTCATAAGAACATCTAAATCATCTATATTTCATGTTTTTGTCTATCCATGATCAATATATCAATAAATATCCACAGTACAGTTTTAGTCAGATGAATTGTACAAAATATAATGATTTTAATTATCTTGAGAGTGGATGTTTCTGGATTAATTTATGGGAATTCCTTCCATTTGGCATATAAATTCATGACAAAGTGAGATTTAAAAATCATGTTATATCGTGAATTCTTGTGTGAATGGGATCAGTTTGTTATTTAGATACTTAAACTATTTAAAAATGTTAGCCTTTTCTTAAGAAATGGATAGATGTTTAGATCTAGTAATTGAATTTAGATGAATTTAATTGATTAGATGAATCTTTAGTAATCCTGTCAGTTTCTTTGTTGAACTAAATTAAGGTGCATGTTGCAATCAAAAGCTCTTGAACAATGGGTTGGGAAGAAAGCCAAATTGATTTGATGAAACTGATGAATATGAATTTTTTGTTGGGTATTTACTATTTGTTTCAGCATTTAACTTCATCATTTCTTCCTTTTTTTCTAAAACTGTAAATAATAACTTGTTTCTGTTAATGCTGTTCAGTGTTTTTTTTTCTTTACATTTTAAACAGATGTCTCCGTAGAAGAACTGCAAAATTGTCAATCCAAATGCACAGCAAAAGAGACTGATTTAGACAGCTTTCGCAGAGATTATCCGAATTTGGACTACTCCAAATGTGATGATCTACAGGACATTCTTAATGGGAAAGTAGTGGACAGAAAGGCATTTCATGCGTGGTTTGAAGAGCAAAAACATGTAGCTTACAATGCCAAAAGTTGAGGAAAAACAAGATGTACAGAGTTGCTTATTGGTTACAATCTGAGGAGTCGGATGCTGCTACTGATTATGATATGCCAATGTATCAGCTAGCAACTGATCTTCTCCATAAAACGTGGTCTTTTGGTAGAAATTGTAATCTCTTTACCTGTCTGTTATGGACTTATAGCATATAATACAATAATATTAAAGCTGATCTTGAGACTATCACTTTTTTGAATTTAAGACAGTCTCAGTGTTTATTACTATTTCTGTCACAATGGTCAATTTTGTAACTACAATTAGGTAACTAACTAATTATATGCTTTAATTTCAGGTCATCCAAGTAAGAGGTTTCATATTTGTTTCAGAATGCTTCAATCGATAATAACTGAAAATTTCATTCAGTTCTCTTAATGTTTTTAAGGAAGTTATGGGCTTTTCACTGTCCTCGATCACGTCTTTTGTGTTGTCTATGGAAAAGCAATAGGGAACAAGAGGCTAATTTCCAAGTATGAAAACGACCATAACTTATTTAATACTGAAGATATGAAGTGAAAATTAGGTAACAAATTAAAGTTATTTTTTTGCTTTATCTGATGGGATAAATTACAGGCTTGATTTTTAAAATCTCAAAATTTCGTAACATTCCTACCTCGACATTCTTTGCTCCATTATCTGCTCATAACAGAATCCATGCAACAGGTTGATACATCTGCACTGCATTCTCTCCAGTGAAACAACATCCTCCCTATATTAATAGCATAACCCTTAACATGGGTGGTACATTACAGCACCAGAGACCCAGTTTCAATTTTGACAATGGATGCTATCTGTACAGAGTTTGTACATTCTCCCTGTGACCGGGTTTTCACCTGGCGCTCCGGTTTCCTCCCACACTCCAAAGAAGTACAGGTTTGTAGGTTAATTGGCTTCAATAAACATTCTGATTATTCTGAGTGTAGGATAGTACTTGTATACGGGGATCGCTGGTCGGTCCGGACTCGGTGGGCAGTAGGGCCTGTTTCTGCTCTGTATCTCTACATTAAACTAAACTAAACTCTAATGAGAATCAAACCCAACTTGTACATGTTAGCGAAGGTAGACAAAAATGCTGGAGAAACTCAGCAGGTGAGGCAGCATCTATGGAGCGAAGGAAGTAGGCAACGTTTCGGGCCGAAACTATTCGTCAGACAAATTAGCAATTTTAAAATTTTTGACAAGTTGTACAGTTAGCAATTTTATTTCTGTCTTTTATTAGTCCACAAAACAAAAACGCTCGGTGTTGCAGCGGTAGAGTTGCTGCCTTACAGCCCTTGAAGCACCGGAGACCCGGGATCGATCCCAAATACAGGTGCTATGTTTGTACGTTCTCCCCGTGGCCGTGTGAGTTTTCTCCGAGATCTTTGGTTTCCTCCCACACTCCAAAGACGTACAGGTTTGTAGGTTAATTGGCTTGGTATAAGTGGAAATTGTCCCTAGTGTGTGTAGGGTAGTATTAATGTGCGGGGATCGCTGGGCCAAAGGGCCTGTCTCTCTAAACTAGTAAACCAAACTAAACTAAACCAAATCTATTTCTCACTGGCATCAAATGTTGCTAACATTATTGGGTATTGTCTGAAATGCTTTAAACATCTAATTAGTGAAATACTTAAAAAAGAATGATTGCAAACAGTGAATGTACATATATATTAGGCATGCTCTTTTGGGTGTTGTGCTGAATCATGGCTGTGGTTAGATGTTTTTCTTCAATAAACAGAGACACGTTTATTCAGGAAAATTTTGTTTTGACTACACGAGGAAAACCACCCCAGGCTTGTTGATGGACATCCTCCGCCCAGCCAAATCAGACAGGTTTTATCCCCTGGACCTTATTCTGTTGCTGTCACAAACCATAAGTGTATTTGGTGTGATAAAATCTTACTCTCCCTCCTGCACCAAACAAAACATTAACCAATCAGTTATGGATACTGGTTGCTAAGCAACAGTACAATCTCTAAATCTCTGCACCAGACCTCTGGGTTTCTTCATTTATTGCACAGAGTTGTGTGAAAAGTTAAACATCTGATAAATTTACTGAAAAAAGATGCAAGCAAAGAACCAATTCAGCAGGCTGCCAATAATACGGTTAAGAAGCATGCATGCTTGCAATTATTTATTTTTTAATATTTCACAAAAATTATATTTTTAAAGTGTTCCAACCAATGCCTAATGATGCTTTAATTTTAAAGAGAAGAACCATGTTTTGAAATGTTCTTCTCAAGACTTTTATCTAAAGTCAAAAGATGGCTTGGCAGTGTTTGAACCGGCACAGTTCAGTGAAAGTCCACTTGCTGGGTCGCCCAGACTCGACCCTCATTGAATAATCAAGCCCACACACCTATCCTTGATGGAGATTCCCACTGAGAGCTCTCTAAACAGAGAGCAAATACTCCAGCATAGATGAAGACTCTAAGTCCAAAGTATGGCATGCAGTTAGATCAAAGCCCTGTCTGATCTATTAGGGCAGATAGGAAAGATCTCAGGAACCATGAAGATCAGGCACATTATCCCTAGTATCTGGCCAATACATGTCCTATCAGTATCAACAGGCAACTGAACCATTCTACCAACAACTAATGTGCAGTCCTGAGCTACTATCTACCTCATTAGTCAAGAGAGTTTTATTGTCATGTGTCCCTGATTGGTAGGCCCCCCTCGATAATGGCTGACCATGGGTGATGCATCCTAGTTGTAGGCTGCTTGCTCCAAACCTCGGCTGGAGCAGCGTCGCTTGTGGCTGAAGAGACCAATGCGGGAGTGACAGTCTCTGTGGCAAAGGTCACATTTGTGTGTGGTCTCTGCTTTGTTGAAGTTGCTGCGCTCCTTTCTGCCACTGCGTTCAACAGTTTCTCTTCCCCCGTTTTGAGATGTTGGTTCAGGGTATCTCTCCACCTCGTGTGGTCAGCTGCAAGGCTCTCCCAGGACTCCACATCGATGTCGAGCGCCTTCATATCTCTCTTGCAGACATCCTTGTAACGTAGCTGGGGGCAGCCGATGATTCTCCTGCCAGATGTCAGCTCTCCATAGAGGATGTCTTTTGGAATAAGGCCTTCCTCCATGCGGTGGACATGGTCTAGTCACCGCGGTCTGCACTGCCTGTGTAGAGTGTACATACTGGGAAGGCCAGCGCGAGACAGGAGCTCAGCGTTGGACACTCTGTCTTACCAGGATATGCCCAGGATATGGCGGATACTTCTCAGGTGGAAGGTGTTGAGCCTTCTCTCTTGCCTGGCATATGTAGTCCATGTCTCACTGTCACACAGCAGCGTGCTGTTGACACAGGCATTGTAGACTGCCATCTTTGTCTTCACTGTCAGCTTTGGGTTGGTCCACACGCGAGTTGTGAGATGAGCGAGAGTTGTAGCTGCCTTCCCGATCCCCTTATCAATCTCTGTGTCCAAGGAGAGGTTGTCGGTGATGCTGGAGCCGAGGTACGTGAACTCATGGACGGCATCAAGTTCGTAGTCGTCGATGGTGATGACAGGCGGCGCCTCTGTATCCTGCCCCAAGACGTTTATCTTCTTCAGGCTGATGGTCAGCCCCAAGTCCTTGCATGCCCGATAGAAGCGGTCCATCAGTGACTGTAGTTCCTGCTGGGTGTGGGACACAACTGCGGTGTCATCGGCAAACAACATGTCTCTGATGAGAGCTTCACATACTTTTGTCTTTGCTCTGAGGCGGGTAAGGTTGAAGAGCCTGCCATCTGATCCAGTACGCAGGTATCTGATCTAGTACTCTACCTCATTAGAGTCAAGAGAGTTTTATTGTCATGTGTCCCAGATAGGACAATGAAATTCTTGCTTGCTGCAGTGCAGCATAATAGAATATGTAAACATATCCTGTAGTGCTTCAGCAAGCAAGAATGTCAGAACAGGAGATAAAAGTTCAGTGTGTCTATATACCGTAGACCATACATATACACAATAAAAAACAGATAAAATGCAATAGGCTGTTATTCAGAGTTTGTTTGATATCGTGTTTAATAGCCTGATGGCTGTGGGGAAGAACCTGTTCCTGAACCTGGATGTTCCAGATTTCAAGCTTCTGTACCTTCTTCCCAATGGCAACGGAGAGATGAGTGTGTGGCCAGGATGGTGTGGGTCTTTGATGATGTTGGCAGCCTTTTTGAGGCAGCGACTGCGATAGATACCTTCGATGGGGGGGGGAGGTCGGAGCCGGTGATGGACTGGGCAGCGGTCACAACTTTCTGCATTCTTTTCCGATCCTGGACGTTCAAATTTCCGAACAAAGCCACGATGCAACCAGTCAGTACGCTCTCTACTGTGCACCTGTAGAAGTTCGAGAGAGTCCTCCTTTACATACCGAATCTTCTCAGGAACCTTAGAGACCCTTGGACTATCTTTGATTGGACTCTACTGGACTTCATCTTGCACTAAATGTTATTCCTTTTATCATGTATCTATCCAGTGTGGATGACTCAATTCTAATCGGGTATTGTCTGTCCACTGATGAGTCAACACACGACAAAAGCTTGTCACTCTAACTCGGTACACATTCAAAGTTCATCAGTGATACGAGCAGAATTAGGCCTTTCGGCTCAAATCTACTCCGCCATTCAGTCATGGCTGACCGATCTTTCCCTCTGAACCCCATTCTCCTGCCTTCTTCCCATAACTCCCGACACCCGTGCTGATCAAACATGTGACAGTAAACTAAACTCTACTAAACTCAACTAATATCCATTCACATTGGTGTTTCTCAGAGATTGTCATGTACAAATTAACTTCTCAGAGATTGTCATGTACAAATTAGAACAGAGACCACATTTCAAATAGTAACCATTTCATTGGCCTTAAAGAGCACTGGAAAGTGCACCAAGTATTGATGCCAAATCTAAATGGTAGATGGTCCTGCACAGCACTGTTGTGGGAGTACTTTCACCAAAAAATACTGCAGCAGTTCAAGAAGGTGGCTCATCGCCATCTTCTCTTGCATTTAGGAATGGGCAATAAATTCTGCCCTTTCCAGCGATATCCACACAGCATAAAGCAATAAACTTTAAAAACAAATGGTGCACCCGTGTGTTGTTCTTCACCTCCGAAATTCATTCCATTGGCTTTATAGTGTGTTGAGCACAACTGGCGTGATATTTTGCTTGAGGCAAAGCAATTTTGTAGCACTTTTTATGGACTAGGGATGCCCCAAAGCACTTCACAGTCAATAAGTTCTTCCTGTTGTTTAATCATGTTAAAAAATACGAAATAGGAAACACAGCAGTATGTTTGTACACTGCAAACTCTGACAAATGGCAATCAGATGATCTATTCAGCGATGTTGTGTAAGAGATAAATATTAGCCAAAATATCAACCAAGTTACCTGATTGTTTTCTAAATAGGACCACGAGATGGTACACATCCATTTGAGAATGCAGGGGAAATCTATCATTAAATTTTACTTTAAAAAAAAAACACCCATTTCAGCCAGCATTATCCCTGTACAACACTGGAGAGACAGCTAAGATTTTTGACTTCTTGGGACAATTCACAACAGGAAAAAGGAAAAGCAATTCCACGGTTAAATTCCTCTGATAAAGTCAGAAGGCACAGGTCATTTTAGAAGCTGCAACATTAATCTCAATTTAATTTCACTTCATTTCTTCCAGATCCAAATACACTCTACAAATGTGTGATTTAACACAAAGTGATTTGTAGTGCAAGCATTGCTTCAGGGAGGCTTGCAGTCAGCATTCCTACCAATCCATTTTTTCAGGTTTCCTCAAGAACCAAAACAAGTTCCAGGTGAAGAAGTTGAGACCTTGTACCAGGCAATAACACAACAGTTCAGGTCATTTGGACTACTTGCGGTGGGGGCATTGGGGGGCTTACAGGAAATGTACAAATGAGTCTAGGCAGTGGTGGCACTGAAGAAGCAGGGAACTGGAGACTGAAGTATCAGCTCTGATCTGATCCTTTTCTGGCTGATAGAATGAAATCTTACTGACTACAGTCAGCACGAAATAGTTCTTTGACAGGTGCACACAGCCACACTGAACTCCCATTGGCAAAATTATGGAACATATACTGCCCACCACATATGAGAGAGTGGACTCTAACACATGTGGAACACATCTCAGCAGCAGAATCTGCTGTGGTGAAGAGCCAATGAATTATCTCCATGGGAACGTTTTTTTAACAAATCCCCATGTTAACGACACAAAAGCCTTAAGATGAAATCACCAAGCAGCTTTCTTAGAGAAACAAAGTATTACCAGATCTGCAGTGATTGAGAGTGTGTGGAAGACAGCGTTGCAAACAGTGCTTCAGAAGCACATGTTCACTGGCCTAAAGATTGTCAGGAACTTTGGAGATGGTTTCATCAGGAGGAGCCCAGTGCCAAAACCATTTACTTTTCAATTAAATCCTGAGATATATTGGCCATCCCCATTTGCACTGAGTAATTCCTAGGCCATTTCACAGGGTTGCTAGGAATCAACCAGCCTGCTATAGATCCTGTCACAATGAAGACAGATCATCTTCTCCATTGGACATTAGGGAGTCAGATGGGTGCTTACAACAATGATGTGGCCATTCGCGATGGGAGCATTTAGTGCCATGTTAAAAATGTAATGAATTGACCCAAGGTAGACACAAAATGCTGGAGTAACTCAGCGGGACAGGCAACATCTCTGGAGAGAAGGAATGGGTGCCGTTTCGGGTGGAGACCCTTCTTCAAACCTGAATTGAAGTTCGTCTCCATATCATTAGTACAAATTTCTAGGTTATTAGCATAGCACATTGACCCAACAGGTAGAGCAGCTGCCTCACAGCACCAGAGACCCAGGTTTGATCCTGACCTCGGGTGCTGTCTGCATGGGGTTTGCACGTTCTCAGTGTGACCATGCCCCAGTTTCCTCCACTTCCCAAAGATGTGCTGGTCTGTACGTTAGCCTCTAAATTGTGCCAAGTGTGTAGAGAATAGGAAAGTGGGACAACATAGAACTAGTGTGATGGGTGATTAGTGGTCAGTGTGGACTCGTTGGCCATAAGGTCTGTTTCCAGTCTGTATCTCTAAGCTAATCCAGTTATGAAACATTACACTCCCATTCCCTGTCTGTGGCTAAATGAATATTGATATCACGCACATCTTCTGGCTTTTCAGCATTGCTAATATATTACTTGTTGCAGTCAAATTTTTTTTTAATGGATCATTCCATTAAAATGATTCTCTCTTGTTCAGCTTTCAACTAAGAAAGCGGCTTTGATGGGTACAGACACATTGCCATCTCTGCTCGAGTCACTAAAGCCTGATTAGTAAATGGCAGTGAATTGTGACAGCTTTGAGCCTTTGGCGTCACCTGTAAACATCATCACCAGCAAAGCAGGTCTTATGAAATGAGTCGCTTTTGGTAGAGATGAAACCTTCATTGATATAATGTTATTTAAATTATGTTGGCAATTCTTCACGACAGAGGCATAATTATTTTAGCTTCCCACAGGTCCTTGCAGATTTTGTCATTAGGAGCAATGAGTGCCACAGACTGTGTCTGTTTTAAGGCCAAGCTAATTTGATAGAAATAGATTGGAATCATTATAGTGTAGATAAAATATGTGCAATCTTCACCATGCAGAATGGAGTTCCTTTCAGCATCAGAGCAATGATCGACCACCCACATCAGTAATTGGACCTACATCCAAAAAGGGAAATGTGATCAAGAAAGGAGAAAATTGAGAAGGGAAAACTATTTCCATAGGATTATGGACAACACTCCAAAAATAACTATCTAGATAAAAAATCTGCTGATCACAGAATCATGACAACTTTCTGAAAAAAATTCTGTTAAAAATGCAATTAAAATTCTGACTGTTTCCCATATGGGGAATGCTATTTGAATTCAAATTGCCATTGATATTCTCACTTGACCTAATAATTACTGAGCTGGAATGAGTAGGGGCCAAATTAACTTAAAGAGATGGATACTTCAATGATATGTGAAGAGAAAGATAGTTAAAACAAATGTAGGTCCCTTGCAGTCAGAAACAGGTGAGTTGATCATGGGGAACAAGGATATGGCGGACCAATTGAATAACTACTTTGGTTCCGTCTTCACTAAGGAAGACATAAATAATCTGAAATAGCAGGGGACTGTGGGTCAAAGGAGGAATTGAGTGAAATCAGGTCAGTTGGTGTTGGGTAAATTGAATAGATTAAAGGCCATAAATCCCCAGGGCCAGATAGGCTGCATCCCAGAGTACTTAAGGAAGTAGCTCAGGAAATAGTGGATGCATTAGTTTAATCTTTCAAAACTCTTTAGATTCTGGAGTAGTTCCTGAGATTGGCGGGTAGCAAAAACCCCTCTTTTTAAGAAGGGAGGGAGAGAGAAAACGGGGAATTACAGACCAGTTAGTCTAACATCGGTAGTGGGGAAACTGCTAGAGTCAGTTATTAAAGATGGGATAGCAGCACATTTGGAAAGTGGTGAAATCATTGGACAAAGTCAGCATGGATTTACAAAAGGTAAATCATGTCTGATGAATCTTGTGGAATTTTCGAGGATGTAACTAGTAGCGTGGATAAGGGAGAACCATCTGGACTTCCAGAAGGCTTTCGACAAGGTCCCACATAAGAGATTAGTATTAAAGGGTATTAGGGGTTCAGTATTGATGGGATAGAGAAATGGCTGGCAAACAGGAAGCAAAGAGTAGGAGTAAACGGGTCCTTTTCACAATGGCAGGCAGTAAGTGGGGTACCGCAGGGCTCAGTGCTGGGACCCCAGCTGTTTACAATATATATTAATGACTGGATGGGGAATTGAAGGCAATATCTCCAAGTTTGCGGATGACACTAAGCTGGGACAGTGTTCGCTGTGAGGAGGATGCTAGGAGACTGCAAGGTGACTTGGATAGGCTGGGTGAGTGGCAAATGTTTGGCAGATGCAGTATAATGTGGATAAATGAGGTTATCCACTTTGGTGGCAAAAAGGAAAGCAGACTATTATTTAAATGGTGGCCGATTAGGAAAAAGGGGAATGCAGCGAACCTGGGTGTCATACACCAGTCATTGAAAGTAGGCATGCAGGTGCAGCAGGCAGTGAAAAAAGCGAATGGTATGTTAGCTTTCATAGCAAAAGGATTTGAGTACAGGAGCAGGGAGGTTCTACTTCAGTTGTACAGGGTCTTGGTGAGACCACACCTGGAGTAATGCGTACAGTTTTGGTCTCCAAATCTGAGGAAGGACATTATTGCCATAGAGGGAGTGCAGAGAAGGTTCACCAGACTGATTCCTGGGATGTCAGGACTGTGAAGAAAGACTGGATAACTCGGTTTATTACTCTCTGGAATTTAGGAGATTGAGAGGGATCTTATAGAAAACTTACAAAATTCTTAAGGGGTTGGACAGGCTAGATGCAGGAAGATTGTTCCCGATGTTGGGGAAGTCCAGGACAAGGGGTCACAGCTTAAGGATAAGGGGGAAATCCTTTAAGACCGAGATGAGAACGACTTTTTTCACACAGAGAGTGGTGAGTCTCTGGAACTCTCTGTAGTTGAGGCCAGTTCATTGGCTATATTTAAGAGTGAGTTGGATGGGCCCTGTGGCTAAGGGGATCAGAGGGTATGGAGAGCAGGTACGGGATACTGAGTTGATGATCAGCCATGAACATATTGAATGGCGGTGCAGGCTCGAAGGGCTGAATGGCCTACTCTGCACCTAATTTTTATGTTTCTTGTTTCTATACTTCAACAATTATACAACTTGAGCAGGGTGTACATTTATTGAGAGTCTCAATAATCCAGACAGTCGACTGTTGAAACATTGAGGAGGTTTTTCAACCATCCCTTTCCTCCAGAAAGTAGACAAAAATGCTGGAGAAACTCGGTGGGTGAGGCAGCATCTATGGAGCGAAGGAATAGGTGATGTTTAGGGTTGAGACCCTTCTTCAGACTGATGTGGGGGGCTGAGAAGAAGAAAGGAAGACAGTGGGCTGTGGGAGAGCTGAGAAGGAGAGGGGAAGGAGAAAGCAAGCACTACCTGAAATTGGGGGTCAATGTTCATACCGCAGGGGTGTAAACTACCCAAACGTAATATGAGGTGCTGCTCCTCCAAGTTGCGGTGGGACTAAGTCTGGCCATGGAGGAGGCCCACGACAGAAAGGTCGGATTTCGAATGGGAGGCGGACTTCTCCAATTTCAGGTAGTCCTAGCTTTCTCCCTCTTTCCCCCCTCTTCCCAGCTCTCCCACAGCCCACTGTCTCCGCCTCCCCCCCCCCATCAGTCTGAAGAAGGATCTCGACCCAAAATATCACCTATTCCTTTTCTCCGTACATGCTGCCTCACCCACTGAGTTCCTCCAGCATTTTTTGTCTACCTTCGACTTTTCCAGCATCTGCAGTTCTTTCTCAAATTTTTCCTCCAGAAATGCTGCCAGAACTGTTGAGTTATTCCAGCACTTTATCCTACTGTTGATGGCTTTTGGAATTGTATTAGACAAAAACTATTCCAAATATATAATAGGCAAGTCTAAATTTGACATCCAGATGAGATGATTATATATTATATATGCTTATTATATGTTTAGATACCAACATAAAGCTTATTTAGCCAGAGAATAGTTAAGATGAGCATCTCACAAATATTATGTGAATTTAAGAATAAAGATATATTTAAGGAGCAGCCTCCCGAGCACTCAGAGACACTCCAAAAAACCCCCACAAAAATCAGTGAATTAGTGAAATTAAACGTTAGGAAGATTCTTCATTGGGGCTACCTTCAATCCTTTGAATAGAACAATGGTTGCAAGTTTCCCGATGGCGGCAATGTGCAGTGGCTTGCACTTGGGCATTACGCGGCCGCTGACTGCCTCCCCGGTGTGGAGGTGCAGGTCTCTGGGGATCAAGCAGCTGGATTTTTCCTCTACCTGATGGACTTGCTATTGTTTGATTTGAATCCCCAAGTGAGAATGTATAAGCAGCATTCATTGTCCCGAGCCATTATTTCACACACAGAACATTCCAAAGTTCAGGGAACCTCCAAAGTTCACAGAATTATCCTTCAGCAAAAGTTCTGGGAACAAATCCTTCCCCAGAAAAGCTCAGCTGGGAATTTGCGCCACCTATTGACAGTCAACCTATGACTGGCACATTTACCAGTCAGCTCCTCCCTTTGTGTTTTGTTTTTGCCTTGATTTTGTTATTGAGTTGTAGGAAGCACAAGGACCCAAAGGTAAACTTAACAAAACACATTTTAATGAAGTGATTAACAGTGAATATTGCTGACAGTCTCTCCAGAGAGGCTGGTTGCATGCAAACTGGTGTGTTCAGGTTATGCCCCTTCGATCTTTCAGTTTGCTTTCCCACCGCACCCCCTTTCTCCCTCAATCAGTCTGAAAAAGGGTCCCGACCCGAAGCGCAAGCCTTTCCAAGTTCTCCAGGGATGCTGTCTTGGCCCACTGACTTACTCCAGGACTTTGTGCCATTGCTCAGGTTAAATACTTCACGCTGGAGTCTCATTCCCTCGAGATGAATTTAACTCCAAAGTCACTCATCAACCCAAGCACTTCATGACTCCATCATTTTGGCTAAAAAAAATTGAACCTTCCTGAACTTTTGCATCGAGCACAAGAATATTCCACCAACAAAGAAGCAAGGCTCCAGTGCTTACTCACTCCCGAGTGGAGGTGCAGGTCTCTGGCGCTGGAAGGCAGCAACTCTACCGCTGCACTGTGGAAATTCTCAACCCACAATTATACATCAAATAATCAAACAAATAGATAAATGTTCTTTACAAATCAATTAAAGTAGCCTTACTTCGGAGTCACGTGAGTGACTACGTGAATAGAAGCCCGTACAGCCGTTGGTGCGTCATGACGTCAGACGCTGGTGCAGTCGGGCGGGGGGGAGCAGCAGCGCTCCTCCGAGCGGTAAGTTTAAACCACGGGTTACATGGAAAGCTGGAGAATTCAGCGGGTGCAGCGGCATCTAAGGAGCGAAGGAGATGGGCGACGTTTCGGGTCGAGACCCTTCTTCAGACTCCATTCTCCAGCCAGTTTTCGTTAACAAGTTGAAAACGAGGTAAGGTTTGTTGAAATACTTTACCGCAGGTCTTTTCTGCAACGGTTGGGAGTTTTTGTACATAAGTTGCAGAAAGGGAAGAAGGTGTCGGCGAGGCGCTCCGGGGGTAGAAAGGTAAAGTGGCAGGAGAGTGTTGAAAATGGAGGCCCGTCTGGTACACCTGGTCCGGTGCTGGCTACACAGCCAGTGGTTGCGGACCCACTGCCGGGGGGCAGTGGAGGCTTGTCAGTAGGGGGAAGGCCACTGGCAAGTCTCTGTGGCCCGTAGATGAGTCGGGCCTGGAGGTTATACCCTCCATAGGAGAGTCCGTTTGCTCACGGCTCTCCCACGTCGAGATTCTATTTCAAAAGAATGCTCGACAGGGACCAGCTCCGTGGGGAGGAGTGGTGCCCAAGCCAGGCTGATGGAGAGCTTGTGCTAGCAGCACCTGTTTCAGGGCTGCAGAACTATCCTGCCTGTGAGGAGGATGTTCCAGCTCCGTGAGGAGGAGTGATGCCCAAGCCAGGCTGATGGAGAGCTTGTGCTAGCAGCACCTGTTTCAGGGCTGCAGAACTATCCTGCCTGTGAGGAGGATGTTCTATCAGGGCAGTTTGCTGACACTGTTTCTATGCTGGGGGAGAGCAAGGTGTTCGGTTGGAGGTAATTCCGAACATTGCTGGGAAGTTTTGCTGAGCGTAGAGAGGCAGGAAAGGCGATTGATGTAGAATTGGCCGAAGCCATTCAGTATATGCTCTCCCACCAGTTACAGGAGCTAGCTATGGATGAACTAGCAAAAAACTATAAAGCTCCTGTTTAATTGTGATCTCCTGAAGGTACCGGTGGGTTAATCACCAAATTTGCATAGATGGGTTTGCCTGCTAGGGCCCAGGAGATGAAGTTTTTAAAAAGTGCTTAAACTGTTGTAAGCAGGTATTACAGCTGTGGTGAAAGTTATTGATACAAATGATATGGTTCAAGCACACCAGGATGAACTGGGACTCCTTTGTAATGCATTTTGAAATTAATAATGTCGGGAGGGCCGCTATTAGGCAGTGCTAACCCGAATTTGGCGAGTTGTGCAAACCGCCCAGTGTACCACCACGAAATCTGTTGTTTGGTGGTAACCTTGCAAAAAGGGTCAAAGACTGTTATGAGGTTGTTATAACCATGGCCTCATTAAGCCAGCTGGAAGCAAGGCAAAAAATGTTCTCTACAAGAAGTCGAGGACAACAAGGCCGCAAGGAAAGATGCTGGTAACATTTGACAGACGATGAATTAACTGATGTTCCTGTTCAAATTGGGGAAGGTTAAAATTGTTCTCAAACAATGGCAGCAGTTGACATCAGATTTGTTCATACTTAGTGTATTGAAGGGGTGAAAAATTGGATTTTACTATGGCAGTCTACCTAATCAACATTTTCCTAGTCGTAAACTTATTTTTCAGATGAGGAAAATGTGCTTATTCAAGCAGAGATTCAGTCGTTACATAAGAAGGGG
This sequence comes from Okamejei kenojei, assembly GCA_035221665.1. Classification (NCBI taxonomy): domain Eukaryota; kingdom Metazoa; phylum Chordata; class Chondrichthyes; order Rajiformes; family Rajidae; genus Okamejei; species Okamejei kenojei. The sequence goes on from CM069159.1 coordinate 22,772,111, forward strand.
TAATTGAGCCTTCTGTCTATCAAAGTCAACAATTTCTGTCAAGTATATTTCCCAGATCTAAAAAGACTGGGGGATGTAGAATTATTCTGGATTTATCGAATTTGAACAAATTTGTTTGTTATAGGCATTTCAAAATGGAGAACTTTACCACGGGCAAACATCTAGTGTCCAAAGGGTATTATATGGCAACCATTGATTTAAAGAATGCGTATTACTCAGTGTCTATTCATGGTGATGATAGAAGATATTTGAAATTTATTTGGATGACTGAGCTGTGGCAATTCAGGACATTGCCGAATGGATTAACTTCAGCTGCTAGATTATTTATTAATTGGTAAAACCTGTGTTAGCATTGCTTAGAGCTCAGGGGCATGTGGTAATGGCCTATTTAGATGATTTCTGATTGTTGGAAAGACTCATGCTGAAACTCAATCATCAGTTTCAGTTGTTAAAATCACTTTTGAACAAATGGGATTTGTTATTCACCCAGGCAAATCTAAATTATCACCAGTCCAAATTATTGATTATCTGGGATTTACCATTAATTCCAATCACATGTTGGTAACTTTACCCAGGGATAAATTGAATCAGTTAATTGAGGACTGTGCTAATCTCGTTGGAGAACAACGGCCTTTGATTAGACAAGTAGCCAGTTTATTGGGAAGTTGTTGCAGCCTTTCCAGCTGTGCAGTATTGTCCTCTGCATTATCAACAATTACAACCATCAAAGGAACAGGCACTGAGAATAAAAGGGGCTATTTTTGATAGGCCTATGCAGTTGTCAGCTGGGGCGATTGCTGACATACAATGGTGGATAGTACATGTTTCAAAAAATTTAAGGAAGGTTTCGTGGAATCACCGTCACTGATATTACAGACTGATGTGAGTGCACTGGGTTGGGGTGCAACAGATATGTCTTCTAGTTGTGGAGGCAGATGGAATGTGGATGAGACATCGCTTCCTCAATTAAGAGGGGATTGATTATTTAGAGTTGTTGGGCACCTGGTATGGGCTCAAAGCTTATTGTTCTACAAGGAGGGATCTGCATGTGCAGCTCAGATTCACAACACCACAGCAGTGGCATATGTAAAACACATGGGTGGAGTTAAGTCACAGTCTTGTGATAGACTGGCTAACCAGATTTGGAGCTGGTGTATTGACCAAAATATCTGGCTTTCAGCACTTTATTTGCAAGGAAGAGGTCACGTCAGTTAATTACAACATTGAATGGATGTTAAATCAGGATGTGTTTAACCAAATGATTGATCAGTATGCATTGCCAGATATTGACTTGTTTGCATCTCGATTAAATCATCAGTTACCTAGATATGTTTCATGGTAACCAGATTCTGGGGCAGTAGCAGTGGATGCATTTTCGCTGCATTGGGGGAGGAATGTTTGTGTATGTATTTCCTTCATTTTGTCTCATCAGCAGATGTTTGCAAAAGATCAAGGAGGACACCGCTTCAGGGGTATTGGTAGTGCCAAATTGGCCTACACGAGCATGGTTTCCCGTTGTATTACAAATGGCTAGGGAGCCTTACATGCTTATGCCCAAGAATAAAAATCTACTGGTAAATCCAGTCACTGGGGATCAACATCCTTTATAGGATCGTATTGATCTGTTAATTTGCAGATTTTAAGGAGGCCATACCTGGGGAGAGGACTGTCTCATCGGACGGTGGATGTTCTCACGTCGGCCTGCAGGGATAGTACACAGCAGCAATATATCACCTATATAAGGAAGTGGGAGCAATTCTGCCTACAGCAGGATATTGTATATCACACGGCAGGGATCACGGATGTATTGGAGTTTGTCAACTCTTTATTTTGACCAAAAAATTAAGTTACAGTGCAATTAATTCAGCCAGAAGTGCTCTGTCTTCTTATTTACCTATGAATGCAGAATTGCATACAGTAGGGACACATCCGTTAGTTCACGATTCATGAAGGGAGTTTTCAATTCTAATCCTCCTAAACTCAGGTATGCCGGTATTTGCAATGTGAGTGAGGTTTTTATGCTTCTTCGCCAGTGGGCTCCGGTTACAAGCCTATCTATAGCCAAATTAACTATGAAGGTGGTCATGCTTCTGGTGTTGGTTTCAGCCCAACGTGTACAAACATTGCAAAAGCTACGGCTAGATAGAATGCATGTGTCGGCTGATGCCATTATATTTTATGTCTATGATTTGCTTAAACATAATAAAAGAGGCATGACAGGATGTAAGATGGTGTTTTCAGCATACCCCGCAGATGATCGCTTCTGTATAGTCTCACATTTATCTCTTTACATTGAGATTACTAAACCTCTGAGAGGAATAGAGTTGGCTTTGTTTATTAGTCACAAAAAACCACACAGTAAGGTGTCGGTGCAAACTATTTCAAGGTCCTCGCGGCCACAGGATGGTCCAGTGAGCTAACTTTTCAGAGGTTTTGTCACAAGCCGATTTCAAGGCTCGGGGTTGTTTGCTGATTCTGGTGTCAGTACTGTTACATTTTTCCCCTGAGTTAGAGGGGTTTGTTATGATTTGTTTGTAAATAAAACTGTTATTTCATTTAACAAATGTACTACTGATGCATGATTGATTGTTAACGACTTTTGAGTCAATCCAGGCAGTGTGAACGTCGGATTTGAGTCTGCGGCGTGAATTCACAGTGCTTTGAAGTCTTCACGTAGTCACTCACGTGACTCCGAAGTAAAATAGTAAGATTTAAACGAGAACTTACCAGTTTGAAGTTTTGATCTTTATTTTATGAGGAGTCGAGTTGAGGGACTACGTGCCCTCCGCTCCCACCCTCATAGATCTCATCTGGTAGTTCTAGTTTTATCATCTTACAGTTATACTTCGGTCATTGTTAGCTGTGAATTCATTCCGCTGCTTTGAAGATTGATGCACCAACGGCTGTACGGGCTTCTATTCACGTAGTCCCTCAACTCGACTCCTCATAAAATAAAGATCAAACTTCAAACTGGTAAGTTCTCGTTTAATCTTTCAATTAAAGTAGCCTGTCTTTTTTGCTAAATTATTTTTGATAAAATAAATCTTAGACTACTTTCACAGTGACCTAGTTATATTATGGCCTTGCCAAATGTATAAAAGCCATTTGTTGAAACTTCCACAAGAATGGGAGAGGCATGGAAAACATTTCATCAACTGAAGCAATCAGGCTATATCTGGATTACATACGTGCAGAAAATACACTCAAACAATGATGTGCAAGATCTTATCCTTGACATTGATAAGCTCTTTACCGTAATGTAACACTTGTAGTGCATTGGTACAGCATTGGCTCTTTGACTGAAAGAAGCAAAGCACAAATCAATTTTACTGCGCTATGTGACTTAGGAATACAATACTTCTGTTTTTAATCACATATTGTAAGTGTTTTTCTCATCATAAGCTACAAAGGATTTTTTTTATTTTAGGGCCATGAAACTACCTATGGTTTACACTGATTGCAGGGCCCTGGAAAGCAAGGATTCTGCTTCAATGTGAATTTTCACAACATTTAAAAAAAAAAGTGACTTTACTTGGGCGAGATTGCACCCATAAATATCCCCAAGTGGAACAGATCCCATCAGGAAATTGGCACAGCACAATTTTAGCACACTAAAGTCATGGCGAATCCCAACATCGAGGAAAGGAAACACTTAAAACCTATTGAATGAATTAAAACCATTAAATAAGAAAATTATAATTAGCATTTACCCTATTAAACACTACAACATCCGATTGCGTTCCAAACTACATAGTCATTGGAGCATTATTGTTGTCTTTGCACTATTATTGTTAATTATCACTTTGTTGTTTTATATTACAGATGCTGTAGTTTACTGGACAAACAGCTCTTTAAAATTATGTTCTTGCATATCAGTCTATAATGATACCACTAAGTCCCAACTTTCACCGAGTGGAAAACAAAAGTCGGATTTTGCGAACGTATTGATTACTGGTGATATTAGTACCTAGCAACAAATGACCTCCTGCCACAATCATTACTAAAATAGTCCTAACTGTCCATCTATAAACAGACTAGGTTGGCAATATCTCCTGAAATTGTAGCTCTGCTTAGACTCAGTTTCCCAACATCAGGTAAATGAGCATGAAAACGAAGACTGTCAACTTAAAATTATTTCATTGTCATAACAATGATTTGTGCAAGAGAAGCATTATTTCCATTGATGTCTTCTCGACAGTTTTCTAATCTGCTTTCCTGACACATTAAATGTCAATGCAGGAAGCAGCACTAGCAACATACATTTTGCTCATTGAATGGAGTAGAGTTACATGGTGGAGCATTATTAATGCCAATTAACAAAAACTAAAGAGGATGTGGCTATACTGCCATACAGTATAACTGGAATTGAAATGTCACTGCATAGTTAGATCCTAGTTTCATTTCAATACATATTTATGAATGTATATGAAACAATTTATTTACTGAATGATCAATTATTTGTGGACAAGTCGTGTCGGTGGCAAGGCCTATTCTGAAAAGGGTAGCTTTCTGAGCCACTGTGCAAGGGTGGCACAGCAGTACAGTCAGTGGAACTGTCGCCTCACTGCAGCAGAGACACAGGTTCAATCCCAACCTCGGGTGCTGATTGTGCATGGAAGGAGCCAGCTTGAAAGTGATACATCAAATTGCCTCCTTTTGTATGGTGATAGATGCCACACAAGGATTCCAGAAGTTGGCCAAAATATAATGCACAATAAAACCAAGGTGGAAAATAGACAGTGGAGATATTTGAACTGCCTTTTGAAAAATATAGAATCCTTGCTTTGCTATCTTAAGATTTCACGACAAATTTCCAGACCAGTGTTTAAAAAGAGCAAGTGTCAATGTATAAAACCCATCATAATTCAATTGATTTTGGAAAGATGATAGAAATCCTGTTAACTGATCAAGTTTTGCTGTAGCACTGAAAGGATTGAAATAAGTTGTCTGCTATTGCTGCACCTTAATTCACTGCCGGTAATCCTTGAGAGTTCAGCACCTCAAACCCTTCAATACTCTGTAGGAAAGAACTGCAGATGCTGGTTTAGCTCAACATTGGATGGGAAAGTGCACTAGGCAGTAGCACCAAATATATGTTGGCCCATGTCTCCCACAAAAGTACCCACTTGTGACAGAGACACAGATACAGGAGTAACACTGCAGTACAGGCAACATCTCTGGAGTGAAGGAATGGGTGACATTTTGGGACGAGACCCTTCTTCAGACAGTCTTGACCCGAAACGTCACTCATTCCTTCTCTCCAGAGATGCTGCCTGTACTGCTGAGTTAATCCGGCATTGTGTCTATCTTCGGTTTAAACCAGCATTTGCAGTCCCTTCCTCCACATACAGATACATATCTACGAAAATTCAGTTTGGAGGTCATGCAGCAGAGAACATCCAACTATATAAATGACACCGCCCGCAATATCATCGAGCCCTGGAGCATCTCTGCACTAACATTGCTCCATCGTTCTGCAGCTAACTTCTGCTGGTGGTAACATCATTAATGAAAGTGAGCAGAAAGAATGCAGCACGGTGCACAGGAAGAGAGCCAAAGGGGATATTGTGAAAACGGTGCCATACAAGGTGGTAACAGTCATCCTCTAGTTCATCATTGCAGTTCAAATTGCACAATGACTTAAGGCTCAATCCCAACAAACACCCTGGTCTGCATTTCAACAGTCCTCACATTGCAATTTTAACTAAGGTAACTGAATTATACATTTTATTGCATGAAAATTAGGATTAAATGAAATGGTCCTCTCATCTGATTCACATTTTTTCCTGGAGGCAACTGAGAAGTCAACATCTCAAACCTTTGCTTATTTTGGTGATTGGTTGTTAATGGCAGTTCCATAGTTGGTTGCAAGATTTTAATTATTCAGCATGACAACAGGCTCCTCACACTTCCGAGTCACTCTGATCATCAACCATCCATTATTATAAATGCCATTTCATTCTCCCCACATTTCCATCAACTCCCCTCCGATACTTCCCCTCAGATGCTGCTTCTCACTACACACAATTTAAAGTGGCCAGTTAACATACCAACCTGTGGATGTTTAGGGTAATGGGAGGCAAGCAAAGTATCTGGGGGATGCCTGCGCAGTCACATGGAGAATGTGAAAACTCCACGTAGATAGCGCTCTCTGTCAGGATTGAATCCAAGTCACTGGAGCTGTGAGGCAGCAACTCTACTAGCTGTGCCACTACATTCTCATTGACAAGTCCAGCAGATTACAAGCCCCACAGTCACATCAATTTAAACAGGCAAAATGGAGCAGGATTTAGAGCAGTGAAGAGAAATTGTTTCAAATGGTCATGGTTTGCTGTTCACTCTAATGAAAGTTGGAGCTTTTTTTCTCCCAAAGCCCAATGTTGTCAGGTAATTATAGAACACCTTGAAGAATTGCCCTATTGTTCCGACTGTGTCACAGTTCTGTGTTTACAGCCACTTTTGTCACAAAAACCCATGTACAGGTCTCCAAGTGCCATTGCTAATGTATTGATTCAGGTTCAATGGGTCAAGCGACAACATCACCATTTAAGGATCTAGTACTCAGAGCTGCCACTTACTCTCCTCGTGTAAATATTTTAGATTCCATCAAAAAAAAAATCAAGTACTTTTATGATATGATGAATCACTTTTACTGCTAGCAGCAAAAACATCAATTGCAAGTGGATTTGTCTTCAACTTCACACAAAAAGCCTTCTTGTCACAACCAAGGACAGTTTGACAATCGACAATCAGGAAAGGTTTATTTGCCGGAACATAATCACCGTTTGCCAACTGTTCCATAGCAAGTCCAGGGCATAGTACAAACACCCTGAGCCAAAGGGCTGAATGGACTTCACATCGGACCTCTCAGGTTCATGCCATCTATGGCTGGCATAATGGGGTTAACAACCTTCCCACCATGAATTTTTACATCATTCAATCTCTGTGCTTTATTTACAATAAAACTCCAATAATCCAGCAAATTTAGGGCTTGGCTAGAACTTAATGAGCAGACTTTCCAGTCTATTGCATGCCTCTCACATTGATATTCATACACTTTATCATTTCATGTTTCTTTGCTATACCAAAGTATTATCAATTTGAAGTGAAGGGTGCAGGAAATATGCAAGGCACTGCAGATACCAATTCTCGCTGCAAATCTAATTTTCCTAACCCTTAGTATTCTGGACACCAACCCTGGCTCTAACCACACAAACTGTTTATACTCTGGACCGATGTGCGATCAATCTGCCACACCATCAGTGTATCCAAACAGATGGTAGACATAAAATGCTGGAGTAACTCAATGGGACAGGCAGCATCTCTGGAGAGAAGGAATGAGTGACGTTTCGGGTCGAGACACTTCTTCAGCTGTTATCCAAACAGATGCCAGATTATCAGAATTTTACTGCATTTAATGGCATTTATATGTGTTAATAAAAATGTATGATCTCGTTATCTTTGAAATAGGCTTTTGCTAAGAGTTCATGCTGACTATCAATATTATCACCCATTAGCACTAATGCTACATTAATCCCATTTTTTATTGTAGTGACATCCTCATGAACTTCACATTCCCACATCCCATTTCCACCCCCCACCACCTACAATACTGCTCTACGCACAACTCACACAATTCTGAGATATGGGAAGAAACCCATATGGTCATGGAGAAAACATGAAAGTACCACACAGATAGCACCCAAGATTGCGAACCTGCATCCCTGGCACTGTGGGGCAGTAGCTCAACTAGCTACACACCATGTTGTGGTAATGTCTTTAAAAACACTGGGCTTTAAAAACCAGTGTTAAGGAATCTCATTACTACCTCATTACAAAATTCATTGTGAATTTCCCACAATCCTAAATGGAGAATGCGCACACAGAAGTCAAATCAACATTTCTGGATGTTTTTTTTTTCTCTAAATGGACAATGGATTTTATTTCTTTATCTGGACAAATCCTCGAGTTGCTGGAGCAACAGCACCCTGGGACTGGACCAGTCACACCGGCAAGGGTTTTGACCAAATGATCCTGGTTAAGTCCCAGAGTTACCACACACCCCCGGGGTTCGATAGATACGAGTCTAGGCGAGTCTCCAGTAGCTTCAGCAAAGCTCTCTGGTGAAACCATCCACCCCTTCTATAAAGTGTAACAATTATCAATACCATTCATCAGAAGCAGTTTCTCAAATTGAACCACACGCGCCAGATACCAACGACAAATGTAGAGTGGAATGTTCTCAGTTTTTTTTTTAAACAGGTAATTCTTCTACAATTATGCTGGACTGTTTTGTCAGAATAACATTTCGAGACCTGGCAGTAGCTTTTATCTTAAAATACTTGATGCCCAAATTCAACATGAACTTAATTTAGACTTGCTTATTTGCGCATTGTGAACCATATTGTTCTCTTTTCTGGACATTAGGCAATTAAATTGAAGTAGTCATATCTTAATATTGGTAAACCAACATGTCTTAAATGAATTCTCATGTATTGCATGTTGCAGTTAAATGTTACTTCATATTCATAATTTGCATGGACTCAGCGGGTGCTGAGAAATAATTTTCCAAATGGGTCCATGAGGTTCAATTAAATGGTTTCTCTGAAACTGTTTTTGTCATTCCTTAATATAATATACTTGGAACCTAGAAGACTGCCTATCAAAGTAAACAATATATTCTTTGCCTTGCCGAAATGAAATAAAAACTATAAATCAAATTATGAGATAAAACAATAAGATGAAAGTAAATAAAAAATCTTTGATTTATTGCTGTTTTATTAAATACTTCTCAGCATCACTGGTGATCTTTTCTAACCAGCCAGAGATAAGGTTTCGTGAAAACTCCAGTGAAACCTTATGCAAAGTTGGGTGGGCTTTATATTCTTTGAATCTTTACGATCAGATGTTGAACAATGTTTGCAAAACCAAACTAAATGCATTGCGACATTTCACGGGCAGAATGCAGAGTCAAGAAGGTGAATCACCAATCTCACTCCCCAATGGAGTGCAGTGAATAAAGACAGCAATTGCGTAAAAGTTGGGACATTCTCCCTGAACCATTGTGCCACCAGCAACTCTCCTTACCCTGGCACTCTGTGTCATCCAGCACCTGCATTTCCTTCCTAGACTAGCACAGACGAGACAAAGGTATCAATTCCAGTGGTATTCCATGGCCTCTGGCAGCTTCTTCCAGATTCCGCAACTAATTGTGCATGTGTACGCAAGCTAAAAGTAGAAACAAGGAATGCAGGTTTAGAAAAAATGGCACAAATTGCTGGAGTATCTCAGTGGATCAGGCAGCGTTTCTGGAGAACTTGGAGAAGTAACATTTCAGATCAGGAAGTCTGAATCCATCTAAAGAAGGGTACCGACCTGAAGCATCACCTATCCATGTTCTCCAGAGATGCTGCTGACCTGTTGTGTTATGGCAGTGTGTCTTTTTTGGGAAGTGTTACAGAGCAATGATAGCGAATGCAAAGTTTCAATATTCAAGTTCGCCTGCATTGCCTGATTCAGTTCAGTTTTTCAGCCCTAAGTTTTTCTTCAGTTTATTTTTTCAGCTCGAAACAACAATCTTAAGGGCCTGTCCCATTTTCACGACCTAATTCACGACCTCTGCCGAGTTTGCCCTTGACTCATACTCGCAGCATGGTCGTCACAAGGTCGTAGGAGGTCGTAGCAGGCCGTGATGCTAGTAAGAGGTACTCGTGGCATCCAGTAGGTTGGGGCGTTTTTCTAGCCTGATAAAAAATGTCCACGAGTAAATAAAAAGGTTGGTATGGAAAAAATCGATACTTTTTACTCCTAGGTAGGTCGTAGGTAGGTCGGAGGCATTCGAAGGTAATAGCTCCGGGGTGAAAAAAAGGTCAGTAGAAAAAAAAAGGTTATTTAAACAGCAGAACGTCACCTCTGTCACTCCAAGGCATGTTCATTCATAGCTGGAGAGTTTTTTGGAGAGGAGACTTGTGTTTTAGAGATGGCACCAAAAAGGCAGCAGCGCAGGGGGAGAACACAACCCTCAAAAAAACCTGCCATGCAGGTGTTGCACACCAAGGAGGAGGAGTGGCAGGAGGTGATGCCACAGGAGGTGATAGTGCAGGAGGAGGTAGCCCTGCATGAGAGACCCCCTGGAGGAGGAGACCAGGGTGGTAGTATATGTCCCCACCACCACCCCATCCTTCACTGCCTCATTTGAAGGCAGCAAAGCAGCCCTTTATCCTGTGTATGACACAGCATCAGAGGCAGATGCCCCATTGGTGGTGAGGGAGGGCTGGAGGAAGGTTATGCCCTACACCTTCACCAGGCAGCAGGAGGGGGACCTTGAGGAATGGTTCCAGCAGAATGCCATCCTGTACAAAAAGGAAAATGAGTGGTACAGGGACAGGGACAAGAATGGCATGCTTGCCATCCACTGCCCCACATGTCTGCTTAAAGTTCCATCTTTTGTCAAAGCCCAGCGCCACTCTCTTCCAGTCATCTGGTGTACTTGGACAGTCCATCAAATCATCTCCATTCACCCATTGAGACTTCTTCTTGTGCTGTCTCTTCACCCTTGCTCTTCCCCTTCTGCCTTTCTTAAAAGGTTGCTGAAGCAAAATGGCTACTGCAAACAGCAGTAAAACGTACATGGTCGAAGCCAGTCTTCAGCATAGTCGAAGGAGGTCGGAGGAGGCCTTCTTCATAGTCGTGGGAGGTCTTCAACATAGTCGTGGGAGGTCTTCAACATTGTCGTAGGAGGTCGTAGACATAGTCGTAGAAGGTCGTAGGAGGGCGAACATATTCGTGAAAAGTCGTAGGGGGTCGTAGGTTACCGCGACCTTGATTTTTTTTAGGTCGTTTAAGGTCGTGAAAGTGGGACAGGCCTTAACTAAGAGAAAAAAACTTAGTTTTTCTAACAGAAAAACTTAGCTTTTCAGCCTAAGTTTTTCTTCAGTTTATTATTTCAGCTCTAAGCAACAGTCTAACTATTTGACCAAATGGAGTTTGGTGAATTTTATCTTGCTGTTCCTGTGACTAACCACATCAGTAAGTAACAAAGACCAGAGGTGAAAAGGTGATCAAAGTGTGTCAGATAGGATTGAAGAGGAGTGAAATGTGAAGCTGAAGGGAAGAGTACGGGTAATGGGAGGGCAAGAAAGAGGGGGAATATAGGAAAATGCAGGCGTCGGGGATGGGAGGTGACTTACAAAGAAGGGGAAGGGGGTGAGAGGTGGGGTGGCAGATCTCATTATACCCTTCCATCACTTGCCAGATTCTGTTTCGTTACCACTTCTCTTTTTCCAACTTTCTCCTCTTTACCCCAATCAGCCTGAAAAAGGGCCCTGCCCCAAAACATCATCCATCCATCCATCCATCACTTCCACAGATGCTGCCCAACCCATTGAGTTCTCCCTGCACTTTGTGTTTTGCTCCATTTTGTTTGAATGTGTTTCTACATTTGCAGAGAGTTGCCAGCAGGCATGCTATATGCTGCAAAGTAATTGCATTCTTAAAGAACTATCAAGAATTAGACCAGAGCCAACAGAAAGTGTGAAGTCTGTCAGCAGAAGCACCATGCCCTGCCCCTATCGATTGATAAATAATGAATGCCGGAACAACACTGCAGCATGCCAACTGAAAATTCCTAAACTAATTAGCAAAATCTTCATCAGCAGACTCAAATTTTGCAAAGCAACACCCACGCACTACTGATGGGAAAGGATGCCAGACTCAAAATAGTTGCTTGATTATGCAATTTGCTTTCCCCATGGAGGATCATTTTAACATAATCAAAGACTCTTATCCAAGCTATAGGTCCATGGCGAAGGGCTGCTTACTGCCAAACTATAATCTCAGTATTTAAAACTCTAGCTTTATTCCTACAAAAATATGACAGCAATTGTTTTTACGCAAACTGTCACTTTGCATCAATAAACCAAATTCAAGAAATTGAATTCAAAACTAAACTACTTTTACTTTAGAGATGCCGAGGGAAAACAGGCCGTTCAGCCCACTGATTCCGCGCCGACTAATGGTCCCCGTACACTAGCACTATCCCACACACTAGGGACAAGTTACAATATGTATCAGCCAAGTTAATCTACAAACCTGGAGGTCTTTTGAGTGTGGGAGGAAACTGGAGCACCTGAGGGAAACCCACGCCTTCATGGGGAGAATGTACAAACTCCGTACACACAGCACCCGTAGTCAGGATCAAATTTTGGTTTCTGGTGCTGTAAGGCAGCAACTCTACCACTGCGCCACCCTGCTGCCCCTATCTATGTCAATTTTAATAAATAATGATTTTCGGCCAGTACCTCATTGGAACTACCTATAACCATTTAACAACTAGCCCTTACCCCTACTGAGTAAAATTACTCAGTACAAACCAGGACAACCAAATCACATTACATTTTATTCCTTAACAACCCATCCTCGGAGCAAAGGAGCTAATCTCACTGCAAATTTTACCATGCAAACTGTTAACATTAAGGATTATTTTCCAAGGATCTTCCCACATTCAACCCACATTGTTGAACTTTCTTGAAATAGAAATTTAAATCATGATTCAATGCAGTTATTCCCAGATCGGCACACAACTAAAAATCCTGTTTTCATCAGATAAGAAAAGAAAATGCTGGTGTTCCTGGCATCTTATTTTTAAATGGATAACAAGGGCAAAATGGCACTTTTCTATCAAAGCATAAAATATCCAATTCATTCCAACCCAGAAAAGTCTTATTCTTTCACTTTTTGTATAGTATCCTTTAGCATCATTTTTACTTAGTCCCGAGACACAACACACAGCTACACAAAGGCCTTACCATTTTCCTCCCAGTATACAGCATTCAAATATACCACACACTTCTTATTAACTACTTATAATGTCAATTTGCCACACAATGTCAGGGCTTCTCATTTACTCCCAAAGAACAGCAATCTCACACATCAAACTGTTTTCACATGATGTCCTTATAGGATAATCAGGCATAGTAAACTCACATTATCATAGAAAAGTTAAACACATCAAATTATTTCTAATTTATTCCTTAAGTTTCATTGCAGCTCATGTATACTTCTCATTGTATATATTTCCTCACTGAAACAGAACACTTTAAATACAGTTGATGCCAGCAAAGAAAATAATCTTCTAAAATGTGCTTTTAATGGGATTATATTACATGACAATGGTCCACTGACTTTCCCTGAGAAAATCCGTTGAGAAATGTAAGCATTTTTCTTTTAAAAATATTCCTATTCATGGTTTATCTGTGAGACTGAATTGGTGATTTTATCAATGGTTAAAAGTGATTAAATTGGAGACATTTGCCTGTTTGCGAATTTAAACTGGATATAGAAATTCTGATTTAGACATAAGAGCATTAGTTAAACAGTTAATTGTTATTAGATTTAATTTTATCTGTATCAATGTTGCAGTAAACCAGTTAAATGGCTAGTTAATGACTTACTTATTTATCACTTGTGAACTATGAAAAAAGCACTGCTTTTAAATCAGGCAAAATCAAGTATTTTTAAAATTAAGAACAAACTCTCCATTCAATTGGCCTCACCACCAAATGAGGTAGAAAAGTTCCAAGCAACCTTTCAAGATGATTGCTGCAATGTCATACTGGTAAATGATAAATCAGAAACAAGCAGCAGGCTGTGTTAATTATGTTGCTGACTGTGAATAATGGGGTCTATTTGGAGTTTTGAGATGGGTGCCTTAATATTCATTTTCCAGCCACTCAGAAGCTTCATCACAAAGTCAAAATTCAACTTTACTAACTCCTACTGGAACTATGAAGTTATTTGGAAAACAATAAATCCTATTTCTGGTCCAAAAAAAAAATCCTAAACCAGCTGTTGAAAACCTGACACAAGTTCAGCTGCATGTGTGTGTCTCTCAAACGAGAAAACTGTACCTTCAGTCAGGCAAAGTAGAACTCAAAGTCCCGAATGGGTTTAGATAGTCTTTGATATTGAATCTAGGTTTTGTTGACTGAACCCCAATAGATAGCTTGGCATCAAGTTTCCATGCATGATCTCTATTAGCCTATAAGTATAGGCAGTTGGCAGCACCACAAGGAACCTGGCTCATTTCCCTGGAACTAAAATAAATCTCTCAGCACATTTACGTATTGTCCTTTTTTTTTCAAACCCGCTAAAATAATTGTTATTTTCTCTCTGGGATTTCATATTGCTTTTATCAACAACAGAGATATTTATGGCTTGAAGCATTCTGCCATTATAGTTGGGAAATACAATCACAAAGAGGATAATCGCCAGACAGAGCCAGTTCCACACACGATTGTTCAGCACAATGCATTAAAACCAACAGGTGCTTCACACAATGAACAATATTGTTCAAAACCTGGAATTCTTTCCTCGTTGTGTTTCTGTGCCCTAATAGATGAACAAGGCACAATTAAACTCTTTACATCCCATATACTCTCACCTTGGACCTCATTTTTTTGCTTCTGGTTTGTTTTGAAGGCTAAACTTGAGTCATCAGGATGCTTATTCTGAGTTGCCATTTGAACCTGCTAATTTATTCATCATCAGTTTGCTGAATCACAATGACCTGCAATGCTCCATATGGTTTATTACAGCTTTATTACAGGGTTTAAAAAAAAACTTATTTTAGGTACCAAATATTCTTCAAGCAATCTCATGCAAGGTAATTAGCTGAGATTGCTGCTATATTTGACGAGCTGAAAACAAAATTAATTCAAAGGTCTGAAGAAGGGTCTCGACCCGAAACGTCGCCTATCTCCTTCGCTCCTTAGATGCTGCTGCACCCGCTGAGTTTCTCCAGCTTTTTGTGTACCCTTAATTCAAAGCAGGTTCACATTATTACAGTCAAGTACATAAAGTGGGCAATACGAGATGAAAATGATTGGTTCTAAGCTGAATTACAAGATTAAGACAAAAACATTTAATCCTACAAAAATGAATAAACCCATCAAATAAGTACTGCAGAATGACTTCCTAATTCTGCATCAAAAACCGGCAAGTTCATCGATTAAAATGAGAATCATTCAGTTCCCTAATTTCCGTAGTCAGACCACCAAATAAAACAAACAGTCTCCATTCTGACTTCAGGAGGTATTTTTGCAGTTGGGGAGAGAAATTAAATCAGCATTTACATAGCAACACCTCAGAGCAATTCGCAGCAAAATTAAGATCCTTTAAATAGGGACAGAGCTGTTTCATAAGCAAACAAGGTTGCAAATCTGTTAAGAGCAAACTGCAAAAAAAAGGTAAATATGTAGCCAGTGATACCATTCTGTTTACCAAGTCACAAGGAAGGTGCTCTTCTTCAAATATTGTCAGGTTTAAAAAAAAATATCTACCTTAAAATAAGTTGAGGCTTCAGGCTACTAGCATTTCCAGAAAATTGAATTTATAATGGGTGACCCCCTCAGTGCTGCAACAATTATGATGGAGTAATAATAAACACAGGCTGAAGAGGGGTCTCAACCCAAAATGTCACCAATCCTTTTCTCCAGAAATGCTATCTGAAGAAGGGTTTAGGCCCGAATCGTTGTCTATTTCCTTTGCTCCATAGATGCTGCTGCACCCGCTGAGTTTCTCCAGCACTTTTGTCTACCATGCTGTCTGACCTGCTGAGTTACTCCAACTTTTTGTGTCTATCTTAGGTTTAAACCAGCATCTGCATTTCCTCCCTGCACATTTTGGCTACAGAATTGCTGTTGCAAATGGTTCAATCTAAGCTTGATGATAGAGGGAAGTAAATACAAACTTAAAGGGCACTGTACGCCAATTTTATACACTCTTTGATCAGCTGCTAAGTGATTTAAAGTGGAATCTGACTATTCTCTGATGGGCTGTGAGTGCAATTTTGTGTTTTTTCTCAGGAAAGCACAGGGAGTGATGAGACACCATATTAACTTAGATGAATGCATTCCCTGCGACTGTACTAGGACCATTCCTCTGAGGAGCTCAAAGAAAATAATGTTCTCATTTCTCAAGAACACGATTGCAACAATGACAATGAAATGGCAAGTGTCATGCTCACTCCAGGAGCATGAATGATTGAGCGAAAAACGTGCATAGATTCCAAGATAGGATGGAGAGAAAAAGGAATAATTTATGTGGGAGGCAGAATGGGAAGTGAATGTAAGTGTAAGCCAGGCAGCCTATTTCAGGGAAACCTCCGGTGTCTTAAACATCTTTGGTGTGTCATGTATAGCAAAATATCTGATTGCCAAAGCTGGTTCTAGTAATAACTACAACACCTCAGCGAAAAACTATTCTGTGACCTAGAATTACAGGAGGCTTGGTACTCTGAATAATCAATGCACATGAGTGAATTTGATTGGTTTCTCTCATGGAATTTTCATTTTACATCATATTTCCAGACTTCATCTTCAGTTTCACTGAAATGAACTGGGGGAAAGTGAAAGATGACTCATTTTTGGAGATATTTTACAAGATGGTAACATTTGAAGGGACTCTCTGACCAACCTAACCAATACAACAGTGAATGCGTGTGTAGGTTCATGCAATTTTAATAAATAAAAGCATGTTTGGACAGATTTATATTCATATGAATAGTTAAAGAAGAATGCGGAATGCAAAAATAGAAAAGTCTATACTAAAAGGCATGTCATTAATGACCTTTCTGGGATCCAATCATAATCTAATAACCAGTCTATTTCAAGCTCTATACATTGTATACTTAACAATAAACAAGCAACAGGAACCAAATTGATTAAATGCTATAGCACTACTTCATGCCAAATTTTGCCAATCATTTTCCAGGATATTCCATAAATTCAACCTGAAATGATCCTCAAGCTATTGAAATATTTATACCACAAGCAAGATGAGGAACCAAGTTCTGACGTAAAGCCACTGACCAGAATAGTTAAGTCTGTTTGCCTCGTCACTGATAATGACGACCTGCTGAGTGAGGTCTGTGCTAATTTACTCTACCTACTGGGGATGAATTTCTGGGTCAGTGTTGTTGCAATTCTGCTATTTTAACTTCACATTTTAGCTATTGTGCAGCTAATAATGTTTTGACATTAACATTTGCCATGACCAATATAATAGTACAGAATGCTCCTTTGTAGTTTTAAACCATTGCAGACCAATCGACTGGATAAAGGTTTTAGTCCTCATTGCTGTTGTACAAAAATCTTATCAGAATTAAGATGATTAGCTTCCACTCCATTTTAAAGCAGAAATCCTATGGATTTCTCAACAGCTGCAAAGTACAACTGATTAAAGGGTTAACTGGCATCACTAAGTGTTGTACCTGCCAATGGCTCGTTAAGCATAACAATACTTTGGCAATGATTTCTGGACTAATTATGCAATGCTTTATTACACACAGACATGTGAAGCGTATCACTACTTATCATGGCAGCTAGCCTCCTTCGGGAGATCCCATATGTCTTAAGAGCATGGTAACTGATGCCTCATCAGAATCATTATACTTTCAGTGAAATATTTATTTTGATTTTTTTATTAAACTCTCCATTGCTGCTGGAACTCCCATCAAACATTTACAAAGATAAATTTAGAAAAAGCCCTGGACAATTTTATGTCATGCAGACAAACTTTATAATGAAGAGGTGTGACAAAGAACCTGCTGGTTATTGTATTATATACATTTTCCAGGAAAGTGTATCTGCGTAACCAAGCAAAACTTTTGATCAGAATGCTTTTCATCCAATTGGTTAATGCAAGACTGGTTGCTGTCACAGTGCCGTGTGTAATGCCATCTTTATAACTTCATCATGTAATTTTATGGAATAATTAAATGTTGTGTAGAGTACAATGGGCAGCATAGTGGCACAGCGATAGAGTTGCTGCCTTACAGCGCCAGAGACCCAGATTCAATCGTACGGAGTTTGCACCTTCTCCCTGTGACCATATGGCTTTCCTCCAGGTGCTCCGGTTTCCTCCCACACTCCAAAGATGTACAGGTTTGTAGGATAATTGACTTCAGTAAGATTGTAAATTGACCCTAGTGTGTAGGATAGTGCAAATGCATGGGGTGGTCGCTGGTCAGTACAGACTCGGTGGACCGAAGGGCCTGTTTCCACACTGTCTAAAGTCTAAAGTAAAATCATTCAATTTCCATGTCAGATAAGCATTAAAATGGCGTGGTGGCCCTCATAAAATGCACTTGTACTAATGCCCAAGAACATAGTCCACTCGGTGGTAGAACTGCTTGTTGTTTGGTCTTTCAGGAAAAAACAGGTTTTAATAATACTTTTCCAGGCTGGGACCTGCCTAGAAAAGTATTATTAAAACCTGCCTTTGCAGGAAATAATAATAACCCATTTAATTTGGTTGTTGCTATTTGTTCAATGCAAATCCCTTTAAAGAGTGAAAAAAGATTTTCAATAATCCAGGCAACTGTTTTTTTATATACATTAAATAGCAAAAATTGATCATGAACTCATCCATCTGAAATTACATAGATTCAGACTTCAAAGCATACTACCTCCATCCAATCTCCTCTCAACCTTCTTTACTCCAAAAAGACCAACTTCAGGTTCTCCAGTCTAACTTTGGAGCTGAAACTCCTCAGACCAGTATAACCATATAACCATATAACAATTACAGCACGGAAACAGGCCCTCTCGGCCCTTCCAGTCCGTGCCGACCATTTGTTTTCCCCTAGTCCCATCTACCTGCACTCAGACCATACCCCTCCATTCCCTTCACGTCCATATACCTATCCACTTTACTTTTTTTGTAAACATTCTTGTTAAGATAAATGAAATACAGTTGACAGTAGAAAGGGGAGAGGGGAGCAAAGTATAGAGGTTGCATCTTAAGAGGTAAGGAATTTTATTTAAACTGCACGTTTTTGCAATACCAGGATAAAAAACTGCAGTGATACATTTGTAGTAATTTATAGTGGTCTATTGAAATTTAGTTGAGACTGACAATTACAAAAAAAAATCAAATGAATGAATAATTTGGCAATCTCTTATCACAAACATTGGAAAGCATGAGATGGGAAAAGACTGACTAGCCCATCAACATTTGGCTGTAATGCCTAATAACAAGTGGCTCTTTACCCATAGAGTAATGCATGGGGTGATCGCTGGTCTAATCAAAGGCAAGACTTTTAGTTCCCTTCAGTTAACAAGCAGGTAGGTAATATTGATCAAAATGCTAAAATGATTTATTTCTGCTGACAGATTTTGTGTAATACCCTGGGAAATTGTATGAACTCAGTTTTATTCTATTATAGAAAACACCGAACTTAGAGCTTCAACTGCAAACAGCATAGACTATTCAATTCACATATCAAATTATTGCAGAATGAGCTGTTGGTTTTAAATAGGTCTTAAACATATTAATAAAAATACTTTAGTATGATTAGTGCTTTTGAAATTCATGATATTATGCAGAAATGTGGCTTAATGTGCCCCTTGAAATAGAGTATTAATTTCTTTACTTATTCCCAGGATTAGATCCACTTTGTTCTGACTGGAATTTTATAAAAAATCTTCAAAAATGTCTGTGTTCATTAAGTGAAACATAAAGATTAGGTGACTCAACTTGCAACTCAAGTTCATAATGTGTTGCTATTACCTTGATCAATTTAGTAAAGTTGTATGAAACAAAATAATTAATGTTATTCTTCCTTCGTCAATAGAGTATGAGTAATATTTCATCCATGAGGAAGTATCATGGTTAAATGTATCTAAACAATTGATGCCTATATTACACCTTCAACAATAATCTATCACAAAATTAGAAAAGCTATATACTACAAGATAATAGATTTATCTGCTAGACTTACCATAGTGTCTAAGGAATGTGTTAATTTTAGCCCCATTCTGGAGCTAATCTACTGGGTGTGTCAGTTGACCACTAAAGGTGTCTTGCACTCTTGAACTATCAGAGGTGTTCATCTTTGGATGAGACATTGAATCATAAAGTTAAGAAAATAATATTTTACGTGCCTCTCCCCACCCCGTTTCCTGTGTAACATTCACATCTAAAGCAAGACCACAGAGTGTTTTATGTCACTTACCTCATTGTTGACTCGGGGGTAGGTACCACCTATGAACTGCCACATCGCTTCAAATTTACAGCAATAATCACAATTCTAAATATTATTTCATTGTCTGAAAAGTATGTAGGAATGTCCCAGGATTCATAAGTTTACTACCATGAAATTCCAGTTCCTGGATTCTCTTTATTTTCATGTCAACAAGTATCTTTGTCATTTTAACAAAAGTGAAAATGTACTGCTGTTACAATATATATGTGTTCTTGACAACCAAAGTGGTCCAGTTTATAAATGTGCCAATGGCAACATTAGAAAAATGGCCCCAGCTGAAGTATATGCCCTGGATTGAGCTGTCTGAACATTCACTTCCTCTCTGAACATTTGTCAATGTAGCAAATGTTTCACACACAGACAGTAAAAGTTTTCCCTTCCCTCTTTTCCCCAGTGAAGCAGCTCAGAATGCAGTCGCGGCCAACTGCGGCTTTCCATGTGTAAGAAGGAACTGCAGACGCTGGTTTAAACCGAAGATAGACACAAAAAGCTGGAGTAACACAGCGGGACAGGCAGCATCTCTGGAGAGAAGGAATGGTTGATGTTTCGGGACCTACTCCCTTTCTCCAGAGATGCTGCCTGTCCTGCTGAGTTATTCCAGCTTTTTGTGTCTCTGGCTTTCCATGCATTGGCCAACCACCCTGTCATTCCATGTGTGAGTTTGGACATGGAATATTAATTACCTGGATCATACCATTATCTTCATCCATTAGAAATGCTGAGAATCAGAAAAAAAATGTTTTTTATTATGTCACTGCCTAAGGTCATTGGTATAACTTGTCATGTTACCTTAGATGAAATTTTTAAGTTAACCAAAACCATTTTTGAAATTGCAATCTTATTTATTTCAGATATTGAGAAGTCAACAAGTTTAAGATTTAATGTGCATGTCCTCTTGGTGAGAATGCCAGAACCTTTATGGTAGTTAGCACTTTTGCAGGCAGTGGCAGACTTTCTGGCATGGTTTCCACAGTCACTAATCTCAGAAGGAGTTATTACTTGGCAGGTCACAGAAATTGAACCATTTATCTTCTGGAAAAATGTTCAAGCCTAATCCAAGTTTATCCATGGCACTTTCCTTCCCCTTATCTTGTCATGCATTAACCTATGGCGAGAGCACAGGCAACTACTTGTATCCATTGGATATGCAAGCAAAGAATTTCACTGTGCCTAGTCACATGTGGCAATAAAGTATTCCATAAGGTATTCCATTCCATTCCAACCGAACAAGCTGGTAGCTGATAATTGCAAAGCTAGTCAAGGACAATGTACTCTCCAAAGACATTGCTGCTACAGTGGCAAGGTTGTGATCGGAGCTGAGAATTAAAAAGGATCCTTTCTCTTTCTTGTATAATGCATTGGTTCCCTAGGTGTGCTGTGAATCATGCTGACCCCTCGATCACATACTGTCTCTGTAGCTTCAGATGCAAATCCAATTGCATTTGACTGGAATAAGCTACTTGCTGCACCATACATGTTATTTATATCAGCCAATGTATCCCTGCCTTTCATCAAGAAATACAATTTTTGTTATCTAATATATCATGTTGGCCTTCATAATGAGAGGAGTTGAGTATAGGAGCCAAGAGGCCCTTCTGCAGTTGTACAGGGGCCTGGTGAGACCACACCCAGAGTATTGTGTGCAGTTTTGTTCTCCTAATTTGAAGAAGGACATTCTTACTATTGATGGAGTGCAGCGTAGGTTCACGAGGTTAATTCCAGGGATGGTGGGACTGTCATATGATGAAAGAATGGAACGACTGGGCTTGTATTCACTGGAAGTTAGAAGGGTGAGAGGGGAAACATATAAAATTATTAAGGGATTGGACACGCTAGATGCAGGAAACATGTTCCCGATGTTGGGGGTGTCCAGAACCAGGGACCACAGTTTAAGAATAAGAGGTAGGCCATTTAGAAGTGGCAGAGAGTTGTGATTTTGTGGAATTCTCTGCCTCAGAAGGTAGTGGAGGCCAATTCACTGGATGCATTAAAAAGAGTTAGATAGAGCTCTTAGGGCTAGTGGAATCATGGGATATGGGGAGGAGGCAGGAACCGGGTATTGATTGTTGATGAACAGACATGATCATATTGAATGGCGGTGCTGGCTTGAAGGGCCGAATGGCCTTCTCCTGCACCTATTGTCTACGTATCTATGTCTATGTATTAAGGACATCACCAAAATTATTGATTTGGAAACTAGGTGAGGAAGAATGGATATTAAATGGATGGTTGAGGAAATCCCCCTATCGATCCTGTTACAGATAACATATGGGATAGACAGCGAACAGAGCTAAGAAGATGCAACTTTCTCCTAAGGTTCTGGAGCTATTACTGTGAGGTTTGCAGGAAGAAGGAAGCAACAGGGTAACTCCTGAGAACTACAGGCCCGGGAGCCTTACATCAGAAGTAGGAAAATTATTATAGAAATACGAATGGATTAATACGCAAGTCCTCTTCGTGAGAAATTCAGAACCTTTACAGTAGTTGGCACTTTTGGGAACAGTGGCAGAGTTTCTGTAATAGTCTCTGACATTTGGACATGTGCACTAGGGGCTGATCAGCGCGGATTTGTGCAGGAGAATCGTATCTTACTAATTTGATTGATTACTACATAGAACACAGACTACTACAGCACAGAAGCAGGCCCTTTGGCCCGCAATGTGCATGCTGAACATGACGGCAAGTTGTAGGAGGAGCAGCACCTCATATTCCGCTTGGGCAGTTTGCACCCTAGCGGCATAAACATTGACTTCTCCAATTTCTGGTAGCCCTTGCTGTCTCCTCCCCTTTTCAGCTCTCCCTCAGCCCTCGGGCTCCTCCTCTTCCTTTCTCCTTTCTTCTCCCCACCCCCACCCTACATCAGTCTGAGGAAGGGTTTCAGCCCAAAAAGTTGCCTATCTCCTTCACTCCATAGATGCTGCTGCACCCGCTGAGTTTCTCCAGCACTTTTGTCTACCTCCAAGTTAATCTAATCTCCTCTGCCTGCACATGATCCATGTCACTCCATTCCCTGTATATCCATGTGGTAGAACAGAGTTTTTTGAGGAGGTAACTGAGAAGAACGTTGAATGCAGGGGCAGTAGCAGTGCTAATATGAACCAAGGCACAAGGTAGGTTCGTCCAGAACGTTAAGGCATATGGGACCCATTGTCACCTGGCTAACTGGATCCAAAATTGGCATGATAGAAGGCTGAGGGTAGTGGTGGAAGGATGGTTTTATTATTCAATAGGAAGGAACTGCAGATGCTGGTTTAAACCAAGGATAGACACAAAATGTGGAGTAACTCAGCGGGACAGGCAATATCTCCGAAGAGAAGGAATGTGTGACGTTTCGGGTCAAGACCCTTCTTGAGCTGATGTTCTGATATTATTATTTAATGTGTATGACCAGCAGGCATATTGCAAGGATTAGTCCTGGGACCCTTGTTTTTGTATATAAGAATTAGGTCATATTTCTTGGGGAGTCCATGGTGGGGGGGGGGGGTATGTCATATATTGTAAATGGTAGGGCACTGAGGAATCTTGATGATCAGAGGGATCTTGGGGTTCAAATAACTTGAAAGTGGCAACACAGGTGGATAGGCTGGTAAAGGCATATGATATGCTTACCTCCATGAGTCAGAACATAGCATGTACAAGTTGGGAAGTTATGTTGCAATTTTATACCCAACTGAGTAGACTGCACTTGGAGGTTCTCATTGCCACACAAGGGGAAGGATGCGCTTGCACTAGAGCGAGTGTGCAGCAAGTTCACTAGGGTATTGCCTGGACTAGAGAACTTTAGGTTGGATAAACTATGCTTGTTTTCCTTAGGGAATGAAGATGAGGTGTCACCTGATAGAGATATATCCAACTATGAAATACACACATTGGGTAGATGGCCAGAATTGTTTTGCCACCTGATAGGGTTGTTAACAAGAGACATGGGCCAAAGGTGAGAGGAAGTACTTTTCAAGGGGAGTTGTGGAGATACTTTTTTTCACACTATTTGTGATATCTGGAATGCGCTGCCAGAGGAGTGATGCAGGCAGAAAGAGACGTAGAGGGTATGGAACTAATGTGGGCAAATGGGCATGAATGTATGGATGGGCATGGACGTGCTGAGTCTAAGGGCCAATTTCTATGCTGTTTCGAAAAAGTGAGATTCATTCTCTTGTTTCAATCGTATTTCGTATTGTATTTATTTTATGGCCAAATGCTTGATAAAGTGTATCCCGCAATATATTGCTTAAATGCTTAAACAAGTAAAGTATTCCCTTTTTTCTCATTTAACATGTGTAACTTCCTTTTCAGAATCGATTGGTCTGACCTGCAATGATTCAATGAACAGTGGGCATCGTCATTCAGGGGTATTTAAATCCACGCACACTTCGTGTGCACTGAATCATGGTTGAAGTGGGTTTTGTTATTAAGTGGGATGTTCTGCAGTTGGTGTTCGCACCCGGTTACTCACCACCCCTCGCAAGTACATGACGGCGCCGTGACATATTGGAGTGAGCAACGATAACATCACTCCGCCCGCACACATCTTGCAAGATGTCAGAGATGGAACAGGTTGCTCCAAGGAACGCCGGGGGAAGTTTGCAGCGCGGCCGACGGCAGCGTGAAGGCTCCCCTGTGACTAGGCAATGGCAGTCTCTTTACAGTGCGGAGTGTTGCTCGCTGGCTGGCTGGCTGCCTGGCTTGCTGCTTGCTGTCAGCTACACTAACCTTGTCCCCTTTACACTGGAGACTGCAGGCGACCCTCTGCTTGCAAAACCCAACTGTGAAATGTGTTTAACCGTCAATTCCCCGGTTGGTTAAACGTTGAGAATAACGATAGGAATGAAGATAGGAATAACGCGTTGGTTAATCATTGTGGGAAATGATAGGAATAAGGAAAACGCGTTGGTTAAACCGAGTGAATAACGATAGGGAGTGAAATGTTAATTCCAAATCCTATAACGCCGGTTCAAGCAGGCTGCGGGTGACTCGCCACCTTCACCGCACGTTTGTCACCTTTAAACGTGACCTTCCAAACTTGCGTTCCACTTGCATTGATCGGCGTATTGCGGGTTTCTCGTGGAGCCGCGATCCCAGCGGGACACGCAGCCAGGAGGATCTCCCGTCAGGAGAACTAACGGGAAGTGATACAGATGTGCAGCGTGCATCCATCCACACACTGCGGCGCGGCGCCGTTCAGCAAAAAAAAAAGGCGACTTTGCTCGCAACCGAGTGGAAATAAACCATCGGAGCGCACCCCACCCCTCTCCCCGCCATCCCGGACATGTCCGGAGAGTCCATGTTAACTGGACCCTGGTCCTTTCCAACGTTAGGGGGTCGCGGGACCTTCATCAGGCGAGATCACTGGGAAATGTTAAACCTCAGCCCTACGCCGCTGGGCAAGCAGTCTCACCCATCCATCTCAGTGCGAGAGATACCGGTCACATTATCCTAAAACTCTTCCCACGCGCATTTCACCCCAGAAGATGTATTACAGTGCAGACTGGAGTGTCTGCCCCGTCACGGAAACGGTCTAAAATGGATCACCTCGCAGAATAGAATACGTCTATATTTTGACATTTTGAACTGTTTCATCGCTCGATTCCTTCCGTGTGAAATTAGTGGCGATTTATAGTTACCGAATCGGAGAATTTGGTTGCATGCATAAAGAATTCCAACGTCGAACCGTGCCAATTCCCGTCACAGATTGCGCTATGTCAGAGGAAACTCCTCGACCTCCCTCTCTCTCTGTAAACTTTAGCTCCCGTCCTCATACCGAGCAGCATCTTTCAGTCCCGAGTGCTGGGAGTCGCGTTGAGCCACTGCAGTGATATTCACACCGCAGCCGCTGCCCGCTCTCCCGACAAGATAAAGCCGGCGCCCGCATCACCCCCAGCCTCAGCGGCCAACTTGCCGAAACTCCCCTGGTTCGGTGCACAAATCCCACACCAGAGAAGCATCAGACTGTGCTTCTGCCGACCAGATGTTGAAACATCTGCATTCCCCTGACAACAGGCGTGGTGCGGGAATGTCAAAGAATTGGCAGCATTTAGAACTTCTCTCAAACTAAGGGCAAAAGTTTCCTCTTTCTCTCCAGAAAGCTGGCAACTTTACACACCTCTCGCCAAGTGCCCCGGCACGACTCGGGGAGGACGGGGCATCTCTCACCCCAGCGCCCTTCCTTTAAGGTTATCTGCCCAATAGGGAACAATTCCAGACGTTTTTAACACACACAAAAAAACGAAGCAAACATCTAATTTCCCCGAATCAGTTAAAGCCACCGCTGTCAGCACAATCGCATCATCAAATAAACTTGGGCTGAATGGTATTGAACTTCAACTCACCTTGAGCTGCCGAACCTCTTGTGCTGATTACACCCGCTAGCAAAGTGGCCACATACCAAATCATAGTACTGTCACCCCACTGTGAGATATGGCTGGATCATATCTTGCAGCTCTTCACTTTTAGATGTTCCCGGGAAAAGCCCCTGCTCTGACCATCAGTGCAATGCAATCCTGCCGAGCATTTCCTCTTCATATCCTGCTTATTCGTCTCTACTTCTTCTTCTTGCTTCTTCTTCTTCCTCCTCCTCCTCCTCTCTTCCCCTGCCTCTTTCTCTCCTCTCTCTGCCTGTCTCTCCTCTCTCTGCCTGTCTCTCCCTCTCTCATTCGGTTACATCCCTTCTGGAATGGCACTTCACACTCTTCCCAGCCTCTAACTCCTGCTCTTTCTCAGCGCGGAGAGAGCTCCCCCCACTCCCCCCCCCCCCCTCCCTCTCCATCACATCCCCCCCTCCCCTTCTCACCGGCAACCTAACTTGCTGACTGCCCGCCTCCTCCTGCCTCCCTCCCACCGCCCATTGGCCGAGGAGGGAAGCCCCCCCAGCGCCGATTGGTGCGGGGAGACGTCGGTCAGCCGGGCGGCGGGCTTGCCTGTTCAAGGTGGGTTGAGGTGGAGCGGGCGGCTGGAGCGCCGCAGTATCATGCGCAATAGCACGGAGTGGAGGAGGAGCAGCGACTCCAGCCCAGGCTGCCCAGGCTGCCCAGCTCTCCCTCCCAGCTCCTCTCATCACACGTTAAAGGTGAACAGCCCCTCTCCCCCACACCAACGAAGCATCCCCCCCCCCCCCCCCCCCTTGCTTCACCGATCACCGAAAGTTCATTACAACGAAGACATCGGCACAAAAACAGGGACCATTCCCCAGCGAGTAGAAAACACAAAATAACGCCCGGTTATAATTATGATTAAGATTGGAACATAAACGCAATAAATTACATAGAAAAATAGGTGCAGGAGTAGGTCATTCGGCCCTTTCAATATGATCATGGCTGATCATCTAAAATCAGTACCCTGGTCCTGTTTTTTCCCCATATCCCTTGATTCCTTTAGCTCTAGGAGCTAAATCTAACTCTCTCTTGAAAACATCCGGCAAATTGCCCTGCACTGCCTTCTGTGGCAGAGAATTCCACAGATTCACAACTCTCTGGGTGAAGAAGTTTTTCCTCATCTCAGTCTAAAATGGCCTACCCCTTATTCTTAAACAGTCCCCTGGTTCTGGACTCCCCCAACATCGGGATTTTTTTTCTTGCATCTAGCCTGTCCAATCATTTAAGAATTGCATATGTTTCTTACGATCCCTTTTCATCCTTCTAAATTCCAGTGAATTAATAAATTACATGTGCATAATAGAAATGAACATGCAGCTTAAAGCCACCCATGTTACTTTAGTATATGGAGGTGTTTATTTTGTATATTTGTATAAATGTATATTTGCAATAACGTGTGGGGAAAAGAAGTCCAAATTCAGAGAATTATAAGTAATGCAATAGGGAAATAAATATTGTTTTGTTATTTCCAATCTACATTTCAAGTTGGACATTCTATAACAGCTAACAATAGCAGACAAAGGTGCTGATCATTGGAAAAATGTACATTTTCTTGAAATCCCGATTACAGTTCAAAACTTTCAAAAATGTCATGAATCTTCTCAAATCACATTTTCATATTTTTCATAACTAGTGGATGACCCAATGTGTGGTAACAGCAACAACTTTGAGTGATATGACATACTCAATAGAAAAAATAGACGTGAAACCACTTAATAGAGATAAAACAATGGGAGCAGAGAACTTGGCCAAAAGATTAACCATATAGCTGATTTTTAAGGACATTAAGGAAGACCTAAGTCTTCCGAAGAGTGAGGTGGTGAACAGTGGGGAATGGATGATTAGGAGAATGGTGACCAACAATGAAGTGCAGAAATTGAGAAATTGATAAAAGAGCAAAGGCCAGAAAGCTAAACAGTGAGGAAAGCTGTAAGGAAGAATAATATTACAAAATTCTGGAGGCAGCAGAATAATGAGTGAGAATTAAAAAATGTAGGTGTTGGAAAATTCGAAATTGATGTTAATTAGAAGGGACGGCTCAGTGGAAAGAGCACTGGATAAACATTGGGGTGTGTAGGAAGGAACTGCAGATGCTGGTTTACACCAAGGATGGACACAACATGCTGGAGTAATTCAGCAGGTCAGGCAGCATCTCTGGAGAAAAGGAAAAGGTGACATTTTGGGTCAAAACCCTTCTTCAGACTAGAATTTAATATGAGCTAAAATTTCTCGTGGGTAGAGAAAAGCTAACCAGCCGCAGCCCCTTGATATAGATTGGTTTGGAGGTGACAAAATCAATGGGCAAAGGTTCCAGCATCAGGTGGGCTGAGAAGGAGAGTGAGGATATTATAATGTGGAGAATATGATTAGCTGACATATTGCACATCATCAAGACTTCTTGGTTACATCATTCCTTTTTTATATTTGAATGTATAATGCATATAATTCAATGCTGCTTCTCAGTGGTGTTCTAGCGATAACTCTAATGAAATCACTAACGACTGAGAGAACAACCGTGGAAATTGAATTGCAAAGGAAGATTTACACTCGACAGGCATAGTATATTAAAGGAGAGGTGCTTAGTGTCAACGTTTAGACCAATACTCAATTAGTGACAGGGCAATTTGATCTCATTTGCACTGCTGAGTTCATAGTCTCAAATATGTTGGTATATGAGATCAGAAACAAAGAGATGACTGTGACAAACAGGAGATGATTCAATTTATTTTATTTGTTCATGGGATATGAATTTAATTCACCAGGCTTGGATTTACTGCCCATCCAGAATTGCCCCTTGAACTGAATGGCTTGCTTGACAATTTCAGAGGGCAGTTGAAAGTCAACCATATGGGGGGGGGGTGAAGTCACATAGACCAAAACTGGAAGGAAAAGCAACTTCATGGCTCAGCATGAGTATGTGAAATTGAGGAATTCATATTTCCCTAATATTTTGGAAAACAGACGGGATTGGATAACTGATACTCCGCTTACACCATTTATTCTGAT
The DNA here is from genome assembly GCA_035221665.1 of Okamejei kenojei. Taxonomy (NCBI): domain Eukaryota; kingdom Metazoa; phylum Chordata; class Chondrichthyes; order Rajiformes; family Rajidae; genus Okamejei; species Okamejei kenojei. Next base: position 22,801,529 of record CM069159.1, read on the forward strand.
ATTTTATTCCTGTTTATTGTTTAATTTTACAATTGGTGAAGCCCACTAGTCTTGGAATAGAATCCACATTTTGCCATCAGATTCAGCATCATGCAATCCCCAGTTGACATAATGCAGGGTTAACTCAATGTAAGTTATCCATTGCTCTGCAGAGAAACAACAATATGTTTCAGTTTCTTCAGAGTTATCCTTATTGTTTCTCTGGGTAAGATTGTTACTAATTATGACTAGATTAAAACTAGATTTTTTTAAAATGCCAGCTGTAAGCTTGTTGACGTCTAACGCCTCCATAGGTATTGGATCTCTGCAGTTGGCAGAATTAATTTGCAATGAACCCCTTTGGAACATAAGTAAGTAAGTAAGTAAGTACATTTATTGGCCAAGTATTCACATACAAGAAAATTGCCTTGGTGCTCCGCCCACAAGTAACAACATGACATACAGTGACAGTTACGAATGACTCCGATTAAATCTGCAGATATAATAAAGCTGTTATTCTGCAAGAATGTCCAGAATTTTGACTCAATGCAGGTGAAGGATCAGTTATGTATTTCCAAAGCAGAAAACATATTTCATAGCATGGAAACTACAGATAATGGCATTTCCATGGGCTAACTGTCTTTGTCCTTTTTTGTTGTTTGAGGTCACGGACTTTAGATCTGCTGTTAAAGGAGTGTTAGTCTTCAGACTGGAGAAGGGTCTCGACTTGAAACGTAACCTATTCCTTCACTCCGTAGATGCTGCCTCACCCGCTGACTTTCTCCAGCACTTTTGTCTACCTTTGGCTAAAACATACTGGTTTTGCTGTTTTGCACTAATATGGTCATTTGTTTCAGTTTTTCCAGGTTGGCTCCTCATTTTTAGGTGGACCTGATACTGTTCGAGATCCTTAACTCATGGAGACTTCATTGTCACGGGGTGATAAATATAGTTTCTCCGACTCGTATTTCCTCAAAATCACAATAGTGACAGAAGAGACTGCAAGTGCTAGATTCATGAACAAAAAGCAAGCTGCTGGAGGACCTCGATGGGCCAAGCAGCATCTGTGGAGGGAAATGATTGGTCTTGGGTCGGTGAATGTGTAGGAAGGAACTGCAGATGCTAGTTTAAACTGAAGATAGACACAAAAATCTGGAGTAACTCAATGGGACAGGCAGCATTTCTGGAGAGAAGGAAAGGGTGACGAGTGTCTCGACCCGAAACATCACCCATTACTCCTCTCCAGAGATGGTGCCTGTCCCGCAGAGTTAGTCCAGCTTTTTGTGTCTGATCTCAAGTGAATCTTGAATAAGCGTCCCGACCTAAAACGTCAACCGTCCATTTACTGTCCACCTCCACGGATGGTGCCTGGCCTGCTGAATTCCTCCAGCAGCTTGCTTATTGCATCAAAAAGACAAAGTTAACTTAACCGAAAATCAGCACAACTTAAAATACTACCACCTTAATCATGATGATTTGCTACATCTTTACGTTCAAATGATTAATCATACCTGTTGCATCTCTCCTGCAGGGCCAATGTGCAAAGATGAGTAGCCCCTGCCCAGAGATGACGAACTTTCTCAGATTAACTCATTGCTTCCAAGGGTGCATCATCCCAGGATGCTGCCAACCTGACACTCACAAAGGTGTGAGCACCAGTGGGTACAACTAGAGCGTCGGATGGGTTCATACCTGGTGAATCACAAGTGAGCAGAACAGAGCGTGGTAACAGAGCAGTGACCACTATGGAGAGTGGCCACTGTTGTGCATGTCACCCTCTAAACTCTGCTTTGTGGCACGTAGATGGTGAATCCCAAAGACCCTGAATAAAAAAGGAAGTAATAGGGAGATAGTGCTTACAAATGTGCTGTTCACTGTTTGCAAAAGCAGAGAGGGGTGTATTAATAGTTCCAACTAATGCAGGAATCATCCTCAGTGAATCTTTATTTGGGGTATTCTATACAGGCCTTAACAAAAGTCATTTAAACTGTTGATTTATGCTATTTTAAATAGGTTAACATATTTATGCACATAATCATTACCATCAATCCTAGCCAGCCTGATCCGTGCCATATGGGTTCCCTACTAAGATAATGGAGTAGTGTACCACTTGACCAAGAGATAGCCAGTGTGGAAAGATGTCGGGAAAATGGAAACTCCACTCAAAGAACTCCAACCTCTCAACTGCCTGTTACGCTGCCTACTGTTCTGATGGTCTTCTTCTGACTTTAGTTTTGTTTATTGTCACGTGTACCGAGGTACAGTGAAACGCTTCTGTTGCGTACGGACCAGTCAGCAGAAAGATAATGCATGATTTCAATCGTGCAATCCACAGTATACCAATACATGATAAAGGGAATAACGTGAATACGTTTTAGTGCAAGATAAAATCCTGTAAAGTCCAATCAAAGATAGTCCAACGGTTTCTGACGAAGTAGATAGTAGCTCACAACTGCTTTCTAGTTGTTGGTAGGATGGTTAAGTCGCCTGATAACAGCACAATGGACAAACTTCTCTATGTACAAACAGAAGTGTTGCGTTTGTATTGGGATCCTCATGAACACTAGCACTCAAAGATCTTTGGCTGAATGTACCTAAGGGTCAGCCTGTCTGTAATCCTACTGAAGCCGTAGATTTTACAACACTTAAGATCAAAAGGAGATGGATCCTCACGTGGGTCTCTGAGTATGTGTGGTTGCCCTGTAGCTTCATCCACAGAACAACGGGTTGTTTACACCTGCCAGTTGCTTGCTGATTACTCCTGCACCAAGTGTCAACTTCTTCAGGTTAAGCAAGCTCCAGGCTGATCAGTGAGATTCAATGAAGCACAGAGTGCATCAATCAGAAATGGCAGCCGACATATAATTTCTTTAACAACCAGTGAAGCCATGTCCCAGCTGAACCAGCTTGGAAGCGCTGTCAACAGTTTGAATGTTTGTCATTGTCACTTTGTCACTTACAGGCCTTAGCAGAGAGGCCGCTGTGAATGAAGGGAGAACCAGTGGGGGAATGGGGGGGGACACACACCGAGATCAACGGGGCACCTGCTAGGGGCCACCTGCTGCTGTGTGTGACAGCAGGCCTGGTTCGCCACTGCGAGCAGAACATAAAACTGTTCAATCAACTTTTTGTAACTTTGTCACCCCAGAAACGTGGCGACTCTTATGTACCGCCTAGGTGAGGTCTGCTGTATGACTTTACCGGGTTGTAAGCAAAACAAAGCATTTCACTGTTCCTAGGTACACGTGACAACAAAGTTTCCTTGAATTGAATCCAATTGAATTGAATTACTAAAGTATGGAATTAAACATATTTTACTTATTATTTTAAAAATAATACAACACTGAAAACATTATATTTATGAAAAAACGAATTTAGCCAAAAGTCCAACAATGACCTGACCTTGCACCCTGACAGCCATTCCTGACCTGCCATTCCTGATAGCCATTCATGATCTTTTGCAGGAGCAGTGGGCAGATTTTCCATCACAATACTGGGAAACCGTGGAGTTCACGAAGTAGCCAGCATCAGACCTGTCAGCAGTAATCAGCTCTCAGGAAACTCAGGATTTCTGGGCTTACACATGCTTAAGAGGGACTCCCATGCTTATGCAAGATTATGTACGTTCCACCAGCAAGATTATGGTACATTCCAGCATAAAACATTACTACTCTTTGGAGGAAGGTTCAACCCATTATGTTTCATTTACTTATTTATGACCATTAAGTGAATTTGCTTACATTACTCACTTCTGGACACCATTCTTCTCTGCTGAGTTTTAAGTTGCCTGCTGATGAACGCAAGGACTTGAACCATGAGGCCCAATGGTTCCCACAAACCTGGTGTATAGCTGCTTTGTATCCATGGGGCTGAGGAACAGGAGACAGATGCGAAAGCTACTTTGGTCAAAGTCAGCGACAATTATTTTGTGCCATGAAGGTATCTCTGGCAACATTGGGCCTACAGGTAGATGTCCATCTGGCCTTTAGCCTTGTTATCCTTCTGTGCTTTATCTTTGAATCTAAATCAGATGGAGAGAGAGTACATGGGTCTTAGTGATCTTCCATTCCTAATCCTCATTGTTGTGCCATATTGTGCAGAACGTCCTGAGAACAATTTCTGATTTATTTGTCCTGATGGATCTTCAGACGGAGTCCGACATGGCTGCACAGTGGCGCAACATTAGAGTTGCTGCCTTACTGCGCCAGAGACCCGGGTTCAATCCTGACTACGGTTGCTGTCTGCACAGAGTTTGTACATTCTCCCCATGCCCTATGTGGGTTTTCCCCGACTTTCTCCAGTTTCCTCCCACACTCCAAAGACGTACAGATTTGCAGTTTAATTGGCTTCGATAAAGATTGTAAATTGTCTCTAATGTGTAGGATAGTGCGAGTGTACAAGGATCGCTGGTTGTCGCGGTCTTGGTGGGCTAAAGGGCCTGTTTCCGTCCTGTATCTCTAAACTAAATTAAACTAAACTAAACAACTGAAATGTATCTTGAGAATTCCAAACACCAGATTATCTATAACTTACACGTAGTACTTTTCTGTTTCAATGGAGTAAGTCTCCACAGATGTACCTTTGAAAAGAGCTTATGTGCAACTTGTTGATTATCTTTGTCCCCAACCAACAATACTAAAGCATTAATTATGTTAAGAACAGGATTGGCGATGTTGGATAGGCACATGTTGGGAATCTGACACTCACACACAGGGACATTTTCTTGTGATACTCAATTGGCTAAACATCGATGGATAGAACTGTTTTTTTTAATGCAAACGTTGGAAATGTGAAATAAAAACATCATGTTCAGCACAAAAACTCACAGCAAATCAGACAGCATCTGTTGAAAAAAGTAACATTGTTAGTGTTTCAAGTCCAAAACACTTTTATTAGAATATTGATTGGATTCATGCTGTTCTCTAGTTGATCTGGTGGAATGCCACAACTGAAATCCTTGCCATCATATGTCAACGAGAAGACGACTGCAGAGGTAAATCCGAATGCCTGTTCAGTCTGGGTACGTTATAAAACATAGAACCTGGAACAATATAGCACAGGTACAAGCCCTTCGGCCCACAGTGTTTGTGCCGAAAATGATGACTCACTGAACTGCTCAAATTGTCCTGTACATGATCCATATCCATCTATTCCCTGCACTCCCATGTGCTTTTCTAAAAGCCTCTTAAACGCCACTATCACATCTGCCTCCACCACCACCCCTGGCAATGCATTCCAGCCCCCACCGCCATCTGTGTAAAAAACCTTGCCCTGCACATCACCATTAACATTTCCCCGTGTCATCCTACAGCTTTACCTTCTAGTTTAGGACATTTTCAACCTGGGAAAAAGATTCTGACTCTCTACTTTATTTTTGCCTCTCATAATTTTATATATTTCTATCAAATCACCCCTCAATCTTCGGCACTACAAAGCAAACAATCCAAGTCTATCCAACCTCCTCCTGTAGTGCTGAAAGCCTCTAATGCAGGCCGTGTTCTGGTAACCTCCTCTGCACCCTCTCCAAAGCTTCCACATCTTTCATGTAACGGTGCGACCAGAACTGCATGCAATATTCCAAATGAGGCTTCACCAAAGTCATATAGTTATGACTTCCTGACCCTTGAATTCAATGGAAGAGATAGATACTTAATTAGCACGGATGCCAGGCATACAATATGCCTTCTTTTCCACCCTGTCTACTTGTGATGCTACCTTTAGTGAGCCATGAACTTGGACTCCAAGATCCCTCTGCACATCAGTGTAGTTAAGGGTCTTGCCATTAACTGTATACTCTCTCCTTACATTCAACCTCCCAAAGTGCAACATCTCACTCAGGTTAAACACTATCTGCCATTTCTCCACCCATTTATGCAGCTGATCTATATTCCACAGTATCTTCTGACAGCCTTCCCCACTCTCTGCAAATCCTCCAATTTTGGTGTCGTCAGCAAACCTACTCACCAACCCATCTACATTTACATCATGGTCATTTATATATATCACAAATAGCAGAGGTCCCAGCACAGATCCCTGTGGAACTCCACTGGTCACAGACCTCCAGCCAGATCCACCACAACCCTCTATCTTCTATGAATAAGCCGGCTCTGAATCCATACGAACAAGTCATCACAAAATCCATACATCTTAATCTTCTGGATCAGCCTACCAAAAAGAGCCACATCAAAAGCCTTGCTAAAATCCATGTATACAACATCCAAGGTCCTTCCTTCATCAATCAATCTCTTTGTCGCCTCCTCCAGAAACTCAATCAAGTTAGTGAGACATGATCTGCCACGTACAAAGCCATTCTGGCTATCCCTAATTATCACAAGAGTAATTCAAACACTTGCTACCCCAGGCAAATAATCCATCACCTACCCAGAAAATACTTGCTAGTATGTCAAATGTATTGCTTTGAAATTATTGACAATGTGTAACATGATGAAATCATAATTATGTTGCACAGCCAACCGGTGACTCAAATTACCTTACTTACAGCCCATTAGACTTGAATTTATAAATAAAGAGACCATCTTCAACATCATGGATTTATGCAGAGTGATGGGATTCTTCATACAGCTAGACACCATTAGAAATGGACCATTCCTACAAAAGAAACTCACACTGCTGCAATAAAGCAGATCAAAAGTACTAAAGGATGTAAGTGCAATCGCTACTTGCTACACATTCCTGGGCCTTATGACAGTCATTCAGCATTATTACCATAATACAAGAGAATGTTGTATGTATACTGCACATTATGGGAAAGATCTATGAATATATTACCAACTGCATCGTGTAACAACACAATTACCCAGAAATTAAATTGAATTGTTAAATCTATTAAAAAAAAAGACCTCTTCACGAGCTCAATGGATCTTTAAAAAATTGGCTAAGTGTCAATGTATATTTTCATGCTAAGAATGCCAGTATAGAGCCACCATTGTACATATAAGTGAGTGGGAGAATCATTTTCTTATAGCCATTGTTGAGATTGAGATAATGCTTCTTAGAGCTCAGCACATAGGCACTGTAATGCCTCTATATGCATATGATTAGTTTTGCCTCCAGCATTTGGATTCTGTTTTCTTCAGACTAAAGAGAGCTGACAATCCCATTTGATTTTCTCATTTTCTCCAAGACAATTCAAATTTTCAAGTCAGGGAAACAAATATATGGATATTAGCTTGGTAGCAGTTAAACTGCCGTTTCCCAGAGAAGAAGTGATGGCAGATGACAATTTGGAAGTAAACTCATTTGTACGACCTCAGTGAGAAAAGCAAAAGTCTCCAAGGGAACAGCATGAGGCCATTTGGTTCCGTACACCTGCTCAACTATTCACTTATTTCATGGCTGATCTATAACTCAAGTTGTTTGTCCTCATACCCTCACCTGACTTTCCATATCCTATCAAAATTGTAAGTTCCTTTTAATACCTGCATCCACAGCCTTCTGAAAGTGGTGCTGGTAGTTACTGCTGTAGCTATATGATGTTTGATCCATTATTATTATTATTATGGCTGTGTGAACTCCCATAGTCTGCTTTATAGGCATCGCCCATTTCTAAAGAAATCTGGAATGCATGGAGAATGTCATTGTTATAGTAGTCTGTGCTAGGATGTTTGAGCCTTCAACTCAAATACTTACCTGGCATGGGGAGAATCAGTGGTCATGATGGCCGATCTCCCAGGATGAGGCTATCCCATTGCACTTCAGGTGTGCTGATGCGTGCAATGTCCCCAAATGCCGGATACTCAACTGCAAAATTTGCGGTGGCGGTGGTACTGTTTTTGCGCTAAAAGTATTTGGGCGGCACGGTGGTGCAGTGGTCGAGTTGTTGCCTTACAGCGCTTGCAGCGCCGGAGACCCAGGTTCGATCCCGACTACGGGTGCTGACTGTGCGTTCTTCCCACGATGCGTGCGTTTTCCCCGAGATCTTCGGTTTCCTCACACACTCCAAAGACGTACAGGTGTGTAAGTAAATTGCCTTGGTCAATGTAAAGATTGTCCCCAGTGTGTGTCGTATAGTGTTAATATGCGGGGATTGCTGGTTGGCGCGGACGCGGAGGGCCGAACGGCTTGTTTCCGTGTTGTATCTCTAAACTGCACAACTGCGCACAACTCTTGTGGATCACTGGTTTCAAGCACACAATATAACATTGCTATCAAATGGAAAAATATGGAGCAAGTGGAGAAGTGTCACCAGCATATCTGGCTTCAATATTTTGCATTTACAACCATGCTTGGGTAATAAGGCATCTATTAAGCTGTGTATGCAAGTTCGTGGAGAAAGAGCAGTGTCCTTAAATAACCAGTTAAACAATGTGCCCCTGGAACATTTTAAAGCTTCATTGTGATTTCTCATGATGTGGCATTACACTCATTGCTCACTGAAGTCACTGCCATAATACACAAAACACTGGCACAGCTGGGGGAACAGTTGGTAGTATTATGAGCAATTTTTGGGCACCATGTCTGAGGAAGGATGTGCTGGCTCTGGAGAGGGTCCAGAGGAGGTATGCAAGAATGATCCCAGGAATGAGTGGCTTGACATATGATGAGCGTCTGACAGCACTGGGCCTGTACTCACTGGAGTTTGGAAGAATGAGGGGGGACCTCATTGAAACGTACCGAATAGTGAAAGGCTTGGATAGAGTGGATGTGGAGAAGATGTTTCCACTAGTGGGAGTGTCTCAGACTAGAAGTCATAGCTTCCGAATTAAAAGAATTTAGGAAGAAGATGAGGAGGATTTTCTTTGTCTAAAGAAAGGGTGGTGAATCTGTGGAATTATTTGCCTCAGAAGGCTGTGGAGGCCAAGTCAATGGATGTTTTTAAGGCAGAGATAGATACTTAATTAGTACAGATGTCAGGGGTTATGGGGAGAAGGCAGGAGAATGGGGTTAGGAGGGAGAGATAGATCAGTCATGATTGAATGGTGGAGTAGACTTGATGGGCCTTATGATCTAATGCTCCCCAAAAGCTTCAACAATTCGTGTGAATTTGAACGTTCCAAGTTGCCTGTGTGGAGTACGTACCTTCATGGCCATTTCAAGGTCATTCAGCAACGATATGTTTCAATGTCATTTTCATTGAGGTTTGTTGCTGAACGTGTAAATTTAAAAAATAAATAATAATTCCCATTTTCAGAAAGTCAGGGGCTCCTAAGAGATTTAACAGTGATGTTTTTCAGTTTCATTTATTGTTTTTTTTTTTGCAAGTACAGAATCAATTTAAATAAATTAGTATTTTCACATTGGGAAAAAGTAACTGGGTCATCTGTTGGCTTTCTTTTCTTTGAGTATGCATGAATAAATTGAGATTAGAATAGTTAAATGATTTTAGTTCTGTAAATAAAGCTGGCAATATTGATGTTAATAGCACTAGATTTTTCTCTCATCAAATACTCTACTGAAATTTGCATCAAGGAATAAAACAGCTTAAAGGGTACATATCAGCAGTTCTAATCCAATGTGAGAACAGGAGGAAGTTATAGATCCCCTTTCACCTAGTGTGTTGGGGTAGATTTACTATTGACTGCCCATGTATCATTATGTCAGTGAGGGTTTCATATAACCTGCTGCTAAGTAAAGAAATGACTTGCGTATGTACTTTGGTGAAGAACATCCGCTATTGATTCTGGCTACTCTGACTTATCTCAGAGGCAGTGTAAATATAGAGTAGCATTTAAAATCGAAGGAAGGTTCCAGTGTCGTGGCAGTGGTGTGACTTGCTTTACAGTCAAAACAGCCTCCGCAGATTACAGGCCCGATGAGTGACACAGTCTAGGAGAGGAGATGGACAGAGGGTGGAACTGGGTGCGGCTGGGGAAGTGGTCAGACTGAAGGTAGGGTGGTGATGGGCAAATAATTTGCATGTGCCCAGATTGAGATTGGGAAGAGAACAAGAAGAAGGGATGGGATTGTTCTCATTGTAGTGTCAAGAGCAAAGTGGAGATTTCAGAGACAATTAAAACCATGGTGTGATTTTGATACAGGAAAAAGAGCTGCCTCAACGTAGAGTCATGGAGTGATGCAGTGTAGAAACAGGCCCTTTGGCCCAACGCCCACACCGGCCAACACAAACTTGAAAGAGGATCAGTAGCCAAAGGACAGAAGTTAAAAGGTGACTGGTAAAGAATATGAACATGGACAGGGAGATTTATTTTACAATGCAATAACTTGACATCATCAAGTATGTGCTGTAAAAGATGTTTGAGGCAGTTTCTGTGGTAATTTCCATGGTGGAAATGAACATGACAAAGGGAACAACTGACAGGGTGAAGGGGAAAAGATAGAGGAATAACTCTTTCATAAAGCTTCCTTCTGAGTTATGTAATCTTATGATTCTCTGAGCAGAGCAGAGAGATGAAGACAAATGAAGCGGGAGATTGAAGTGGACAGTATTTGATGAACATTGCTGTTAAAATGTGTGAAGGCATCTATGTGGGAATCATATTTTGGCATCTGTAAACTCTGAAGTCAGAGAAGGCAACGACACATTGTTTGCTACACTACACGTCATTATAATGATTGCAGATGAACTATTATTGTTGTTAATAGATTCATAGAGTCATCGAGTCATGCGTGGAAACAGGACTTGCCCACACTGGCCAACATGTCCCAGCTATGCTAGTCCCAACTGCCTGCATTTGGCCCATATCCCTCCAAACCCGTCCTATCTATGTACCTGTCTGATTGTTTCGTAAACATTACGATAGTCCCTGCCTCAACTACCTCATCTGACAGCTCATTCCAAACACCCACCACCGTTTGTGTGAAAATTGACCCCTCAGATTCCTATTAAATCTTTTCCCATTTACCTTAAAACTATGCCCTCTGATCATCAATTCCCCTACTCTGGGCAAAAGATTGTGCATCTACCCGATCTATTTCCCTCGTGATCTTATAGACCTCCATAAGATCACCCCTCATCCTCCTGCACTCCAAGGAATAGTCCCAGCCTACTCGCCCTCTCCCTGTAGCTTAGACCCTCGAGTCTTGGCAACATCCTCGTAAATCGTCTCTGTACCCTTTCCAGCTTGACAACATATGTTCTATAACATGGTACCCAGAACTGAACACAATACTCTAAATGCGGCCTCACCAACGTCTTATATAACTGCAACATGACCTCTATACTCAATACTCTGATGAAGGTTAATGTGCCAAAAGCCTTTTTGACTACCGTATCTACCTGCGATTCCACCTTCAAGGAACCATGCACCTGCACTCCTAGATCCCTCTGCTCTTCAACATTCCCCAGAGCCCTACCATTCACGTGTAGGTCCTGCCCATGGCAGACTTCCCAAAATGCAACACCTCACATTTCTCTGTATTCAATTCCACCAAACCATTCCTCAGCCCACCTGATCAATCGATCAAGATCCTGCTACAATTTTTTACAGCCATCTTCACTATCTGCAAAACCACCTACTTCTGTATCATCTGCAAACTTACTCATCTTGCCATGTACATTCTCATCCAAATCATCCAAATCCAATGATGTTTCTGTGTGTAAGGCAATTTTTTTAAAGTTGCTGCTTTCATAAGCAGTAAATCTTAATTTCTACTTACTGTACACCTATAATAACACTGAATGTGGCCATTCAACCCAAACGTCCATGCTGGCCCTAAGTTGAGCAACATCATTATTCCGAAACCCTCTCTCCTTATTTCCTGACATTGCCGAAAACATATATGTAGGAAGGAACTGCAGATGCTGGTTACACTGAAGATAGACACAAAATGCTGGAGTAACTCAGCGGGACAGGCAGCATCTCTGGAGAGAGGGAATGTGTGATGTTTTGGGTCGAGACCTCTCTTCACCCAAAATGTCACCCGTTCCTTTTCTCCAGAGATGCTGCCTGTCCCACTGAGTTATCCCATCATTTAGAGTCTATCTTTGGTGTTACTCGCACATATGCTCATCAACTCTTTATTGATTCCCGAGATGGACATAACTAACTGTGGCTATTTAATCACAGGCACCTTTTTGTGATATGAGAGGAAACCAAAGCATGAAGGAAACCCATGTAGAATACATGCATAATCTGCACACTTGCACTAACACCTGTGGTCAGGATTGAACCCAGAGCCTTGGAGCTGTGAGGCACCACCCTCATTAAAACAATATGTAAATAAAACAAAACTGCACATGCTTGAAATCTGAAATAAAAACAGAAAATTCCGAAACATGTAAATATCAGGCAGCATCCGTGGAAAGAGAAATGGAATAGATGTTTCTGTTTGAGGACCCTTCACCAGAACCCCTGAGTGTTTTTACCATTATCTGCATTTATCCCAATTATTTTAAAATTCTCCTTTGCCTTGATCAGCTAGCATCTATGTTGTGACTGTCTTATTTCTGGGAGAATATAAAATGTTATAAATCTTGTTGTACAGCTACATTGGGATAAGTGTTATTTTGCTGAATGTGTCTTTAATGCTTTGTTGAGAAACCCATGACTTGGAACATGAGTTTAATCATGCGAGAATCTTTCTTTTGGACAACGGAGCCGTGATCTGAACCATAATTGCAATTGAAGCTTTTGAGTTACTATTTAACTGAGAACCAGCTGCATTCCAGAGTTAGTAGAGAGTTAAAATGCTGGAAGTAATGGGATAAAAAAGCACAACTTGCATTTTCCACAAGGAGAAATATGATCACGCTTCAGTCAATGTGCGGCTTTACCTCACCGGAAATGCTCTTCGGATATGTTTAAAGCAAAGGAATAATGAGATAAGGAAAAGATAAGAGAAAGATAATGAGGGAATTATCAATAGATATTAATGAATTGGAATGGGGAGAGAGTGATACTGGGAATCAGAGAGGGTACACAAAAGGCTGGAGAAACTCAGCGGATGCAGCAGCATCTAAGGAGCGAAGGAGGTAGGCCACGTTTTGGGTCGAGACCCTTCTTCAGACTGGTCAGGGATCAGGGAAACGAGAGATATAGACGGTGATGTGGAGAGATAAAGAACAATGAATGAAAGATATGCAAAAAAGTATCGATGATAAAGGGAACGCCATTGTAAGCTGTTTGTGGTGTGAAAATGAGAAGCTAATGTGACTAGGGTGGGGGAGAGAGATAGAGAGAGAGGGAATGCAAGGGCCCGAGGGCTGAGGGAGAGGTGGGAAGGGGAGGAGACAGCAAGGGTTAACAGAATTGAGAACATTCAATGTTCAAGCCCAGAGGATGCAGACTCCCCTTGTTCCCTTTATCATCAGTTCCTTCTTTAACACTGGGAATCAGAGAGATTGGTACAAGGATGAGATTGATACAAGGGAAGAGATAGAATAGTATTTTGGTCATGTAGGTAAGAAAGGAAATAAAATGAGTTTAAGAAGGTGGGGAAAATCTATAATCGTGATGCTAAAGGATTAATTGTCAACAAAGCAGTTCAAACATAGTAAGGGTCGGCTCAATTTCAAAATGTTCGTACTATGCCTGTGATTACAAATCACAGAGCACACTCTTTCTTATCTCTGTATCAACCATTCCTTCTATCCAGAGATGCTGCCTGTCCCGCTGAGTTACTTCAGCTTTTTGTGTCTATCTTTGGTTTAAACCAGCATCTGCAGTTCCTTCCTACTACACATCAGTGCAGTTACAAATCTGTGTCTACAAGTGGTGGTGTATTCACACATTAAATTTTACATTTGTGCAACATGGCATCTTTGTACAGACATTAAATAGGTTCCTTTAAATAACTGGCTCTGAAGTATAGAATGTGGCTGCAGAAAGAATATTGTTTCTTCACTTGATTATCGGGTTAAAAGCCATGTTTGCAAAGTAACTTTGTGTAGGTTCAAGAGAGTTTTACTTATCATTTACCATAGAGTCAAGAGTGCGAGGAGTCAAGAGTGTTTTATTGTCATATGTCTTGAAACGGAACAGTGAAATTCTGACTTGCAGCAGCAGCATAACAGGTTTGACTTTCATTTTATTTCCTATGACAGCACCCTAAGCGCTAAAGATCTTTCTTGATAATTTGTTTTTCTTTGGTCTCCTGAAACTCGTAAGTTTCATCACATCAGCAAGAACACGCACTTGTCATCGAGTCATCCAGCACAGAAACAGGCCTGTGACCCACCGAGTCGACGCTGAACATCAACCACCTTTGTGCACCATTCCAGTCATATTACCAAATGAATATACCCACATTCCCATCAACATCCTCCAGATTCTATCACTCCCCGGCACACTGGGGATAAATCACAATATCCCATTAAACTGCCAACCCACATGCCACTGGGATGTGGGAAGAAATTGGAGCTCTCGAGGGAAATTTGCACACTCGTGGGGAGAATGTTCAAAACCCATGCAGTCAGCATTAGACATCAGCATCAGAGCTCTGAGGTAGCCATGTCACTGCGCCATCAACTAAAAACATGTTGCAGGTTGCAGGATAATGATCATGCTATGCCGTTCATGTCAGTGGGGTAAGTAAATAATGCAATCTTCCGCCACACCACAATGAGCCTTCAGCACACCACCTCTACTGTTCTGCCCTTAGGCATATTCTGTCAGCACTTTACAGACATACACACACGCGCTCACACACACGCACTCACACACACACACACACACACACACACACACGCGCGCGCGCTCACACGCGCTCACACACACATACACATACGTGCTCACACACACACACACACACGCGCGCGCTCACACACACACACACACGCGCGCGCTCACACACACATACACACACACACACACACACACACACACACACACACACACACACACACACACACACACACACACGTGAAAATGAGAGGAAGCTGCTGACTCCTTTTAAAAAATGTAGGGGAAAGCAGGTTCACAGACACAGGGACATACATTGGCCTGAGCTTCAAAAGTCCTCTGGAGAAAGGATGTCAAAGGCAGTAGGGTGCTAGTTTTAAATATTGAATGATGAGTTGTGGAAATTATAGGAAGTCACTGGACTTTGAAAGCTTTGAGGTGTTTCTGGTATTTCGTGTACATCAAGATGAATTTGAATAAAATGAATGATTCTTCAGTAAGTGAAGGCATTTTAGTGCCCTGGGATTAATGGGTCTAATTTATTTTATAGGTTTTTTGTTTGGGATGTTTTCTTTGAAGGGAAAATGGTTACAGCAAAAATGTTAATAACCAAATAGTAGTTGTAAAATTATGACACAAGTAAGGTAAACATGTAAGCCAAAATATACATTGTATGCATGACATGAGACAAAATAGCCTCAAACTAAGAACTGGTTGAATCAAGTTCAGGAAACATTCACCATGTTCTTGACGTTTATGTTGTAAGCGAATAACATTCTTTAAGATCACTCCCAGCTATTTATTATACCAGATTTGAAAAGGACCATTGAAAACTATGAGAAATGAAATGAATGTTGTATTTCAAGAACATAATCCCATCGCAGTGGAACTGCATCAACACAACTAACATAGCCTCATTTCTCATAGTTTTCAATGGTCCTTTCAAATCTGGTATAATAAATAGCTGGGAGTGATCTTAAAGAATGTTAAAGAGGGAAGCCATCGAGAACAAAGTGCTGCCGAGCTGGACCCTGCCTGTCCCAGCGGGCCGGAGAACCAGAGAGGAGGGTAGAAGGAGTCAGCGACGGCAGATGCCAGAAATAATGGCTGGTAAGAAGAACCAGGGACTTACCTTTCGCATCCACAAGGTTCGGATGACTGAGGTGCCCCCAGGGCACAAAGACTGAATGGTGGCCGGACGAGGAGAGGGACGACGGTTTGCTGGACAATCCGGAAGGAGGCGTCAGCTGCAATAGGCCATTATGGCCAGCCGCAGACTTTGAAAATGGTGTCAAACCTGGCAACTCTTGTACATGGTCCTAGTAAGCAATTTCTATATATTTTGTACTTGATCTGGGATTGTACTCATGTATAGTAATAATTTACTGAACTGTATGCAAACAAAGCTGTTTCCCTGTACCTTGCTTCATGCGATAATAAAGAACCATTGAACCATTGAATATCCAAGGTACTGGAGGCCACCCATGTATAACAGTAGAACCATCTTAAATACAACTCCT
This sequence comes from Okamejei kenojei, assembly GCA_035221665.1. Lineage (NCBI taxonomy): Eukaryota > Metazoa > Chordata > Chondrichthyes > Rajiformes > Rajidae > Okamejei > Okamejei kenojei. The sequence goes on from CM069159.1 coordinate 22,817,568, forward strand.
TGTCTTCAAGACAAGAAGAAAACAGGTGAACAAAGCCTCAATGAATTTGAACGATTGTCCTTTCAAAAGATTTGCAATTATTATTTACCTGTGTGTTGTTCCTTCTTGCATTTTCCTTCTTAACAATTTGATCTTTTAACTTCAACCAAAAATTAAATCAATAGTCCATTGTGATACCTCAAAGGCCAAATCTTGAATCAAGCTGTGCATCTGAAAATTTAAGTCTAGGCTTTCATCCACTTCCAAATTAAAATGTGTCATGTCTCAGAAACTATGTGAAGAACAGCACAAACTGTACTTGAAAATATTCAGATTATTGGCATACATGTTGTCCATTTTATATATTGGATTTTAAAGTGAATGAATGTTAGTTTCGCAAATGGAACAAGAGAATTCAGGAGTTTATGTTGGAATAACCTTTAATAAAATATATAATGCAGAAGCAGTTGCTTCACAGCCTCCTTTTAATTCGAGAGAACTTCCTCTGTAAATGTAAGGGAGCAGCTTTCTCAGGACAACTTCTTATGGTTTAAGGCAACAGCCACGTTGTATCTCCAGTGAAAAGCTCCCTTAAAACTTCAGGGAAAAGTTTCAGCATAACCTCAGGAAAGACATCTGTCTATTGCATTGGTTGTTCCCATTGTTCCAGTGCACAACCCTTTCATTGTGGACTCTGAGAGGTTTATAAAACTGGAAAAGGAAATAGGGTGAGAGGGCACTGGTGTGTGTAGACAAGGAGAGCAGACCCCGAGCTATCATTAGCGGTGTTGATGAGGGGAAGGGAAAAGGAAGATGAGGAATGTTGGAGGCTGACGCAAAGGTGCAAATCATGAGGGGTGTAGATAGGATAAACAATGAGATCCTCTCAGACTGAAGAAAGGTCTTCACTCAAAATATTTTCCTTTTCTCCAGAGATGGTGCCTGACCCTGACCCTTAAGGGATTGGACAGGCTAAATGCAGGAAAAAAATTCCCGATGTTGGGGGAGTCCAGTACCAGGAGTTACAGTTTAAGAATAAGGGGTAGAGATGAGTAAATATTTTTTCATTCAGATAGTTGTGAATCTGTGGAATTCTCTGTCATAGAAGGTAGTGGAGGCCAATTCACTGGATGTTTTCATAGAAACATAGAAACATAGAAAATAGGTGCAGGAGTGGCCATTCGGCCCTTCGAAGCCTGCACCGCCATTCAATATGATCATGACTGATCAGCCAACTCAGTATCCTGTACCTGCCTTCTCTCCATACCCCCTGATCCCTTTAGCCACAAGGGCCACATCTAACTCCCTCTTAAATATAGCCAATGAACTGGCCTCAACTACCTTCTGTGGCAGAGAATTCCAGAGATTCACCACTCTCTGTGTGAAAAATGTTTTTCTCATCTCCTACAAGACTTGACAATAGACAATAGACAATAGGTGCAGGAGTAGGCCACTCTACGACCCACTGATATACTCCAGCATTTTGTGTCCATAAACAGTGAGAAACCTTTCAAAGTCAAAGTCAATTTTATTCGTCACATGCACACGAAGGTGCAGTGAGATGAATTTGCCAAAAGCGATACACTTAAAAAGAACACACAATACACAATAAGATTTAACACAAACATCCACCACAGCATTCTTCACTGTGGTGGAAGGCACAAAGTTCAGTCAGTCCTCCTCCTTTGTTCACCCGTGAACACACTCCGCGGCTTGGAGTGCCTGAATCGGCACATTCTTACCGGAGGCCGCAGCTTCAGGATGTTAAAGGCCGCAGGCCGGCGGTCAGAGCTCTTCTCCAGCGATCCCCTGACTCCTCTGAGCAGAGAAAGGCACAGGTTTAAAGTAAAGGAAAAGGAACCTTGTGGGGATTGGAATAAATGTTTATGTGGAAGGTGGTTGAAACCTGTGTTGCACTGCTGGAAGGTGTTGGAGCTAGGCACCGTCACACATTATTGCATATTTAGATGATCACTTGACATGCCGAACATAGAAATCAGTGTTGATAAATGGAATTAGTATAGAGAGTACTCAATGGCCACCATGACACGGTGGGTGAAATGGCCAATTTCCATGAATCATTTGGTTCATTTGAAGTCAGACAACCAGGCCAACTGAGCAAGGCCGGGAGGGCAGGCAAATTATAAAGGATAGATGCAGCAAAACCCTGACGATGCTCGAGTTTGTGAAAAACATTAAGAATAGCGGTCTTCTCATTATATATACATGGCTATAATCTCCTTATATCTCCAGGAATTTTCATTCTCATTGAAAGATGAGCCAGGAGCAAAGATCACTTCTGCTGAGGAGGTGGAAATAAGTTGTCTTGCTGATAGAATAGATTTTGGATTAACCATATAAAAATATAGCACGGAAACAGGCCCTCTCGGCCATTCCAGTCCGTGCCGACCATTTGTTTTCCCCTAGTCCCATCTACCTGCACTCAGACCATACACCTCCATTCCTTTCCCGTCCATATACCTATCCACTTTACTTTTAAATGTTAAAATCGATCCTGCCTCCACCACTTCTGCTGGAAGCTCATTCCACACAGCCACCACTCTCTGAGTAAAGAAGTTCCCCCTCACGTTACCCCTAAACTTCCGTCCCTTAATTCGCATGTCATGCCCTCTTGTTTGAATCTTCCCTACCCTTAATGGGAAAAGCTTATCCACGTCAACTCTGTCTATCCCTTTCATCATTTTAAAGACCTCAATCAAGTCCCCCCTTAACCTTCTGCGCTCCAAAGAATAAAGACCTAACTTGTTCAACCTTTCTCTGTAACATAGTTGCTTGAACCCAGGCAACATTCTAGTAAATCTCCTCTGTACTCTCTCTATTTTGTTGACATCCTTCCTATAATTAGGCGACCAAAATTTTACTTCGGAGTCACGTGAGTGACTACGTGAAGAAGCCCCGCCTGGCGCTTGATCGGCATTACGTCGATGCTGATGGCAGAGCAAGAGCTTCAGAGGCAGCTCCTCCACAGCGGTAGGTACGGGCCCGCAGGTAAGTGCAGTTGAAATACTTACAGGGCATATCCAAACTCCGTGGCTGGTGTATAGAGCCACCAGGAGTTAAAAAAGAAACGGAATTTAAAAGAAAAAATAAAATAAAAGTTAAAATGAAAAGAAAAAACTCTGGGGAAAAAACGGAGTTTAAAAAAGCGTCCCAGGGGAAAACTCAGCGATCGGGACGGCAGATCAGTGCGGAGCCGGTTCCGATACCGGTGGCCGTTAAAATTACCGTTAGGGAGAATGCTCCACAAACTTTTGGCTATGAAGAAAAGAAAATACTCCGGGGGGGAAAAAAAACGGAGTTTAAAAAGTTAAAAAGGAAAATAAATACTCCGGGTGAAAAAATGGAGTTTTAAAGTTAAAAAGAAAAGAAAAAACTCCAGATGGAAAAACTCCAGTGGGGAGGAAAAAATATAAAAGTCAGAGAGGCCATGATTTAAAAAGTTCCAATAAAAAGGCCTCCAGACAAAAAAGCTTTATGGCTTAAAATTAATGGAGAAAGACTCCAAAAATAAAAAATTCAAATAAAGGGTTTAAAAAGGCCCAGAATATTCCCAAAAAACAAACCCTGAGGGGTTTCCATATATTAATATATATGGTGGATTTTATCAATGTGGGAATATCTACCTCGGATTGTTTTGGAGGTAGTCTCCTGGAGGAACAACTCAGGAGTAACCAGGGCAGTAAAAGAATATGAAAAAACTGACCCTAAAGGTGCATTGATAGTGGTGGCTGGTCATAAAGTATCTACCACAGCACAAATATATATATACAGGTGTACTAGGTACGATACCTGAATGAAGGAGTGAGGCCATGGAAAGTGACCATGGAAACCAAAATTAATTGGTCTCTCACCAAAGCTGTTATGGTTGAAACAGCAGTTATTGATAAAATGTTTTATGTTTTATTAAGCTATCAACGGTGAAACCGATTATGGTACCCAAGTCTCAATTATATGGAGACATAAGGAAATACGATTTCAAAGTATTTCAAGCTGGCGCGTGGCATCACTACTTATGTAAAACAAATAAAACATTGCGCAATAACCAAAACATTTAAAATAAAAAGACAAATTGCCATTAGTTTGTGGAGCTCAATGGGAGAAAAATATATAATAAAAAAAAAAATATATATATATATATATATATATGTGTGTGTGTGTGTGTGTGTGTGTGTGTGTGTGTGTGTGTGTGTGTGTGTGTGTGTGTGTGTGTGTGTGTGTGTGTGTGTGTGTGTGTGTGTGTGTGTGTGTGTGTGTGTGTAATTGTTATTGGGACCAATTTTGCACTTTAGATTTGCAGGTCAAAACAGATCAAGTTGTGTTAAACTCCTGATTATTATGGAGTAAACCTGCCTCAGGATAAATCAAAGACATTGATTACAAAGGAAAGACTATTGGTCATTAAACTTTGGGAAAATTATGATCCAATGTAAGATTTGATAATGGATCAAAACAAAGGCAGGAGTATGATAAATAAATATTTGTCCGACACATGCTTATGTGAACCCATATGATTGGGAAGAAAAGACTTAATGTACATTTGAAGAGGTGCAAAAACTTGTTACAGAAGAAGTTGATGAAATCTCCAATTGTGGGAGATTACAGGTGTGTTATGATCAATAATATGGCATAACAAAGGGTTAATTTATTTTAATGTGTAAAGGATCTACAAAAAAATTGTAGAAGGAATTGGTTCACCTGTATAGGAAAACCTAAAAAAATGATGATTTTAGGTTTGCACCCAAAATATCTCCAATAAAGAAGAGGTACGTAAATTTGTATCATAAATTTCCCCAGGGAAAAGAAGATGTGGTGGTAAAGCCATACAAGACATAATTTTAAATACACTTTTATAGTGTAAAAACATTTTATTAAAATGGATATCTAACAATGGAAAACAGTTGTTATTAACAAATTGTTAATCATTACTATAAGACTCGAAGGATTGATATTTAGTACCAATTTATTATCATATTTACAGGTGCTTGAAATTAGAATGGGTCAGCTGTGCAAGTTAGGACATTGTCCAATGGATTAAACTCAGTTCTAGGCTGTTCACATAATTACTGGAACAACAATTGCACTGATAAGAAGATCAGCACTTGCACTAATGAGGACATGGTCATGGTTTATCTTGATCACATTTTTAATTGGAAGGTTGATCAGGAGTCAGCTGCAAATTAGTGCAGCAATTACAAGCCTGTTGAGAGGCGAGGGTCCTGACCCATCCAATAAAACCTATGTTTTAGGCATTCATAAACATTCCTAAATTACTATTCTGGATTTAGGAGTAATTCAGCACCATATGAGGGGGAAAAATGTTTTCCGAGATACAAATATGTCTCATTGCTTTGTTGACAAACTTTGTCCCTCCATCAGAGAAGGAGCTTAGGTAAAAGAGTAAAAAAGCTCCAAAAAAGGGAAAACACAAGCATTATAAGAGTATGCAGGCCTTTGTTGACAGGCCTATGCAAATACCAAAGGATACATTATCAGAATTAAAGTAGTGGATAGAAAAGGTCCACAAGCTGCTTTAAATATATAAGCTTAGCAGCCGTTGCAAGCTGAAGCAAGTATTATCAGATGATGGATAGCTTCTGTGATTATTTGGGTTAAGATAAGAATAATATCTATTCTTATCAAGTTAATATTTGATACGTCCCTTGTTTGGGACTACGGACAATAACACCAGGTAATTGCAAATGGATTGTCCTAAGAAATTTTCTCCAAATATTTGTATTAATTATTGGAGTATCAGGAGTTTTTATGGATTAAATCCCTATTGTTCTATTATGAAAGTGCGCATGTCATATCAGGTGAACAATACCATGGCTGTGGCATATATCAATCACATGAGTCAAGTAAGATCATTATCAAGTGATTATCTGGGTAACCAGATGTGGCGTATTCTAAAAATGTTTTAGTCCAGCTGTTTATCTCCAAGGAAGAGACAATGTTGTTGCAGCCAACAAATCAGGAGCAAAACATTTTCAGTAATATGGGATTACTTCCCATTAATCTGGTTGTATCCAGATTAAATCACCGATCTCTCAAATGTTCTCGTGGGAAAACAGAGAACAGGAGCGGTGGATTCATTTCGCTAAATTACATGAGGAAATATGTTCTTTTATGTTCCTCATTTTTGTCTGATAGGGCAGTGTCTGATGAAAATGTAGCAGGACGCTGCCAGGGGCGCTTTGGTGGCCCAAACCGGCCCTTCATGGTTCTCATTAATGTTGAGACTGATGTTGAACCAGTTATGATGACTCATAGTTGCAGTAATTTATTGTTGTACAAATTCATCCATGGCATGAAGATATGAATTTGGCTATCTGCAGGTTTGACCAGACCATTATAACAGTTTGACGGTCAAAGAGGTCTATGAATGTTTTAACTAATATAACAATATAACAATTATGTACAAAAGGAATGTTATACCTGCAATTTGGAGAGATAGTTTTAAAAAACAATATTTTGTTTATAAGAAATTGGAAGTCTTTTGCAGACAGTAAAAGTTATCTTATCATATTAGATATATGGTAGTTCCTTGTGGATTGCATTTTTTCTCAGCATCTAAGTGATAGAGCCAATAATAGGGCTCATAGTGTTTATCGTCCTATTTAGGATAAATTGCTGACCAAGAAGTTATCGGGTTCATTCGTAATATCCCGATATGAAAAAGGGATATATATAATCTGTCCAAAGTTGAAATACAGATGTTGGGAGATCAGCATAGTCCTGACTTGCCTTAGGCAATGGATGCCAATTCTATCAATGATTCAAAAAATTAACATTGAAAGTAATAATGCTTATGACTTTAGTATCAGCATAAGAGTGCAAACATTGCAAATGTTACGTTATATAATTGCATGTGGCTACACATTACATTATCTTATATGTTTATGAATTTACCAAACAAAGCAGACCAAGAAGAGCTGGAACCAAGGTAAAATTTAAGCATATCCTGTCGGCCAAAAATTGTGTGTGGGTCAACATTGACTCAATATGTTAAAGTAGGTAAGAGTCTCTGTGGTGGTGAGACTGCACTACTTATTACACACAAAAGCCACATTAAGAATCAGTAAAAACTGATGGTTCTAGATAATTATATTCTAGATGGTTAAAACATGTTTAGAACTCAGTGGAACTAGACATTGAGATGTGGAAAATCACTCCATTAAGGAGGTAGATACATTCACAGGAATGGCACAGGATCGGCCGCTCGAGCAAATATTCAAGGCCGCAGGAGGGTGTAAAATAAATAGTAAAGTTACAAGGAACCAGTCATGGTGTCAGGATTGGACATGGAGTGTTGGGTTCTCTGTAATTGTTGCTTTGTTTATACTATCAAATTATATTATCAATTGATATTTTGGTGATAAATTTGCCTTTCAAAGGAAAGGGCATTACTTTTATTCTTTTATAATGGGAAAACATTTATCACATAAACTGAGGCAATGTTTGGGAAAAAATGTGTTATTTGCTCATTACTGTGTTGATTACCAGATTGTCGTATGGAATGAGTCTATGACATAAAAAACACAGAAGCTACAAAATCTTCACGTAGTCACTCACGTGACTCCGAAGTAAAATAGTAAGATTAAACGAGAACTTACCAGTTCGAAGTTTGATCGTTATTTTATGAGGAGTAACGATGAGGGATTACGTGCCCTCCACTCCCGACCCTCATAAAATAAATGATCATCTGGTAGTTCTAAATCTATGTTGAGCCTTACTATCTTACTCCGGCTATTATGTTCTGTGTTTTTCATGCCGCTGCTTTGAAGTATGCCGATCAAGCGCCAGGCGGAGCTTCTTCACGTAATCCCTCATCGTTACTCCTCATAAAATAACGATCAAACTTCGAACTGGTAAGTTCTCGTTTAATCTTACTATTGTACACCATACTCCAGAATTGGTCTTACCAATGCCTTGTACAATTTTAACATTACTTCCCTACTCCTATATTCAATGCTCTGATTTATAAAGGCCAGCACACCAAAGGCTTTCTTTACCACCCTATCCACATGCAATTCCACCTTCAGGGAACTATGCACAGTTATTCCTAGATCTCTCTGTTCCACAGCATTCCTCAATTCCCTACCATTTACCATGTACGTCCTATTTTGATTTGTCCTGCCAAGATGTAGCACTTCACACTTATCAGCATTAAACTCCATCTGCCATCTTTCAGCCCACTTTTCCAAATGGCCCAAATCTCTCAGTAGACTTTGAAAATCTACTTCATTATCCACAACACCACCTATCTTAGTATCATCTGCATACTTACTTATCCAATTTTTCACCCCATCATCCAGATCATTGATGTACATGACAAACAACAGTGGACCCAACACAGATCCCTGAGGCACCCCATTGGTCACCGGCTTCCAACCGGACAAACAGCCATCCACCATTACTCTCTGACATCTCCCATTCAGCCACTGTTGAATCCATCTTGCTACTCCGCCATTAACACCCAAAGATTGAACCTTCTTAACCAACCTTCCATGGGGAACCTTGTCAAAGGCCTTACTGAAATCCATATAGACAACTCCACTGCTTTACCCTCATCAATTTCCCTAGTAACCGCTTCAAAAATTTCAAGAAGGTTTGTCAAACATGACCTTCCAGGCACAAATCCATGTTGACTGTTCCTGATCAGACCCTGTTTATCCAGAGGCTTATATATCTTATTTCTAAGTATCCTTTCCATTAATTTGCTCACCACTGACGTCAAACTAACAGGTCTATAATTGCTAGGTATATTCTTTGAACCCTTTTTAAACAATGGAACAACATGCGCAGTACGCCAATCCTCCGGCACTATTCCCGTTTCTAATGACATTTGAAATATTTCTGTCATAGCTCCTGCTATTTCTACACTAACTTCCCTCAATGTCCTAGGGAATATCCTGTCAGGACCTGGAGACTTATCCACTTTTATATTTTTCAAAAGTGTCAGTACTTCTTCCTCTTTGAATCTCATAGTTTCCATAGCTACTCTACTTTTTTCCCTTACCTCACAGAGTTCAATATCCTTCTCCTTAGTGAACACCGAAGAAAATAAATTGTTCAATATCTCCCCCATCTCTTTTGGCTCTGCAGATAGCTGTCCATTTTGGCTCTCTAATGGGACAATTTTATCCCTTGTTATCCTTTTGTTATTAATATAGCTGTAGAAACCCTTTAGATTTACTTTCACCTTTCTTGCCAAAGCAACCTCATATCTTCTTTTAGCCTTCCTAATTTAATTCTTAAGATTCTTTTTACATTCTTTATACTCCTCTAGCACTTCATTTACTCCATGCCTCCTATAATTATTGTAGATCTCTCTCTTTTTTCGAAACAAGTGTCCAATTTCCCTTGAAAACCATGGCTCTTTCCAATTTTTACTATTTCCTTTCAACCTAACAGGGACTTAAAGATTCTGTACTCTTACAATTTCCCCTTTAAATGTCCTCATTTCTCTTCTACATCCTTCCCATAAAACAAAGTGTCCCAATTCACTCCTTTTAAATCCTTATGCATTCCCTCAAAGTTAGCCTTTCTCCAATCAAAAATCTCCACCCTAGGTCCAGTTCTGACTCTCTCCATAATTATATTGAAACTAATGGTATTGTGATCACTGGTCCCGAAGTGCTCACCAACGGGAACTTTATGTAAAATGAGCTAGTTTCCTGACAAAGAAAGTATTGGTTGATTTCTATTTTGGCTTTTATACAGAATGATAGGAAAGGGTAAAACTTGCCATTTGTTTTTTTTAATTAAACAAACAAGAAACTCTATTCTTGATTTTTAATTGGCCTCATCTGAGGTGCTTTTCAGGCTGCTTTGTAAGGAAAAAGTAATGATGTTGAATGCAAGGTTTGTATATTCCAGATACCGTGACCTACCTCATTTCCTAACAGGAGGTCCAGCACTGCCCCTTCTCTGGTCGATACCTCTATGTACTGCTGCAAAAAACTATCCTGCACACATTTTACAAACTCCAAACCATCCAGCCCATTTACAGAATGTGTTTCCCAGTCTATTTTTGGAAAATTGAAATCTCCCACAATCACTACCTTGTGTTTACTACTAATATCTGCTATCTCCTTGCATATTTGCTCTTCCAATTCTCGCTCCCCATTTGGCGGTCTATAATACACCCCTAAAAGTGTTGCTACACCGTTCCCACTTCTCAGTTCCACCCAAATAGCCTCCCTAGACGAGCCCTCTAATCTATCCTGCCAAAGCACTGCTGTAATATCCTCTCTGACAAGCAATGCAACACCTCCACCTCCACCTCCACTTGTGATTAAAGCCGAGCTCTGGATTGAACAACATGCCAACTTCCATACGGCTTGTTTAGCTTCTGTGATAAAGCAGCAGAACTTCCAAGACTACTTAATAGGACGACTTTGCTCTTCCCGATATTCTTCAAAACAAATGATTATGAGCTGATGTCAGTCACATGGTCCAATGGTGAGCATTGTGGGAACGTTACCTGGGTAAACCGCAGAGCAAGAAATGTGTGTTTATATCCAAGGAATAGACTCTAATCAATTGCTTCCTTATACATAGGGGCACGGTTCTTTAAATATCCAAGGAACAGATGCTACATGATTACAGAAAGGTGCCTTCAAAAGATAGCATCTCCAGCACAATTCCTAGGCTATAGAAATTTCCCACAGATATCCAGAGAATTAGGGGCAGCACACGGTGGTGCAGCAGTAGAGCGGCTGCCTTACTGCGCCTGAGACCTGGGTTCGATGCTGTCTGTTTGGAATTTGTACGTTGTCCCTGAGACAAATAGACTTTCCTGGGTGCTCCGGTTTCCTCCCACACTCCAAAGACATGCAGGTTTGTAGGTTAATTGGCTTTGCTAAAGATTGTAAATTATCCCTAGTGAGTAGGATAGTGCTAGTGTTTGGAGATTGCTGGTTGATGCGGACTCGGTGGGCCAGAGGGCCCTTTTCGCCATTGTATCTCTAAACTAAACTAAACTAGTAAGATTAAACGAGAACTTACCAAGTTTGAAGGTTGATCTGTATTTTACGAGGAGTCGCGGTGAGGGATTTCGTGAAGACCCCGCCAGCACGCATGCGCAGCATCCTTCAAAGCAGCGGTGTGGAATCACAGAACCAAATCATGACTAAAAAATAGTAAGATGAAAACGTAGAACTACCTGGTTGACCTTATGATAGAGGGTGGGAGCGGTGGGCACGAAATCCCTCACCGCGACTCCTCGTAAAATACAGATCAACCTTCAAACTTGGTAAGTTCTCATTTAATCTTACTATTTTACTTCGGAGTCACGTGAGTGACTTCGTGAAGATTTCAAAGCTGTGATTTCACGCCCTGGACAACGTCCATGCTTATCACACTGCCGCCAGTCTGATGGAGGAAGGCTGTTAATGGAGTTCAGTCGAAACTGGCTGAAAAATCAACACAATTTATTAATCAAATAAACAACAAACCCCTAAATCGGGGCCAGACATTTACTGAGCGGTACCCAGGATAGCTTATGCGAATGTCGCAGGGGCGGCCAGAAGCTTGTTATAGAACCGTTGAAAGGTTTTTTCCCACTGGCCCAGCCCGCGGTGGAGAGAATGTGGTCCATGGGCACCTCCATGGCCCTCGCCGCTGATGTGGATGCAGCCCTGGTGGAATGAGACTTAAAAATGTTAGTAGCAACTCCTGCTGCATCCAGCACCACCCTGAGCCACCTGGCAATCGTCTGTGTAGTCACCCGATGATGCGGAGGTTTATGACTGATGAGGAGCCCCTGTTCCTTCATCCTGATAACTCCAGTAACTCGGATGTAGTGGTGGAGATGGGTGACTATGCAGAGAGTGGCATCTACAGGGTACGCCCGAAATTCCAACTGCAGCCCATGCGCCCCTGGCCTGTGCTGTTTTAATAATTCTTTGACAAAGAAATTTATTTGACCAGGGGTGGCCACCATGCTGTCCAGTCGCAGTTTCTGTAACGTCTGGGCTCGTTGGGCTGTAGTCAGTGCCATAAGCATCACCACCTTGAGCGTGAGTTGTTTCAATGGTAGCTCATCTATTGGAGCCCAGCTCCTCAGTAGGGTCAGCACGATCCCCACATCCCACGTTACTGTATATCTGGGTCGTGGAGGGTTGGTGTTGAACACTCCCCTCATTAGTTTAGACACCAGGTGGTTGGAGCCGACACCTATATCCAGGTATGAGGACAGCGCACTCCTGGCGCTGTTGATGGCACTGTAGCTGAGGCCATCATCGAAATGGAGGCCTGCTAGAAACTCCAACACATCAGGTATTGTTGTTTCCCAATCGCCATTGATTCTCATGGTTGTTTAAAAATTTCTACAACCATCGGGTACCATGGTTGTGTAGGCCAGTCGGTTGAATGATCAATATGCCAGTTGCAGAGTCTAGTTTAATTTTCTGCAATACCCGACTGGTGAGGCAGAATGGGGGAAATGCGTAGCAAACCATTTCCCCCAATGGATAAAAACGCATCCATTGCTATTGCCCCAGAGTCTGGTTCCCACAACACATACGTTGGTATTCGATGGTTCAGCCTGGATGCAAATAGGTCAATATCTGGTGTCCCAAAATGAGCTATAATATCTCCAAAATTTGGGGGTTCAACATCCACTCAATGTTGTCATTGAAGACACGTGACCTGGTGTCTGCCACTGAATTAAGCTTCCCAGGCAAATAGATCGTAGTAATCCAAATATTTCTTTCAATGCACCAGTGCCAAATTGTATTCGCCAATTCATCGCAAACTAGCGACCTGATACTACCCATATGATTGATGTAAGCCACTACTGTAGCATTATCTATTCGAAAGCGGACATGTAATCCCGTGAATTAGTACAGTAAGCCCGCAGTCCATGAAATGCCCCCAGCATTTCTATATAGTTTATCCCATGTGACTCCAGGAATGTAGACTCATGAGAGTTCCATCTGCCACCACAACTGGACATCGTACCAGTTGCTCCCCAGCCTGGTGCGCTTGCGTCAGTTAGTAGCACAACATCAGGGTTGCTCACTATAATAGGTCAATGACATTCTTTAATATTATCTACCCACCATTGTAGCTCATTTCTAGCTTCCGGTGGTAACCGAATTGGCCGATCAAAGCGGCCAGCATTTGTTTTTTAATGCTGTGATTTTTGATCTTTGTAAATTTCGGTAGTGTAGCGGTCCGAATCGTGCAGCTGGGAATGTAGTTACCAATTTAGAGTTACCAATACCAATAACTTTTGCTGTTTGCCGAATGGTCAGTACCCTGGCGCAAGCAAGATTGTGGCACTCTTCTATTATAGCAGTAGCTTTATTAGTTGGGATGATAAACTTCATTAAATTGGTGTCTAGGGTGAACACCAAATAATCCATAAACCCTTACCGGGTGCAGTTTTGATTTGTCTGGATGGATTACAACCCCAGCTTCTCAAGCAGAGCCTTGGTTGCAGCCACTCCTTGAATTGCCAATTGGAGGATCTGCCCCACTATAAGGATTTCATCCAATATGCCATCACTATAATCTTGTTGTCGGAGAAGAGCCAATACAGGTAAATACCAATTTGGTAAACAGCCTAGGGCTGTGATGATTCCATTAGGCAATGCACCCTTCCAGACAACTTCAGAAATCCCCTGTGAGCCTCAGCGATGGGCACCGTATAACATGCTTCTTTCAAATCGATGCATGCCATAAAGTACCCTGGGTAAAGCATCTGCCTAGCTGTTCCAAAAGTATCCATTTTGAAATGGGTATATTGTACAAAAGTGTTCAACTCAGTTAAATCTATTATAATCCAACATCCCCCTTCTTTTTTACTGCTGGTGAACATATTAGACTCAAACTCAATAGGTCCATGCTTGGTTATGCCAATTACCCCTTTTTCTGCTCGCCGTATAATTTCAGCATGCCCTGCCTCCACCTCTTTTTGGGATAGAGTAAATTCCTACGAGGCGAATGCTGGGTAGGGGAATTTATACCTCCAACAAATTATATACCCTTGAACACTTTGTAAAATAAACTCATCTGTGGTGAGTTTTCCCATATGTCCAAGGCAGCCCGCAATCGCCCACCTATTCGTGCAGGAGGGATACTACGGCGTGAGAGGAGCCAGACCCTCTTACCTCCATAGTTAACGGCGGTTCCGTACATACAGTGCTTCGGGTGGACGTTGTGGAGGTTGACGGGCCGGCAGCCGCATTTTCCATGCAGGCCGCTGTTGGCCTTGCCCTAAAAGGTCGTTGTGTTTGTTGAGATGGAGGTAGGTAGGATCTTTGTGCCCTATCCGGCAGCCTTGGTTCACAGGTTGTATTAGGCTGTTGCCGGTGATATGGGTGAACTCTGGCTCATGGAGTTTCATGAGGCCCGCTGTTTTGGCCTCCTTTGTCCAGTCCCTTCACCTGTTTGGACAGGTCTCCAAACAACTGATGCGGCGGTGGAGCGGTAATGGTCGGCACAACCCCGCAAATTTGGGGTTGAGTGTGGGCTATATGGAGCTCTTACGCAGGCAGTTTATCTCATACTGGGCGTTGCATAGGAGTGCCAACGTGCATCTTGCTGTTTACTGGACACATTATCCCCGACCAGGGTCCTAGCAAACGCTGTTATGCCCGTGGAGAACCTTTCTCCAAGGTATTATTGAGAACCTGACTCCGGAGTTGGTGCGTAATTAGGCAATCAATGGTGCCCGCCAATTCGTGGTGCAGGGGTTCACCTGTCTGGGTGAAAACGGCAAACTTCACTCACCACATCCAGCATCCTCCTCATGCTCTGGCTCAGCGGTCACTGGCTGTCCCGGGTCGTCTTCAAACACAGCAGCTGGGCAATCATTAATGCTTCTGGCTGGAGACGATGAGGTGCTGAGTGGTGTCCTTGCACGGCTAGTGGATGCCCGCGAGTCCCGCTCTTCTCGTTCCCGGTCCCGCTGGAGGCGTTGCACCACTAAGAGCTCCAACCGCTCTATGCAACCGTCCCTGCTATACGCAGCGGACAAGCCGACTTCCCCAGGCCCTGCGAACTCACTGGGGCTTCCACCATCGGACCACACCTCCATAAGGTGCTGTCTAGGGTCCAATGGCAGGTCGTCGTGACCTACAGCCCAAGTAGGATCATACGACTCCCGCACGGACTCTCCGCTAGTCTGTCTTCTCCGAGACTGTGGCGGCCCACCTGTTTGATAAGAAGGCAGGTGAGTTGAATCGGCGCCGGCCCCCGGAACCTGGCTCCCCGGAGTCCGTGCAGGCTTACCTCCACACTTGCCCATCTTTTAGCGTGGAGGCGCATGGTCGGCCGCTCGCAGAGCTGAGCTGACCGACCGCTTCCTGCTGCCACCTCCGCCCTTGACCGCAGCCTGACGGGGTGTGTTGTCGGCGGTATCTGCTCCAGCAGGCCTACTCGACGCAGCAGTGATGTTGCCAGGCTGCACTACGGCAGATTCCCTGGCTGTGGTACGTATTGCACATTGCAGGGGCTCCCCTGTCGTGCGGCTGTCCCCCGGCCCAGCCCCCTCGGGTCTTCTGGAGCTCGGGGAGAGGTTGCCCGTGAAGAACAAGACCCCTTGCCACGTACCTGTATCCACCCCTTCTTCTCTTGGGGGACGGGGGCTCGGAGTCTGGATCCGTTGCATCCAGCTCCGGAGCGGTAACCCACTCGGGTGAGTCGGCCCCTGAATCAGCGGGAGCGCCCGACTTCCGCATTCCTGCCCCCACCATGCGTTGAAGCTGCCGGTGTTGCTTGCAGCTCCGGGGACAAGGGCCCTTGGCTGGCCGCAGCTCCGCTCCTCGACAGCGTCGTCCTCCGGCCCTTGTCCATGCTGTGAAGAAAAAGGTAATACTTACCTGCCGGTGTTGTGAAGGAGCCGGAGGAGAGAGCGCACTCCCCCCCCCCCAGCCTGCCGGTGTGAGTGCGTGCAACGATATGACGCCGCGCATGCGTGCTGGCGGGGTCTTCACGAAGTCACTCACGTGACTCCGAAGTAAAATAATCCCACTCAGTCCTTCATGGTAGAGCCTCTTACATCCCTCAAAACTAAAACACTCTGTTGCAATGGACATTTTGCTCAAGACACAAGATTTAAAAAATAACATTACTGCCACTGAGAGACCAATTAACAGAATGGTTAACATGAGCATTACTAACTTCAGAACTATGTAATGTTCAGCATCATCAACCATTCCCAAAAGCTGATATTACATTGTCTTTAATATGGCAAGCACCTTTATTAACTTGTGAGAAGGAATAGGCGACATTTAGGTTTGGAACCGTTCTTCAATTGAATTACCCAAAACTTCATTTATTCCTTTTCTCCAGAGACGCTGCCAGACCCGCAATTATTCAAGCATTTTGTGTCTATCTTCGGTATGAGCCAGCATCTGCAGTTCATTCCTACATCTTTATTAATTGACAGCTGTACAACAACTGCACAATCCAGGGCCCATCAGGACACTTGGACTTCAAGGTACTTGAATGAGTAGAGGGATGTGGTAATAGGCAAGTGGGGATAGGATAGATAAAAATGATAATCAGCAAAGATATAGTGGACCAAGGGACCAGATTCAATGCTGTACAACTTTACGACTATGTTCTCTCACGGTATCTGGAATATACAAACCTTGCATTCAACATCATTACTTTTTCCTTACAAAGCAGCCTGAAAAGCACCTCGGATGAGGCCAATTAAAAATCAAGAATAGAGTTTCTTGTTCGTTTAATTAAAAAAAACAAATGGCAAGTTTTACCCTTTCCTATCATTCTGTATAAAAGCCAAAATAGAAATCAACCAATACTTTCTTTGTCATGAACCTAGCTCATTTTACACAAAGTTCCCATGGACCAACTAACTTATTTTTTCCCCATTACTAACTGCATCTATTTATGCCTCAATACAATGTTTTGTTCTCATAGTCCGCCATTAACTGGAGAAGAATTACAACTTATTATTTCAACTGCAGGACATCTCCCACTACTGAGGAAATAAGGTCAAGTTTGGGTGTCAAGGGTAATGGGGAGAGGGCAGGACAATGGGGTTGAGAGGGAGAGATAGATCAGCCATGATTAAATGGCAAAGTTTAGTTGATGGGCCTAATTCTGCTCCTATCACCTATGAAAATGAATTTATGAACTTACTTCTCCAACTCAGGAATTGGCTCATTGAATTGTCAATCCAAGCTAACATCTTATAGAATGGTTCACACTTCCTTGAAGAACAGGTCTTACCCAACAATGTGTGCCCAACTAGAAATCCTGCTGAATTAAAGTAATCCGATATCTTCAGGATCCATGCACTGCTCTGCACATTGTTTCAATTAGAGATGATCCTGCACATATTTTCGTTAACAATCTCATCCGTTATCCCGGCTAATGGATTTAATTATGCGTATATCATAGACTGATTCCCAGGAGCTGAAATTTGCAATGAAGAACAAAATTGAAATCAGCAATATTTTCACAAAAACATTTGGTCGTTTGAACAAAAAATGGGAAATGTGAGAGCATATTAATGGTTCAATTTGATCATTTTAAAAATGTCTCCAAAAAAGAAAATACCTGTTTGGGCACCATGTTGTATGAGTGAAAGGGTCAGGACAACTGAATTAAATTAAGACTGAGAACATTTATTCACACTGATCAACTTCTACTTGGAGCTAGTTTTCTACAAGTAAGCAGGCCCATTTGAGATAAAGAAAATTAAAAATGGAAATTCTAGGTTGACACATCCAAGACGATAAGAAATTGTGGACGCATCC
This sequence comes from Okamejei kenojei, assembly GCA_035221665.1. Lineage (NCBI taxonomy): Eukaryota > Metazoa > Chordata > Chondrichthyes > Rajiformes > Rajidae > Okamejei > Okamejei kenojei. Next base: position 22,835,309 of record CM069159.1, read on the forward strand.
ATGACCATCACACAAACCAACCTCCCTTCGACTCCATTTATATCTCACGCTGCCTCGGCAACGCCAGCAGCATAATCAAGAATGAGTCACACTCTGGCCACTCCATCTTCACCCCTCTCCCATCAGGCAAAAGGTATAGAAGTGTGAAAACGCACGCCTCCAGATTCAGGAACAGTTTCTTCCCAGCTGTTATCAGGCAACTGAATCATTTTACCACAACCAGAGAGCAGTGCTGGACTACTATCTGCCTCTTTGGTGCCTCTCCCACTATCCTTGATCGGACTTTGCTGGCTTTGATAAGGGAAACTAAATGTTTTCCCTTATCATGTATCTAGACACTACAAATGGCTCGATTGTAATCATGTATTGTCTTTCTGCTGACTGGATAGATGCAACAAAAGCTTTTCACTCTATCTCGGTACACGTGACAATAAACTAAACTGAACCGAACTGAACATTGTACTCATCTGAGGCACATCTTGAGAACACAGATTTTTTGCCAAAAATGGTTGGACAGTTATTCAAATTATTTCTAACTGAAGCTCTGACATTTCCAGTGTTAAAATACCTCACTGCACTGAATGGATTTGTATGCACACTTTACTTAGCTAATATTTGTCTCCTTCCAGCTGGCCTGTTTAATAGTTCTTGGCTGAATTGTAGGTAGGACAGTACATGGTATGTGAAGCATCTTATCTCTGGGGAAGAAAAAATTATAACAAGGTGAATCCGCATGCTGTAATAAGCATGCTTTCTGTTGATGGCTATTGGGTTTAATGCGGATGGGCTTTTCCACTTCATTTCTTGTTCTCCATAACAAAATGAAAATTATTTATCTGGTAAATAAAATAAGGACTGTTGAAAGGGATGAACAGGAAAATCAAAGGTAAAACTGTGAGCAGGTATGATCTATAAAATTAATAATAAGTCTGAAGAAGGATTTTGGCCCGAAACATTGCCTATTTCCTTCGCTCCATAGATGCTGCTGCACCCGCTGATTTTTGTCTACCTATAACATTAATAACATTGGTTAAGTGATCATGGATATTAATTGGCTCATTTACATTTTTAGTTTTATTGCCGCTGAATGTCTATGTGTCTTTTTTTAACAGTAATAAACTAAATTCCTGTCTTTTAGTAAAACAATTGATGAAAGTAATTGATCCACACAAAAGGATGAATTGGATGGCTTTCTATAATATTTTGGCAGAAATAAACTAATCTATCAAAATAATTGTGACACAAATAAATTAAATGCCCGAGCAAAAACCTCAGGGGTGTCCACCAGTGCTTTAAATTTGAAGGCTCCAGTCTCCTAGTTGTAATGTATGGCAGAGGAGAAACTGAGGAGCTAAGACATTGATAACAAATTTTAGTAACATCATGGACTATAAACCTGAGCCTGTTAAATTTATTATGTTATCAGAGAAAAAAATTACAAGGGTTTTGATGTGTGGAAGCTGCACAATTATTCGCGCCACCCTACCGCACCACTTTTGATCGCAGTAAATACATCAGAACATTTTCAGATATGAATCCCTTCTCACATGGGAAGTTGACAGAGGTTGCATTCCAAGTTACACACCAATTATTTTGGAAATATATTGTTGGCCCTTCTTCATCACTCAATCCCCCTCTGTAACAGCACTGCGCGAGTGCCTTCATCTGAATTCAGCACACCAGCATCTTCTCAAGGGCATTTAGGGATGGGTGATAAATAATGGTTTTATCAATGATGCACAGATTTCAAAAATTGATTCAATAAAGAAAAAAAATCTATTAATGGGAAGTCAAATGAAAAATGCAAATCATTTAGCTGTATAGTAATTCTGGCAAATACTGCTCAGGAGTGAATTATTTTCTAGTATTGTACAGTTAATCTCTCTCCACTTCAGGATTGTTTGTGTCAACTCAGTTTGCTGGTCCATTGTAGGCCTGTGTACCTAACTGTTGCTCGAACCTTTAACTCCAAGTTAAAAATCGATCGAATGGCGGCAGAACAACAACCTTGCTCTTAATGGCAGTAAATCCAAGGAGCTGATTGTTCACTTTAGAAGAGGAAGGCCAAGGATCCACAAACCTGTTTTCATCAAAGGGGCAGTGATGGAGAAAGTCAAAACCTTTAAATTCCTGGGCGTGGATACCTCTGAAGATCTGTCCTGGACCCAGCACATTAATACAAACATAAAGAAAGCCTATCAATGTCTCTACTTTCTTGGAAGATTGAGGAGATTTGGTATGTCGACAAATACTCTCTTGAACATCCACAGGTGTATAGTAGAGAGCAAATTGAATAGTTGCATCACAGCCTGGTTTGGCAACTCAAATGCCCAGGAACGCTGAAGAAGATTGCAAAAAGTGGTTCAGGTTCAGGAACAGCTTCTTCCTTACAACCATCAGCCTATTAAACACTACACCCTCCAAATAAATTCTGAACAACACAGACTTGCGGGCATTGTTTTTTTATCTGCGCTATTATTGTTTTTTTTATTACATTGGTCTTTTTTTGTTGTTTACTATGGTATTATTACAGAGTGGGGATCATGACAGAAGCCTCCTCGTGCGATCCCCAGAAACGACGACACGATGCACTCTGTGACGCATCGGGCGACCAATTCTGTCCACATGTTGGACGACGACAGAAGCCAACAGCGAGCTATACTTCGTCTGACACACGAGCGAATGATTACAGAATACTATGTTTACATATCTGTGGTGCTGCTGCAAGTAAGAATGTAATTGTTCCGTTTTGGGACAAATGACAATAGAACACTCTTGACTCACATTGGAACCTAAATTGCCACTGATCAAAGATCGTAATGGACAGGTCTTTGTCAGCTCATTGTTCTTGAGCCCAAGTGAACTGTAGGTTCACATGCTCTGCAGGTTGGCTTATGAATATAAAGTACAGTTTTACCAATAGTTTATGCCTTTTAGGCTAATAAATAAACTAATGTATAATATTGTGTGTTATATAATATTGTCATGTTCTACCTTCTTTTGTATTGATCAAAAAGTACACAGAGAAAGGGAAAATATCTGAGGATTTCCAGCCGGTAAAGAAAATGTATTCAAGTTCAAGTTTGCGTTTATTGTCACATAACCAACTAAGGTACAATGAAATTTGAGTTATATGCAACAAGAGTTTTATTGCATATTCTAATATGCAATATCAGTTTGATTGCTAAATATACTGTGCTTATTAATATTAAAATGCTTGCAAAAATACTCTTCTGGCAGATGAAGAATAGACAAGATTCAATGTAAAAGTTCTCCAATCGACCCCAGTAATCAAGTTGGCATTAATCTGATATTTCACTAGCCCATAGTTATTCAATGATGTGTCTGCATGAAATTGCCTCTCTATTCATGCATTAGAATCAGAGAAACTTCCAGTGCAGGAGTTATTTATTCTGCTCATCACACTGTGCTGGTTCTTTCAAAACGCAGAGGTCTATAGCACCACAGTCCTGTTCTTTGTCCATAACCATTCCAGTTGCTCGTTTTTAAATATATCTAGCTAGCCTCTTTTGGAAGTTTTTTTAAATGGAATCAATTTCCAGCATCTTTTTATGTACAGTACTCTAGATCCCAATGTTAGCAAAATAATTATCGTTATCTCCCCTCTAGACCCTTTACTGGCCTCTTGCTATATGTTTCTACGCATCATCCTTCTGCCTGTGCCTCCTAACTCCATCCCTCCCTCATTTGCTTGATATCCTTCACCCTTCTTCAGTCCACCGGTGACCTCTTGCTTCTGCTCACCACAGCCCCCTCCTCTTTATCCTTGCTGTGCCCCCTCTCAGGCTTTGACCTGAAATGTTGACCATTCCTTTCCAACCATAAATACTGCTTGACCTGCTGAGCTCCTTCAGCAGATTGTTGCTCCAGGTTTCAGTATCTACAGTCTCTTGTCTGTCTTCCTGCTAGACCTGCTGTTCACCTAGTAGACAGGACAGACTTTTCCCACCTTATCAAATCCTCTCAACATATTGAAAACCCATGGTAGGTCACCCCTTAACCCCATTCACGTTTTTAATGGAACTTCGTAATTGCAATCCCTTATCCTTGGTTTGTCTTTGGCTTGTACTGTGGATTTATGCTCATTGGACGCTGGATTGAAGAAACAGAAACCTAATCTACATTACAGATGGAAGGATAAAATGGCTCAGAGAACTTTATCCCTTAGATTTGTTGGAAACTGAAAGAACATTTTAACATTTAAGCCTGACTGTAAAGATCACAACAAAAGGAAAATATTAAAGGGCCTGTCCACTGCGGCGACCTAATTGGCGAGTTTAGAAATGTTTGCCCTCAACTCATACTCGCAGCATGGTTAATCATGAGGTCCTAGGAGGTCTTTGTAACTCTCCTTCATGCTCGAGAGTAGTCCCCACGTACTCGAGGCTTCAGTTTGATCATGGCGTTTTTTTCAACATGCTGAAACATGCCCGCGAGTAAAAAAAGGTTGCCATGGAAAAAAATCTATATTTTTTTACTCGTAGGTTTAGTCGAGGTAGGTCGTAGTAGGTCGTAATGCTATTGTAGGTAATCAAAGGCAATCAAAGGTAATCGAAGGTAGTCGAAGGTAAAGCTCATTGAGAAAAAAAAGTAATTAAACTGACCGGTAATGTTAAATGCCCGCTAACATTTATTAAAAGTTGTCTGGCTTCTTAAAAGTGTCTCCACTCCTTCTCCCCCACGTCTCCCCTCCGTCTCCCCCTTTCTCTCCCCTTCTCTCCTCTTCTCTCTCCCCCCCCCCCCCCCCCCCCCCCCCCCCCCCCCCCACTCTCCGCACTCTCTAAAGGACTTATCGTAACTGTGCCAGCCGTCTTTTACCTTCCTGTTCACCACAGGTGTGAATTTCAGACAGCGCTCCCCCGCTTTCCCTGGCCCCCACCTTTGCGGTGTGTGTGTGTGTGTGTGTGTGTGTGTGTGTGTGTGTGTGTGTGTGTGTGTGTGTGTGTGTGTGTGTGTGTGTGTGTGTGTGTGTGTGTGTGTGTGTGTGTGTGTGTGTGTGTGCGTGTGTGTGTGTGTGTGTGTGTGTGTGTGTGTGTGTGTGTGTGTGTGTGTGTGTGTGTGTGTGTGTGCGCAGACGGTCGATCCGGCTTGCGGTTTCATCGCTGACGGTCGATCCAGCTCGAGGTTTTTCAGGCGCATGCCCTCGAGCTTGAAGGTCGAAGACCATCGCTGAAATGTCACATTAGTGGGGCAGGTTAAGATAGTCATTTACAACTGGGATAGGTCATACTGAATACAAACTTCACTATTTGTTATTTAACCAGTGACATGTGCCAAAATAGTTTTTTTCAATAAATAATTATCACCTCTATTGTAAAGCATTTGTCAGATTTGGGGCTGGTTTTCAATGAAAATTTTGAAAGATATTAATAAACCAAATGAAGCCACCCACCATTTCCTGCTATTGCCATTTTTTTTCAATTATATTTTCATAGGTTTGCATCTATTACGACCTGTGCAAAAATCCTAACATAAGCAGAAACCATAGCTTACTCTACATGACAACTATAATGGCAGGTTTACTCCAAGTGAGAACTGCAGTGCCAGAGTACACTGGGCAGCAAGTACTACATTAGCCATTTAAGCCAGGAATCCAAGACATATTCCTACCCTTAGAACCCAAGCATGTCATTTCATATACGGAAATTGCCTGGGTATCAGCAAATCCTCCATCATGATTAATGTTAAGTTTAGCAGCTCATTGTATGACTACAGCGAAATCTGTGATCTTTCAATGAATAAAATGCAGTTTTGTTATCATGATGACTTTGTAAGTTTTTAAATATGGAAAATAGAGTTAATTAACTAAGTGCATCGGCACTGTGCGGGGAAGTACATTAGTTACTTACCTCTGACATATGCGGAAAGGGAGGCTATAAAGCATATTGTGAGTAAGGCCTTCATTCAGCCTTCCCATCTGCTTGCAACTCGTTGTCAATTTACCACATTTATAGTTTCCTTCGTCAGAGAAAAAAAAATCCTTGTAAGCGATTCACTTGCAGTAGTGTTCTCACGTTTGAAAATTATTGTTGGTAGGAGTGCACATATTTGGAGACAGTGATGAGGGAATCCTCAACTTATTTACTAGTTTTTCTTTGGATTTTTTACACTTTGTTTTGAAGAAGACAGGAGTGTGAGATCATTCACCCTAGCCGTGACTCACCTTGCCATCTGTCAAAAACGCCAACCACTGGCTTGTCAACAGCAACAAAAATGGTTTAATTGCTGACAAACATTATTAGGCACAATAGAATGACACCTGAGATGTCCCTCGGGTTATCTAACATTTTTCCTGAGGCTGCAATTCCATGAGACTACATAGCAAAGAGCCAGCACTATTGATCCTCGAGAATGTTGCTTATCAATGTTACCAAGCCAAAAATCACCTGGCACAGAAACAATTGTGTTCACATGCAACTGAAATATCCTGAGCAAGAGTGCACTACCAGTCATCATTCACGCATTAACTCTTGGCACCCAACAAGAAACAAACAGCTGGAGGTACTCAACAGGTCAAAAAGCATCTCTGGAGGCAAAGAGATGGTCAACATTTGGGGTCGAGACTCTGCTTCAGACAAATTTCCCTCCCATCTACCGGCCCCTGCCTTGCTCCTCCCTTTCACCTCTTTATATTGACTATCTTCCCTCTTCATTCTCTGTCTTGATACATTATCTTGAACAAAACACCAACCACTCATTTGCCTTCACAGATGCTGCCTGACCCACCGAGTTCTTCCACCATTTTGTTGTTTGCTGCAGATTCCAACATCTGCAGTCTCTGGTGTCATCCCTGTGCACAGCTAGAATTGGGATTTCCTTGGAGATCCTCTAATTTGCAAAAGTCAAAAACTCTGCGGTGTCTCCAGTCCTCGGTGGGATAACTGTCCCCTATTGGTATCCCCTAGGGTGATATCAAGGCAAACGAGATCTCCCTGAACCGGGTGGGGTGAAACATGAGACTTCTGTACCTCCTCCCTGACGGAAGCAGCCAGTAAGTGGCCTTACCTGGAAGGTGGGGAATCTTGATGAAAGATGATTGCCTCGTGGAGATGTTTTTTATGGAGGGGAGGGCTGTGCCCATGATGGACCGGGCTTAGTCTACCACCAATATAAAGCCTTGCATTCCTGTGCATTGGAATTGTTGCACCAGGCCATGATGCAACCAGTGAGGATACTTTCTATGCTGCATCTGGGGAAGTTTGTTAGATGACTGGACCTGGCCACTCCCTCTCCTCCCCTCTCCCATCAGGCTAAAGGTATAGAAGTGTGAAAAAGAACACTTCCAGATTCAGGGACAGTTTCTTCCCAGCTGTTATCAGGCAACTGAATCATTCTACCACAACCCGAGAGCAGTGCTGAACTATTATCTACCTCTTTGGTGACCCTCACACTACCCTTCATCGGACTTTGTTAGCTTTACCTTGCACTAAACGTTATTGCCTTATCATGTTTCTGTACAGTGTAAATGGCTTGATTGTAATCATTGTCTTTCTGCTGATGGGATAGCATGCAACAAAAGCTTTTCATCAGGTCATAAGGTCATAAGGAATAGCAGTGGCCCGTCAAGACTACATCGCCGTTCAATCAGGGCTGATCTATCTCTCCCTCCTAACCCCATTCTCCTCCCTTCTCCACATAACCTCTGACACCTGTACTAATTTGTATCATAATTCCAAGAATCTATCTATCTCTGCCTTAAAAATATCCACTGACTTGGCCTCCACAGCCTTCAGTGGCAACAAATTCCACAGATTCAACACCCTCTGACTAAAGGCATTTCTCCTTCATAGAAGAACCTTTAATTCTGAGGCCGAGACCTCGAGTTCTAGACTCCCACTAATGGAAATATCCTCTCCACTTCCACTCTCGCTATTCTGTATGTTTCAATGAGGCCCCCTCTCATTCTTCGAAACTCCAGCGAGAACAGGCCCAGTGCCGACAAGTGCTCATCGCAGGTTAACCAACTCATTCCTGGGATCATTGTTGTAAACCTCCTCTGGACCCTCTCCAGAGCCAGCACATCCTTCCTCAGATATGGTGCCCAGAATTGCTCACAATATTCCAAATACGGCCGTACCAGTGCCTTATAAAGCCTCACCATTACATCCCTATTTTTGTATACACACCCTCTTGAAATAAATGCTAGCATTGAGTTTGCTTTCTTTAATATCGATTTGACTAGCAGATAAACTTTTTGGGAATCCTGCACCAGCACTCCCAAGTCCCTTTCCACCTCCGATTTCTGGATTCTCTCCCCATTTAGAAAATATTCTACGCCTTTATGCCTATTACCAAAATGCATGACTCTGCACTTTGCTGCACTACATTCCATCCCCAATCTCCCAGCCTGTCCAAGTCCTTCTGCAGAGTCCCTGCTTTCCCTACGTACCTACCACTCCACCTAGTTTCATATCATCCGCAAACTAAAGCCTTCAACCCCCTCGTCCAAATCATTAATATTCAATGTGAAGAGTAGCGGCCCCAGCACCAACTCTTGCGTATCACCATTAGTCACTGGCAGCCAACCAGAAAAAGCCCCCCTTATTGCCACTCTTTGTCTTCCAGCCAACCTGCTATCCATGCTAGTGTCTGCCCTTTGATGCCGTGGGCTCTCATCTTCCTAAGCAACCTAATATATGGTACTTTATCAAAGGCTTTCTGAAAATCTAAATAAACGCAATCTACTGACTCTGCTTTGTTTGTCCTGCTATTTAGTTCTTCAAAGAATTCCAGCAAACTCGTCAAGCAAGACCTCCCCTTCACAAAGCCATGCTGACTTTGGCCTATTTCATTGTGAACTTCTAAGTACTCTGTAACCTCATCCTTTACAATGGACTCTAAAATCACTGTGCCTCAGTACATGTGACAATAAACTAAACTGGACTGAACTGAACTAAGTGAAAAATATGAAGGTAGACAAAAGTGCTGGAGAAAGTCAGCGGCTGAGGCAGCATCTATGGAGCGAAGGAAACAGGCAATGTTTCGGGCCCTTCACTCCACAGATGCTGCCTCACCCGCTGAGCCTCGCCAGCACTTTTGTCTACCTTCGATTTTCCAGCATCTGCAGTTCCTTCTTGAACATTAAGTAAAAAATATGCAGGATTTAATATGTTACTTCCTTGTGCTTGGCAACAGAGGGTTAACTGAAGACAAGTCTAGGGTCACAGCTGGGCAAGACTGACCTCAAGCCATCACCATGGACATTAAGGCTGGCCAACCATAACCAAAGCTGGTAACATGCAAACTTTCATTTAATAGATTGTTGCGTTCTGCTGATGTTGCTCCTTCCCCTCCAGGCACAATCAGAGGAACTTATCATAGCTCCATCATGACATTGCTCATCCAGTAAAGGTCACAACAGCTGCACTGTGAAAATCTACACTGTGCATAATTTGAAGGAGTGATTGTACACATTCACAAAATCTATTTCAGTATGTGACTGGCTTTGATATTCCAGTCCAGGTCAGTGCAGGGCTGACATCTCAAGATTACCTCTGGTAGGATAATTTGCATTTTGAACAGCTTTTGTTGCCAAGTTAACATTGTAAAGCCAACAGGTTTATTTTGTTGAACTGCATAATTCTGTGCCCTCCGGCTCATTAAATTAGTGGAGATTTCATAGTCTATCAATTAAACTAGACGTGAGTCACTTAAAAAAATATATATATTCTGAGACACAAGTCAATCTTTGACATCTAACAAGGGGTGGGAGATTGCAACCTTCGCGTGGCCCACCCTCTTTTGATTAATGCAATCAACCCGATGTGCACAAACAAGACCAAATAGAACAAGTTGACCTGCAACTTTCGGCTGTGCACGCCATATACAAGAAGAAGAAGACGTCAAACAAGATGGACACGAACAGCTGGAGTAACTCAACGGGTCAGACCGCATCTCTGGAGAAAAGGAATAGGTGACGTTTCGGGTCGAGACCCTTCAGGGTTACAACCTCAATGGAACCAGGGTTTCAATCTCAATGAAACCAGCAAATGGGGTTGATGTTGCCAAAACTCTAAACACACAGAGCAGTTTGGCAGGATTGAGTTTCATTTTCTATTTTTCTCAGGAAGGATGAGCATTTCATTGAGGATTATTTATTACATTTTTACCTTATTCTCCCTCACAGAATTGATGGAAGGAAGTGATGAGCTTGTAATGCACTGGCTGCATTCAACACTGTCTGCACCTTCAGGCGGTCAAGATCAGAGTGATTGTCATACCAGGCTGAGATGCACCCCATCAATATACTTTCTCATCTGTAGAAGTTTGGGATGACTGCATCAGTGTAAAGGGACCAGGTTAGGCTGTTGATTAGGTATGTTGAGTAGGAAGACATATTCGGTGGAATCCCAGAGCATCTCCTCTGTTCTCATTTGAGTAGCACCAAGGGATCCTTTAATTTCACTCCCAACCTGCTGCACTGAGGACCTACTTCAGAAGTGAACCTTAAACTCAGCATTTATATAGATGTGGCATCAAGAATTCTATGATTTTGCTCAATGAATGTCTTAATCTTGTGGGACCAAAACATACCAAATTATTAATTATATGTTAAGGGGGATGGATGGGGTGTGGTCTGAATCTTGTACAAAGCCAGTAGATTTGTAAGTCAGGTTCACAACACAATAAGAGCAGAAGCATCAGAACAGGAGGAAACCACTCCCACATCCTTGTTGTTTGTCTGTGATTTCTTAAACTTCTCACCTTGACACATCTCCAGCAGAAAAGTCATTATCTTTGATCTACTATATCAAAGGCTGTCACCATTTGAATAACCTATGTTGGCCCCATAACAATCTTCTTATTCAAAAGAGAATATTGACAAATCATTCTATTTGGTATCCCTTCTGAGATCTTTCCTAGAGTCATAGAGTCTCGCAACATGGAAACAGGTCCTTCGGCCCAATTTGCCCACACTGGCCAACATGTCCCATCTACACTAGTCCTACCTGCCTGCGTTTGGCCCATATCCCCGCAAACCTGTCCTACCATGTACCTGTCTAAATGTTTCTTAAACATTGTGATAGTACCTGCCTCAAACATCTCCTCCGGCAGCTCGTTTCATACACTCACCATCGTTGTGTGAAAAAGTTACCCCTCAGGTTTCTATTAAATCTTTCCCCCCTCTCCTTAAACTTGTGTCTTCAGGTTCTTAATTCCTGCCTAGAAATTCAGCAGCATTAAAGAGTCACATCAGAAAGCTATACTCTTCCTGAAATTCATTTAATTATGCCAAGGTGGAATGCACTCAAAACCATGGACGAATTTCTAGATAAATATCTGTCCAGAATTGTGGTGCTCAGAATTGTCTGTAGTCAGCTAGCTGAAAACAAACCAGTGATTTATAAACATCCAGCATTATCTTCCTGCTTTTGCACCCTGTGCCTTCCTTTATTAACCCAAGTAACCCATAAATGTTTTAGCTAGCATTTGCCTTAAGCATTGTGAATGTCTCTCTCCTCAGCTTTGTCATGCTATTGGTAGTATAGCTCCTCGTCTGTCATATCACATTTTGTCATTGTAAACCTCTTCCTATTGAATGCTAACTGCCTTGCATCTGCCCTGTGCACCATCCTGAATCTAAAATTATCCTCTAGATTGCCAAATTCTATAAGGTTTACAAGCTTTCTTATGCACATTTGAGAAATGGATTTGGACATAAAAAACATGCAGAGTAATATTGTAATGACAATTGGTTTAGAATATTAAAATACAGATGCAATGCTGAATCTATCTAGAACCAAATGACCATATTGTGTCCAACTTTGGGATTTACATCGTAGAGACACAGAATGGGGTATGGGATGGATATAGTGCAACATGGGATATTTGCTTTGATAATTTCATTGCAAGAGCATTTGAATCTTTTATAGTTACGCAAGAGAAATGAAAATGACCAAGAAGGGAGACAAAGTAGATAGACATACTATTTACAGAGGTTGAGGAACTAGAATAATGGGTTGCAGATGTAAACTTTAAAATGTATGTGTTTAAACAATGAGGGCAGAAACCCTTTAACTAGAGTTCTGACACTGTAAAAGTGAAAGCCCAAGCAACCGTTTGAAGCAGTGAGCACATTAACACTTAGGAGTAGGTTTGATGGATATATGACAAAGACAGAATTAAATGTAAGAAGGATCTGCAGATGCTGGTTTAAACCCAAGATAGACACAAAAGCTGGAGTAACTCAGCAGTACAGGCAGCATCATTGGGTGACGTTTCGGGTCGAGACCCTTCTTCAGACAGAATTAAAGCTGCTATCACAGTATGATTAAAGGGGCTTTTAGATAGGCGCAAGGATATGCAAGAAATATAGGGATATGGATCTCATGCAGGCAGAGGAGATTAGTTTAACTTGGCATCATGTCCGGCACAGGCAATGTAGACTGAAGAGCTTGCTGCTTTGCTGCACAGTTCCATATTCTATGGTCTTGAATTGGAGGTAGGGCAGGAATATAAGTTGAGACATCTGCTTGGAACAGATGAACATCACTGTGGACTATTTATTTCAGACTGTCTATTTCTGTACATGAATTACAATCTAACTTTATGAAATTCACAACACCTCTCATGGTATTCCTCCTTTCAGTTACATTGCGCATACTCTCTGGTAAAACTCATAATGGCCCCAATATTATGTTCAGGGAAAAGACTACTCGACCAGCTGCTGAGGTGTGAAGAAGCCCATATTTACTTGCGTGAATCCCCAACCTGTCAAAACTTTACCTTCCTCTAAGTATCTCTGCCAATGAAAAAGGATATTCAAATTGTTAAACCAATTATAATTAACTAAATAATTGTAAACTTGAAAAACAGTACACTTAAATATGTAATAAATACTCATGTATTTTAAATAAATTAAAATTAGGTTAGAAAATGTAAATTTGCTGATTGTTAACTTTATCCCCCACAGCTATATCTTTCTATTGTTATGAAGGCTAGCATGGTGTCCACGCCTGTTTTAACATGAAATATATAGTTAGGGCTGATTTCTCAGGGCAATTGTTCTGCATTTGTTGCAAACTTGTGCTCTACCCATCAGTGCACAGTCCGATTCAGAAATCATTCTGCAAGCAATTACCAGTAACATAAGGACCTCTGCATTCCCGCAGGTATTCCAAAGTCGCCGTCCACTACATGAGGAATTATTGGCTGCCATGCGGTAACTGCTGACAATTCTCCGCAAGATTTGGGACAACGGTATTTTGCATGCAACTGAAGCAGGAAGTGGAGTGGAGTGATCACAAGATTCAAATTTTGCCCAATCTGACCTTTGCCAACAGATACACCTCTGCCTAATTGAATTCTCCCTCATAGCAATCTCCTCTTATATAGGTTACGATCACAACTGATCTGCCATATTGATTAGGTTTTAAAGAAGGAACTGCAGATGCTGGAGAATCGAGGGTACACAAAAAGCTGGAGAAACTCAGCGGGTGCAGCAGCATTACTTCAGTAATAATTGACTTCATCTTTCAACTTACCATTATCCTTTCCTTCCACATCCTCAGCAATGATCTCCTTTTCCAGCCTTTCACCAGCATTTACCTTCCAGTTGGTCTTCCCTATCTGCAAAATTGGCCTTGAAGTAAGAGCTTCAGTGTTTATGCAAGTACATTTCAGAGGAGAATGTAGATGGGAATTCCCAGACATAGTCTGCTGTAGGTGATCATGCATCGATTTGGTCTGCTGTAGCGAAGACAACAAAAAGGAAGAAAGGAGGGTAGCACAGTGGCTCAACTTGGGTAACACAGTGGCACAGCTGGTGGAGCTACTGCCTCACAGTGCCAGAGACTGGGGTCCGATTCTGGCCTCAGGTGCTGTCTCTATGGAGTTTGCACATTTTCCCTGTGACCACGTAGGTTTCCTCGAGGTGCTCCAGTTTCCTCCCGCATCCCAAAGACCTGCGGGCCTTTAGGCTAATTGGTTTCTGAAAATACCGGTAATGTGTAAGGAGTGGGTGCGAAAATGGGATAACATAGAACTAGTGTGAATAGGGTGATCATGGTCGGTGTGGTCTCGGTAGGTCGAAGGGTCTGAAGAAGGGTTCCAACTCGAAACGTCACCCATCCTTTTTCTTCAGAGATGCTGCCTAACCCGCTGAGTTACTCCTGCACTTTGTGTCTATCACCTGGTGGGCCAAAGGCCTGCTTAATGCTATATCATTCAAATAATATTAAAAAATGCATTGCCAATATGTGAATAAATGAGAAGTCATTTGAACAAGTATTTTTGGAAGTTGCATTAATGTTACAGAGTTCTGATCACAGCACGATTGATACTTGTTATTGCTAGCTTGTGTTGTGGTTTTTATATCTTACCCCAGACTTTTAAATCTTACCATTCACACCTCTATACTTATCTAGTTACACATTCCAGCACCAATTTTCAGAATAAATTAGAATAGGTCCCTGATCTTTGTTAGATCAATCCAATTGATCTCAAAATCAAAACGACAAATTGAAATCATCCTTCTTAGCACTCAAATTTTCATAACAACTGGTCAATGAGATAGTTGAACATTATTCGATAAATGAATAATTAATACAATTTGGAAAGGCAAAGACAAGGTCAACATGTGAAGATTCTGTAAAAGCCACGACTGGATATTTTAGGAAGGAAACTGGAGGAAGCGCAAAATTGAAGACAAGACAAAACTAAGAAATCTGGAGGTTGATGTGATCAATAATTAATCAGGATGCTTTTTGGACCTGGAATAGATTCAAAAGTAAAGGCAAAAAAGTGCACTACACAGCAATGATTCTGTTCTTTACACTGTTTGGTTACGTTTTAAAAAGTCACTAAGTTTGCTGAAATAAAGGAGGGCTTTTTATGGTCGGCTGCCAGTGACTGGTGGTATTCCGCAGGGGTCGATGTTGGTATCGACTCCTGCTTCACATGTTATATCAATGATTTGGAAGATGGAATTGAGGGATTTGTGGCCAAGGTTGCAGATTATACGAAGATCGGATAGCATAGAGGAAGCAGGGAGTCTACAGAAGGACTTCTACAGAAGGACCGGTTGGGAGAGTGGGCAAAGAGGTGGCATATGGAATGCAGCATAGCAAAGTATGCGGTCATGCATAATGCATAGTATGAATAAAGGCACAGACGATTTTCTAAATGGGGAGTGGATTCTGAAATCCAAACAACCTATGGATGAGTTCAATGGGTTGAGCAACATTTGCAGGTGTAAATGAATGGCTGATGTTTCTGTTCGAAATCCTGAACCAGGTCTGAGAGTGCAGAAGGGAGGTTGCCATTATAAAGAAAAGAGGGGAAGTGGTGACACACATTTATTCAACCTGCTGAATTCCTCCATCCAGCAGATTGTTTGGTACTCCAGCTTCCAGCATCGACAGTCTCTTGTGCCTCTCTGCCATCACTGTCTTAGAAAAGTGAATATCCTGGGTACATTGCTCCCCAGATATCTCAGGACAGGCGTGTGGATCCTGGAACAATCCAGGACTGTGCCTTATCTGACAAGTCCACTGAGACTTCGGCGCATCTGCTCCAACTCCGCTTTGTTTTGAAGGCCAAGTGGGACCATAGCCATGATTCCCAAGTTAGCAATAAAAACTACCTCAAACTGCTTACACACATTTATTCCATCTTATCAATACTCTCTTCAACCCCACTGAATACTGTAAGATGAATTCTCCTTCAAATTACCTCCCAAGACTTTGCTCATTATTGATGATGATTAAGAAAGGCATGTCCAAGCTGATTAGATCTGCTTTCTTATCTGCCATCCTCATTGACAGTTAATTGCTTCTGTTTGCCTGCTTCTACTGCTGTTGAAGGTGAGACGTTGCGTCGCGCCAGGATCTTGGGCCTGTCCCACTTTGGCCGTCAGTTCCGCGACAGGTTGTTGGCGCGCGAAGATTTCGTTCACTACAAAAATTTCAGAGCCCCGCGCGACGTCACGCACAACTACATACCCCTCCACGCTTCACAAGTGGGACCGGCCCCGCGCGGCCATACGATGCCTGTATGTCTCAACGCGACCATGAGGTCACGTAATTTGCATGCCAAGGACACGTAAGTGGGACAGGCCCTTTACCTCTGCAAAGATAAGAACAACTTCTGTTGAGTATCAGTGGCCTATAAGAAATTAGTGTTATTATTTATCGCAAAACGTAGCAATAATAGACTTTATAGAAAGGAATGATGCACTTCCACCATTTTGCTCTAACGGTCAGCCCTGCACTTCTGAAGGAATTGCAAAATTGGTCCAAAGGTTGAATTACCAACCAGTACCTGTTGATAACTAATATAAGGAATGACCTGGGTCACGGCAGTGTTTGTGGCAATCTATTAAATTGCATAACAATATTAGTGAATGTTTATTGACCATCCCATCCAATCCTAACATGAACAAATGGCAGCAGTTTTGTTAAATCAGCTAATCAATAAAGTATCTGTGGCCATGTCTTTATGTGCTGAATCTATTTTTTACTTGCACCAATTTAATATTGAAACTTGTCAATATTAGAATTGCTAACACTTTGGATGTGTACATTTTAATTGGTGGTACAGAACTTGAAAAAATAATATTTGAAGCCTGACCTTTTTTTAAGTTGTATATGTACACGTAACAAGTGCATCTGTTTGGCTGATGAATATGGGGCTGACTAGAATTCAAATCCAATTTATATCAATCAGATAAATCGTCTAATTTGTCACCCACAATGAGAAATATAACTAATGTGGATTATCAGAAAAACCCTACAAGGTCAATATCCGGGAAGGTAATTGTACTATTGCGATGCCAGAGACTGTAGATGCTGGAATCTTGAGCATAGAAAATGTTCTGGGGAACTCAGCAGATCAGGCAGCATTTGTGAAGGGAAATGAATGCGAAGACAGCCTTTGTTTGTTGGAGAAAAAGGATGTTTTAAGAGCGAGGTTTCAAACCTGGTTCTAACCTCATGGTCTATGAACAGCAATGATCTTTGCCCTCATGTATGTGTCCAAGCTCTGGACTACCTACAACAGGCAACTAACTAATTGTGGAAAAAAACCTATGTTTGAAAATACTTCCAAAGCCACAGGCAAACCAATGTTAGTGTCCTTTCCCAAGCCAACAGCTCTGTCGTTGAGGCCCCACTGCACGCAGGTAGCTTCATTGGGCAGTCCATGTCTGGGAAACAATGGCAAAAAGGGCAGAGGTTCAGATTATGGCAAGAGATCCAAAGGCTTAGGTGTGCACCCTAAGCCATGAACATCACTTGGGCACTGATTTAATATTCTTAGAGCAAGAGGAATATTGGGAGTTCTTGGCCTCAAGCTGTTCAAAAGATTACTGATTTGTTTAGACTCACATGAGAGCTAGTTCAGCAAAGTATGAAGACAATGGATTTACCAATGCTGGTGTCAACTACAAAGGTAGTAGTGGAATGTTATAGAATTTCAAACATGTTGTATGGTGTTGATATAGTGGAAATGATTGCACAGGTCAAGGAAAAGGACATGGTATTTAAATTATTGAGGGAAGATGTGGGAGGACGTGAAGAGTGATGATCCCATGCATGATGTTTCCTCAAGCTTGAACTTAGTATGTTTGCTGAGGACACTGTGGCTAAGTTGCAGCAAGGGAACCGAGAATCATGATGCTTAAGATGCCTACACTGTAAACCACCAAGACAGGAAGAGGTTTTGTCTTCCTAACTTCAAAAGGACAACAAAAAATAACAGCAAAACACACGTCAAAGGTCATTGTGGAGCCAATATGAGTCATAACGTCAGAATGTTGTGAAGGTAGGAAGCTTTCTGAGGAAAATTTTAAGTTTGGATTTGTTATAATTGGGTTGTATTATCCTTAGGAATATGTTGGAGAGAATTAACTATTGTAATTATTCCTATAGCTAAGGGACTTTTTGGTCGACATTAAGTTTGGGGTTGTAATTGATGAGTGGAAGTGATTTCATACATTATGTATTCATAGTCACGTGCAAAAATGGAAAGATTTAGTATGGGATATGAGACTTGTACTTGGTGAAGCCTATTAGAGAAATCCATCATGGGATTTGCTTTACAGTAGAGTTACATATTGTGGTTGGCTGGAATAGAAAACGGAGTGGGTTTATGTTTATCCTGGAACCATAGGATGATTACGGCTCAAAAGGAAGCAATTCAGCTCATCGTGTGCACATCGACTCTCAATTTATGGAAAACATTGGTTCTGTCCATCGAACCACTTCCTTGTAACACTGCAGTGTTTTTCTTCACCATTTGCGTAATTACAATAGATGATTTAATACCCACCTGAAGGCCAAATGAAAACTGCCTCCTCTTTAGATTCCACCAGATGAACCAATCTCAATTGTGGCACGCTGCATGAAAGGCAACCTATGCCACTAATCTATTTTTTACTGTTAAATTACGTTTATAGTCATTGATTGCGCAAATATTTAGTTACTTCTAAAAATTCACATTATGTGCAACCAATTAACGAACAGAACAATTTATGTAGATTGCCGTTACTTATATGGGTGTGCTTTATCGGCCATTGGTTTTAGTAGAATGTTGTCTGCCTGCAATAAAAGGATAAGAACTTCTAACCTCCTTAAAAACCAAAACAATAAAATCTATCCAAAGTTTAAAAACTAGAGTGTGTAGGAAGGAACTGCAGATGCTGGTTGATACCTATGATAGACACAAAACGCTGGAGTAACTCAGCGGGTCAGGCAGTGTCTCTGGAGAAAACAAACATGTGATGTTTCTGGTCGGAACCCTTCTTCAAACGAAAGGATAGAGAAGGCCAGAACAAAACAAGGCCTCAGGAAAGGTGGAGTCCATAATGGTCCATTGTTGGCTGGGGAAGATATACTAAAGACAGGGATACAAGGATGCGAACAGTGGAACTAGTAGGACAACTAGGGCACAAGCAAACAGTAATTTCAAGCTCTTGTTTCAATCACTTGCTGCTGGGGCCAAAATACACATATAGTTAACAAGAAAATCAAATTCCAGTTAAACTGTGGTTTGGCTCATTGCTATCACTCCCTTTTCTAAATGATATCACGATCCTCTCCTGGTCTTGACTGCGGTGCTGAAGGAATCTGCATTGTACAAGGTGTCATCTTCCAGGTGATACTAAACTGAGGCCCAGCCCTTGACTACCTTTCCAAGAGAACATAAAGTATTGGTAGCATTTCTACAAGAAGGCCAAAGGAATTCCCCCAGTATGTTGGTCAATATTCATTACCCAACCAGCATCTCAAGATGAGTAATGGGTCAAACATTCCTGTCTAGGAATTTACTGCATGTGAACTATCTCCTGTATTTCCATAAAATAAACATTAAGTGCACTTCAAAGGTAATTCACTGGGTGGGAAGCGCTCTAAGACATGAGAGGCAATAAATAAACACAACTCTTTCTTTCAGTCAATATTTCATCAAAAAATGAATAAAAGATGATTTAATGATCTAAGCTGTCGAGAGAGCAGCATAGTAACATTTACCCTTTCAGATTACCCTTAAATCAACCAGATCCAATGCCATTGCTTTAACAATTGGGTATGAGCAGCAGTGGGTACAATACTAAGTATGAATAAGTTGCAAGTGGAGTGGAGAGTTGACCAATACATAAAATGTTTGATGGTGCAAACTAGAAAAAAATTAGTAATGGAAAGTTCACAAAACATCCTCGAATATGCATATAATGGAATATTTTTCACAGTTGGAAAGCAGACTGCTTTCAATTTGATCTCCAATTCAACCTATACCATTTTTCAAGGCTGGTTTAAATTATAAAGTGGTGGGGAAAATACTATGATGCTTGCAAAGCAACCTAAATTGATGCAAGATTCCTCCGACCTAATTTATAGGTCGGAAAGTAACTCTTGGTGTAAAACAACCTGTCAAGAAGCACATCATTCCTCTCACTAACTGAGTCTTTTCAACATTGATGGGAGTGAAGGAAATTATTAAGTGCACCTCTACATTGATCCAGAACCCTTTAACTAAGTTTTCAACTGCAATCAACTGGTCACTTCCAACTAAGTGATGTTCTGCCTTAAGCAGTAAAACCATTCATAGCTTTGATGGAAAGCATGTTGTAATGAATGAAAATTAGGACTGCCGGTTTCTTTTTTAATATTTGAAAAATAGGGATATATCTCTAGAATCCTCTCCAGTTCCTAAATAATCCCGTAAGAAATGTGTTTGCACCAATATCTTTACATAGATTGAGATAGAGGGTCTGAGGCATGAGGTAGAGTTAAACTCTCCCAAAAGCATCCCACTGTGGGTATTTCATAAGGAGCTGCACCAAAGAGCTGCGTGCAAAAATGAAGAAACTCAGATCGAGGAATCAAAAAAGAAATATTTGGGTCACTGAATCTCCAAAGGATGACGATAAATCATAACATCCTAAATGAGAAGCAATACTTATCATAACATTACCCATTTTGGATCATTCTTCCAAAGTTCTCAGCAGTGACTGCTCCCCTTACAATCTTCACAAAGAAACTAATTTTACATGGAATCAATTAAGACCCAGAGCTTCCTGGAAGTGACATCTAGCAAGGATGTATTTAAAAGCATCTCAGAAGGAATTGTCACCATGAGAAATATTCAGATTACATTAAAGAAACATTTTTTGACATCAATAAGGTTTCATTTCTATAGTTTTGGATGAATTGGGCAGTGCCTGTCATGCAGGGCACTCTGTGAGCCCTATAGCTGACTAGGCTTGATATGTTAAAATACTTAATAATGGAGGCTGAGAAATTACAGCACAGTTTGTACGCAGCAGTTCTTGAAATGCAGTGGTCTTCCGAGTCCTAACTTCGATCCAGGAGGGATATTGGGGCAAATGAACAGCCTTAATCCCCGTATTCTCATCAGAAATATAACAACAAATGCAAAACTACAGAATGGTGCAAAGGTTGTAGTGCATTTATAAACCAAAAGTGCAATAATGGAATAACTGAAGGAGCTAGAGTTAAGGGCCTGTCCCACTTGGACGTCATTTGTGCGTCATTTACGCAACAGGCCGGTAGTGACTGACGCGTGATGGTCGCACGCAAACCACGCATCATCATGCATCAGCACAGCCATCTGGTGCACGTGACGTCATTAGAATACCATGCTTCCCTATTCTGCATCATGACGATCATGGAAGAACTACAGATTTTATTGCTACAGCAACAACAGAGACTTCTGTCAGCAGCAGCCCTCATACTTACAGATCAGCCAGGCAGGTGTACAACAGGAAAGGCCAGCAAGAAACCCAGGAAGAAGTCTGTGTGGACGAGGTTAGAGGTTACATGTCGCGTAAAAGGTGGGCTAACTGCGTATGGGCGTCGCACGGCGTCGCATGTTTACAGACGTTGACGCACGGTGACGTAACCATGCGTGCAAGCGACGCCAATGCGTCAGCGTGCGTAGCCAATGCGTCAGCGTGCGAAAGCGACACGTCACCCAGGTGGCGCGTGAGGATTTCGGTACACTACGAAATCCTGGAGCGCTGCGTGATACCGCGCGCCACTACATGTGATTCCACGCCTCACCATGCGCTATGCGCGCGTCACCAACGTGCCCCCCACGCGTCACGACGCAGCGACCAATTTTCTACATGACGTGTAAATGAGGCGCAAATGACGCCCAAGTGAGACAAGCCCTTTAAGAGTAAGAGTTTTTGGCAGCACCTCCAGGAAGTGAGTGTGAAAGAATTGATTGGTTCAGAAGTCTGATTGCAGTGTGGATGAAACTGTTTTTAAATCTGGACGTCTAGGTTTTTAAGCTCCTGCATCTTCTCCAAGAAGGTAGAAGGGAAATAGGTGAATGGCCAGGGTGATAGGGATCCTTGACGATACTTCTAGCCTTCCTGATGCAATCCTCCAAGTCCAGGCAATCAACTGCAGAAGTATCTTTTCAAAATATTTTCTAACACACATCTGCAGTAGTTTGAGAGAATCTTCAAGAGAAGCAAGGAAACACTTCTTAGCAACGTACAGGGCAGGGTATAAGTTGTCGCAAGAGCAGAAGTATATATTGAGGTATTTAAACACATTCTTAAATTTAGCTCTAATTAAAATAGAACAAGAGTAAATTTTAAAAAATCAAAGAAATCACAACCACTGGAAATCTGAAATAAAAGTTAAAAGTAGCAGAAATGTTGAACAAGTCAGGCAATATCTGCGAAAGAGAAAATGTGTCTGATGACTGTCTTTGACCTGAAACAGTCGCATGGTTTCTCTTTCCACAGATGCTGCCTGCCCTGCTGAGCATTTCGTGCATTTTGTAGGTCATCCCTGGGTAACAAACTCGTTCCGTTTCTACAAACGGCCATGTTGATTTCCACATTATAGTTAAGAATGGCATCAAAAGCAATCAGTCTGACAAGGAACAATTTAACAACAAAAGGGTGGAGAGAGAGGAAACTAGTTCTGCCGTTTGCAGGAATGATTGTATGTACATACATAGAACTTATTAACGAGCGTAATAATATTATGGAAGCTTATTGTAATAAAGATATGTCCATAAATTTTGTTTTTACCGGTGTTAGCCAGTATTTAAGAATAAACAAATAACGGAGAGAATGCAGATTTAGCTCTAGAAAAATACGGTACAAGATCTTCTAAAAATGTGCCTCTTAGGGAGTTCCAACATGCCTTACACATCAGAGTATTTTGTGCTCATATACTCTCCTCAAACTACAGCAGTAGCTTCAAGCACAGCAGGAAATAAAATCATTCATCTATGCATTATTGCAATATGTTGAGCATTTTACAATATGAAATACAGTGTAATCTCATCTCTGAGACCATACTGTATTTCTTCTTTCTTTTAATGCATTTTAATGGCTTATAAAAAGTCACATTAAAAATAGACAGTGAGATATGCAGTGAGATAAAAAGGAAGTCTCCACCTCTTCCCTTCTTCTTCCCACCCTCCACCCCCACATCAGTCTGCAGAAGGGTCTCGACCCGAAACGTCACCTATTTCCTACGCTCCATAGATGCTGCCTCACCCGCTGAGTTTCTCCAGCATTTCTGTCTACCTTAAAAATAGACAAGCTACTCGAACATGAGACTCATCAGAAAATTCGGGACCTCACCTGTGTGTAGAGAAGACACAAAGATCTTTGTCAAGGCTCCCACAATCTCTTTTCTTGCCTCTCTCAATAACCTGAGATAAATCCTATCAGGTCCCAGGGATTCATCTCCCTTAATGCTCTTCAAGAGCCACAACACCTCCTTCTTCTTAATCGCAAACTGCCCATGCATATCTCACTGTCTTCACTGTCCTCCATGTCCTTTTCCTTGATAAAAATAGATCCAAAGTTCTCACCTACATCCCTGGACTCCAAGCACAAATCCATTCCTTTGTCCTTGACCGGCCCTGCCTTCCACCTCATACATTCAGCCACAGTTCAGGAAACAAACTAAGAGAAACGGATCAGGTGTAAGAAACTTTGGCAACTTTTAAGGATAAGGGGGAAGTCCTGTAGGACCGAGATGAGAAAAACATTTTTCACACAGAGAGTGGTGAACCTCAGGAATTCTCTGCCAGAAGGTAGTTGAGGCCAGTTCATTGACTATATTTAAGAGGGAGTTAGATGTGGCCCTTGTGGCTAAGGGGATCAGGGGGTATGGAGAGAAGGCAGATACAGGATATTGAGTTGGATGATCAGCCATGAGCATAGTGAATGGCGGAGCAGGCTCGAAGGGGCAAATGGCCTACTCCTGCACCAATTTTCTATGTTTCTATGTTTCTAATGGTAGGGAATAATATAGGAACAGAATAGACCCTTGTGTTTTTAGGAAAGAAAAGCATCAAAAGCACAACTATACGATGCATGCTCTTCACTTTAAGGTTTTGTACATTCGTGCATTCTGATCATGTACCACGTCCTATTGGTTCCATTTTCCAGTTGACTGTGCAAATACCAATCAAGTAAAATTAAACAAATGGATGTGCCCAATGGAGAACAGGATTAAAGCACATATAGTATGTCTCTTGTTCATGTGGCTGTAAGTCCTCAAACTTTAGTTCTGCATTAATTTTCTTTAAAAAAAAATCCTCCTGTAAGCTATTCTCACACTCTGCTCTCTTGTGAATGCCTGGATTATTCAGTTTGCTGAGAGCAGCACGGCTGGTTTACAGATTCAGATGAAGGGCACCGGGGTTGTGGAGCCAAAAATCCACCACAGGAAGGATCTGTGCATTGGCAGTGGTGGCGAAAGGTTCCTGCAGGTGCATTACACATTTTAATTCCAAAAATAAAATTTAATCAGAACAAAGAAAATACATACAAAACGAGAACAGTGCAAAAAAACTCGTCTGATATTCTCAGCATTTCATACATTAGCGTTATATTCAGTAGAGTTCACAAACTATCTTTATATCAAGCACCTTTGGCACTCATGTGGCACCTGGGTTGATATCCCTCCCCTTGTTTGAGTTGTGTCTCCACCAGACCCTGCCCCTGAACATCCCACCATGGAAGGACCCCGTCTGTGCTTTTCCTATTGTAAATATCCCTGTACACAACTGATTTAATAAGGAAGATAGACACAAAATGCTGGCGTAACTCAGCGGGACAGGCAGCATCTCTGGGGAGAAGGAATGGATAATGTTTCGGGTTGAGATGATTTAATAAGGAACTTGGTTTACTCTGAGGAGCACATCATTTGCATCTCCATTAGTCACTTTTGATCTACAGTAAAAACGACAGGTTTATTTGCCCTTGGGAGCTGAGACATGTTAGTCAGGTCAGCCTCGAGTTACTCTAAGATAGAGTCAAATAGTCTTGTTATTTTACAATTGAAGTGATTTGGTCACCATCATGTAGAGTACTGTAGACTAACTGCTTATTCATGTACCTTACAGGCCTCTACACCCTTTATTCATTTCTTACACAGTGCATATCACACTTAAAGCATCAGCCACACCAAGAGGTTGTATGTTTTTTTTTTCCTTATGGGGCACTATAAGACAAAATTAAGTGTTGACAACAATCCAATGTTTTTTTGGCCATTTTTTTTGTTTTCTAATTCTATTCCATAAATGATCTGAAATAATTATTCAATTTCCCACATTGCTGACGTGAGTTTTGAACTCTTGAACCCCAGCATTATAATCACAATGAATTGTCATCCAGTGCCATGGATGACTGCTAATATACCTGAGCATTCTTCAGTCAGGGGACATGCACCAAGTTCAGACTTCAGCACAAAACTTTGGATGATTTAATTCACTATCGGCTGAAAGAAACAAGCCATGATCTCTTATCCTCAGCATTTTCTCTCCTTATTTATGATTTACTTTTATTTATTTGCTCAGGAATACAAACGGCAATCACAAAGATTGCATTTACTGTCAATCCCTAGTTGCTCTTGAACTGAATTCATGCAGTGTCCATACAGTCCAGACTGATCTTGCAACCAACGATTGTGGTAGTACTTTTTCAAAGTGCTTGTCTTTATTTACTTGGTGTCCAGCTTCTTGTGTTGATGGAGCTGCAAGTAAAGACAATAGACATAGACATAGAAAATAGGTGCAGGAGGAGGCCATTCGGCCCTTCGACCCATTCATTGTGATCATGGCTGATCGTCCGCTATCAATAACCCGTGCCTGCCTTCTCCCCATATCCCTTGACTCCACTAGCCCCTAGAGCTCTATCTAACTCTCTCTTAAATCCATCCAGTGATTTGGCCTCCACTGCCCTCTGTGGCAGGGAATTCCATATATTCACAACTCTCTGGGTGAAAAACGTTTTTTCTTACCTCGGTCTTAAATGACCTCCCCTTTATTCTAAGACTGTGGCCCCTGGTTCTGGACTCACCCAACATTGGGAGCATTTTTCCTGCATCTAGCTTGTCCAGTCCTTTTATAATTTTATATGCTTTTATAAGATCCCCCCTCATCCTTCTAAACTCCAGTGAATACAAGCCTAGTCTTTTCAATCTTTCCTCATATGGCAGTCCCACCATCCCAGGGATCAATCTCGTGAACCTACGCTGCACTGCCTCAATCACAAGGATGTCCTTCCTCAAATTAGGAGACCAAAACTGTACACAATACTCCAGATGTGGTCTCACCAGAGCCCTATACAACTGCAGAAGAACCTCTTTACTTCTATACTGAAATCCCCTTGTTATGAAGGCCATCATTCCATTAGCTTTCTTCACTGCCTGCTGTTCCTGCATGCCAACTTTCAGTGAACAGTGTACAAGGACACCCAGGTCTCGCGGCACCTCCCCCTTACCTAACCTAACCCCATTGAGATAATAATCCGCCCCCTTGTTTTTGCCGCCAAAGTGGATAATCTCACATTTATCTATATTATACTGCATCTGCCACGCATCTGCCCACTCACTAAACCTGTCCAGGTCCCCCTGCGACCTCCTAACATACTCTTCACAGTTCACACTGCCACCCAGCTTTGTGTCATCCGCAAACGTGCTATGGTAAACAGTTGCGGCCCCAACACCGAGCATTGCGGCACTCCACTCGCCACTGCCTGCCATTCTGAAAAGGACCCGTTCACGCCTACTCTTTGCTTCCGGTCTGCCAACCAATTTTCTATCCATGTCAACACCCTACCCCCAATACCCATGGAGACCCGTGCGGGACCTTATCAAAGGCTTTCTGAAAGTCTAGATGCACTACATCCACTGGCTCCCCTTCATCCATTTTACTTGCCACATCATCAAAAAAATTCCAGAAGATAAGTCAAGCATGATTTCCCTTTCATAAATCCATGTTGACTTGGACTAATACTTTTACTGCTATCCAAATGCCCCATTATTACCTCTTTAATAATTGACTCCAGCATCTATCCAACCGCCGAAGTCAGGCTAACTGGTCTGTAATTCCCCGTTTTCTCTCTTGTTCCTTTCTTGAAAAGTGGGATAACATTAGCTATCCTCCAATCCACAGGAACTGATCCTGAATCTATTGAACATTGGAAAATGATCACCAATGTGTCCACTATTTCTAGAGCCACCTCCCTGAGGACCCTGGGATGCAGACCATCAGGCCCAGGGGATTTATCATCCTTCAGTCCCATTAGCCTACCCAATACTATTTCTTGCCTAATGAAAATTTATTTCAGTTCCTCTACCCCCTTAGATCCTCTGTCCTCCAGTAAATCTGGGAGATTGTTTGTGTCCTTAGTGAAGACAGATCCGAAGTACCTATTCAACTCTTCTGCCATTTCCTTGCTGCCCATAATTATTTCACCCGTGTCTGCCTTCAAGGGACCCACATTTGACTTTGCTACTCTTTTTCCCTTAACATATCTAAAGAAGCCTGGCCAGTTTCCCCTCTTACTTCATTTTTTCAGCCCGTGTTGCCCGTTTTGTTTCCTTCTGTTGTCCAATGAAAGCTTCCCAATCCTCTGGCTTCTGGCTACTCTTTGCTGTGATATACATCTTTTCTTTTAGTTTTATTCTATCCTTAACTTATTTTGTCAGCCACAGTTACCTCCTACTCCCCTTCGAATCTTTCTTCCTTTTTGAAATGAAATGATCCTGCGTCTTCCGGATTATGCCCAGAAATTCCTGCCATTGCTGTTCCACCGTCATTCCTGCTAGGATCCCTTTCCAGTCTACTGTGGCCAGCTCCCCTCTCATGCCTTCATAGTCCCCTTTGTTCAACTGCATCACTGCCACTTCCGATTTAATGTTCTCCTTCTCAAATTGCAGATTAAAACTAATCATATTATGATCACTACCTCCAAGCGGTTCCTTTACCTCGACTTCTCTTATCATATTTGGTTCATTGGACAACACTAAATCCAAAATTGCCTTTTCTCTGGTCGGTTCCATTACGCGCTGCTCTAAGAATCCATCTCGGAGGCATTCTACAAACTCTCTTTCTTGGGGTCCTGAACCAACCTGACTTTCCCAGTCTACCTGCATATTGAAATCTCCCATCACCACAGTGGCATTATCTTTGTTACATGCCAGTTTTAACTCCTGCTGCAACTTACACCCTACATCCAGGCTACTATTTGGGGGTCTGTAAATAACGCCAATTAGTGTCTTCTTGCTTTTACAATTCCTCATCTCAATCCACAGTGACTCTACCTCGTCAGTCCCTATGTCTTCCCTCGCAAGGGACTGAATTCCATCCCTCACCAGCAGAGCTCCTCTGCCCACCTGCCTGTCCTTTCTATAGGATGTATAACCCTGAATATTAAGTTCCCAGGCCCAGTCCTCCTGCAGCCATATCTCAGTAATCCCCACAATGTCATATCTACCAACCTCTAACTGAGCCTCAAGCTCATCTACTTTACTTCTTATACTTTGCGCATTCATATACAATACTTTTAATTCCTTACGCATCTCACCTTTCACATCGATCCCTATTACACTTGGCCATACTCTCCTATCCCTTTGTGAGCTTCCTTTCCCATTAATTCTGGGAGTCATTAACCATCCCTTTACTCTCTTTCCCTTTAACTCCAACCTCGACTATCCCATTTGACACCCCCACGCCCCTTATTCAGTTTAAAACCACAATTAAAATCGATTCTTAAGCCATCATTATCCTGGCATGTGTCCCGTAGATGGTGTAAATAGGGTCAGGAGATGAGTCTTTGGTCACATAGTAACCAGCCTCTGTCTTTACTCTTTACTTACAGCCCAAAGATTTATGCAGTTGATCAATCAAGTTGTCAGCAACCCCCCCCCCCCCCCCTGCATGTTGATAGTGGGCAACTCAACGTTGCAGGACAGTGGACAACAATGTCCTGATCTCGGAGTTCAACTGCACTTATGCAGCCAGTATAAGTTAATGACCAATTAATTCTGTAATAACAATCAGAGACGTTTGTCTTACAATCCAACCATTGCCTCAGATAAATATAATATCTGCAAAATATCTAATAATAATCAAATAGGAAACACTTCATCATTGAATGATGGCCTATTTATCATTGCTGAACTTGGTCCACTTTGAATCTTCTTGCTTGTTGCAACTTGTAGTTTCAATTTAAATTCAGATGATGGAACTATTAGTCTGATATCGACATTTCCATCATGGCACCTTGAAGATACATGGTAGTGAACAAATTTTTCAGGGAAAAGGGAGAAGACAGAAAAATATTAATTTAACAAAATAATAAAACCTAATGTGGGCAATTCAAATCTAAAATATTATGGATACTGGCAATTTGAAAAGAAACAGTAAATGCAAGAAATCCTCAGCAACATCCATGGAGAGAGAAACAGTTACTATTCCACAAGAAGACCGTTTAATCAGAACTGTTCAAATGAAAGGTCAGCGTCCTGAAACATTAAGTCTATTTTCCTCTGTAAAGATATTACCTGAACTGGTGAGAAATAAATGTTGGTTTTGCCTTTATTTTATGAAATGACTAATCTCATATTTTTCATGTCTAAATTAAATAGGAGATGGTGAATTGTAAGCTTGCTCTGCAGATCATTCAAGCTTTAAAATTTGACAGGAACAATAATTGCACATTTTATTCGGAAGATTCCTCGAGATAGGATTCAATGGCATTTAGTAAAACAGTCTAAATTCGTCATCTCCGGTCCACATTTTCCAGTTTTATGAAGTTCAATATTGCTCTCTGCCGCACTTTCGGGAAGCTGATTATACAACATTCTGGGTTAGGTATTGTACACAAATGTGCCAACAATGCTCATCCAAACAGATACTTTACCCGTCTGTTCACAAAATATTTATTCTAAGGATTCATTTGATTTATCTTCTTTCTTTGTTTCTAGTTCAGATTTACATAAAATTTGTAAAACAACACCTAAAACATAATAACTAAGAGCTGGTTCTAACCAATTGTGGTAGTTTAATTTAATTAGTGCCATACTTTAATTCCAGCAATTTATTGCATTGCATAATGATCCCCTGTCTATCGGCTAATTATCCTATCATTGTCAGAAGAATAAAGCCCCTAATTATTTACCTGGACAATTTAAATAGAGGGTTATAATTAATTATCGAAATTCAAATAAAGGAGATAATTGGTTAACTATCAGCAGGTATTAACATTTCCTTCTGCTAACCAAAAAATGAATAGCTCCGTTTAG
This sequence comes from Okamejei kenojei, assembly GCA_035221665.1. Taxonomy (NCBI): domain Eukaryota; kingdom Metazoa; phylum Chordata; class Chondrichthyes; order Rajiformes; family Rajidae; genus Okamejei; species Okamejei kenojei. Next base: position 22,865,359 of record CM069159.1, read on the forward strand.
CAAAAGGTGGTTATTGTGATAAAACATCTCTATTTCCCATTTGACCTGATCAACTGTACTATTTTAAAATCTGCGCAGAAATGGCCGCACTCAACTTAGATATCCCTGCTTCAATGGAGAATTCTGCCACATTTTAAAAAATAGCATCTGCTGATCTGCATAATGTACATTATAGTGATACAATCCAGCGCTACAGCGTTACAATATTAAGGTTCTGGCATCCATCCAGGCCTATACCTCCAGGTAGACCAGGATTGGGCTACCTCAAAGGCAGTCTTTCTTTAAGCTTAAAGTAGGTCAGATGTGGTGCAATGAGAATTAACTCCTCTTCTACTTGTTTTAATTACTCCATATCATCGCATGAATTGGTGCAAATTTAAAATCGCTTTTATATGTTTTTTTTAGCACATTAATCAACTTTTGTTAAGAAAGGCAACTATTATTACAAATGCATACATTATTGCATTAGATTTTTTCATGATGTTATTAAAATATACAATAATTCTATGTAGACCATTTATCAAATGTGAATTGCTTACAGCTTTTTATATTGTCGATCTACCTGAGAAAATGACTAGCCTGTGGTACTCATGAAGTTAGGTTTCTATTAATCTCTATACTTATAAAACTCTGATCTTGGATGTGGATGAATTTATTTATGGGTGTGTATTTGTGTGTGTGTGTATTTATTCCTCTGCGATTCACATCTCCTCGGAAACACGACGCAGTAACGGTGACATTTTTACATATTCCGATAGAGATTTATGCCATGATGTCAAAATCCCCTCATCTGAAAATTCGATGCATTATTTCCCGAGTTATTTATGAAAATGTTCAAAAAATTCAAATAACTTGGTATATAAACGAGATGGTCTCGCTGATGACGGCACAATGGCTCTGCCTGCCTGTCTGCTCCGCTCGCACTGTGAGTGACGTCATCCCTGTTCTGCCTTCTATACTTCTTGGCTTCTTAACTTTCACTTCTTTAAATTTGTCGCTTAGCATTTTTAAACTGCTGTTCAGGTCTTGCTGCGCGCTCCGCTGGGCTCCTTGAAGTTCTAGAACATTGTGGCGTCGGCCGTTATCTTCGTGCAGGCGCGGGTGAGAGTGTGGGACAGCGCGATGGGAAGTTGATCGTGGCTGACATTACTCCGTCTGGGAGAGGCCGTCTGTGGAATCCTGTGATTCCTCCGTCGATCACAGGGACTCGGGGAATCGTGAAGCCTTTTCCTCGCTGGTGAACCCGATCACACCTGGCCATCACAGGGGTCGACCTCCTCTCCGTCTCCCCCGTCCGAGCTTCTGTCACACGGGTGGATGGGCTTCCCCTCACGGGGTTGGGGGGTTTGGAGGGGGGATGGAGAGCGGGGGGGGAGGGGGAGGGGGAGGGGGGGAGGGGGAGAGGAGAGGGTGGGACAGGAGAGGGGGGACAGGAGAGGGGGGGGAGGAGAGGGGGGGAGGAGAGGGGGGAGGAGAGGGGGAGGAGGAGAGGGGGGGGAGGAGAGGGGGGAGGGGGGGAGGGGGGGGGAGGGGGGGGGGGGGGGAGGAGAGGGGGGTAGGGGGCCTCGCTCAGGTACACGCCCACCCGCAGCCTCAGTCAGGTCCGGCGCCTGGTGGGGAGGCTGCTGCTCTACGACCTGGGTAGGGGCTGCCTCTACCCCCTCCATCTGTGTCCCCTCTCTTTCTTCCCCCCCCCCCCCCCTCTCTGCTCCCCCCCCTCCTTCTCCGCCCCCCAACTTTCTCTCTGCCCCCCCCCCCCCCTCCCTCTCTAGGGAGTGGTGAATATTGGGACCTATGGGTGAGTGGTGGAGTATTGCGTTCGGGAACCAGCCCTCCCTTGTGACGCCGCCCCCCCCCCCCCCCCCCCCACGCCTCCATTTCTAACCCCTTCCCTCTCCCTCTCTACCCTCCTACCTCTCCCTCTCTATCCCCCTCCCCCTCCCTCTCCAGTGTGTGTGTGTGTGACGCTGCAGCCCCCCCCCCCCCCCCCCCCACCCGCAACCGCGTGTTGAGGGGATGGGACCCAACGGGTCCCCCTTGGTCTAGTATAGAATCAAGTTCATGTTTAACAGTCAACATATCAATGTGGCTATTTGATTGCCTTTTTTAGCAGTGGCAAACTTAACTTTCTTTGCAAAACTGATAGTTGCTTCAGTCCTATTCCACAATGTTAACTGCAATCAGGGAAAATTAATGAAATAATAACAATTTCATTGTGACTAGTCTTACTACAAAATACATTGAATCTATCTGCTTTTTTTTCCGATTTCCGACATTACGATTACAAATGAACAAACTGTCTAGCATTCATAAAAGCAATTTTATGTATATACTGCAATAATGTCAGAAGGAATACTTCAAAAATATGTTTGATATTTCCTGCATATGTTGTTTCAACTCCTATCATCATCTGGCTGCTTCAACCTATATTCTGAAGGTCTGAATATGTTAACCAAAATTTGTTTGTTTTGCTTTTCCTATTTGTTCATTGCAGGACTTTAGTACGATTAGCTGCCAAATTCACTTGATGTCTTCACTCTTACTGGATGCCAGGGATCCCGCTGAACTAATGTTGTTGGTCAAGGGAAAGTCTCCATTGCAGAGATGCGTAGGTCTTCATGGGGCCGTTCCATTTAAGGATGTCATTGAGCAATTTGGCCTCTGTAAATTGTCCATAGTGTGTAAGGAGTAGATGTGAAAGTGGGATTATATAGAACTAGTGTGAACAGAGAGTCGATGGTTGGTGTGAACTGTCGTAAGACACGTGTGCAAAACTGAGAGGAGTGGGCAATTATTAAATCAGGGCAAGAGACTGACAGTAATCTAATAAATCCTTTGCTACCATGCAAGATACTAACCAACCCAAGATTTACCAAGTTTCCAATTCACCCCACTAATCCTGAATAATGAATATGCTTCAATTGAGCACAGTGGTCCTTTAATCAAGGTTTTTCTGCTTGAACCATTTTCAGCTGAGTTGGGAAATGTGCCAAGGACCATGAAATTGGGCTGAAAATGAGACAACATTTAGTGCTTTTCCCTAATTTAAAATGTATTGTTTTTTTGAAGATGCAAAATCACATAGCACTGTTACACAGATATTACTGAACTCTAGGGTACTGCTTCTGCAAAATTAATTCCTTCATTCATGATTAAACAATTCATATTTTAATGCCAACTGCCTGGATTATCATATTACCACAGATATTATTAAATGAACATTTAGATAGGGCGGGAGACTGTCATTGGAATGCTCATGAATTCAACACCATTCTGTGTAAGTACAGGGTTTGTTCGCCCTTGACAAGGAATTATAAGAACAAGGGTA